>CM042853.1:2171811-2339311 GCA_023658055.1 Thaleichthys pacificus | reverse complement strand
CCCTCGAGGCACTATTTAAGTAATTGTGCATAATGACGTTGCGTTGGTACATTTAGCCTACAGAATGACCGGTCATTCACAACACTATAACATATAGGCTAGGACTACAAAACAGTGGCAGCCGGAATAAAATCAGTTGGCACGGCGGCCGAAATGTTTTTAAATAACATAGCCTACCTTTGATGATCTTTACTTGAAAACGAAGTCCCTTCTCCTGTCTCTTTGGATTAATTGGTTAACTCCAACTTCTCATTAGAAGTTAACCATGAAAACGGCGCATATAACAAATGTGAAACAATGTCCTCACTAGCGAGAACGTTACTCGCGGCTTCCATTGTGAAGTGAACGAACAACCTTTCGTTAGCTAGTTTATTAGCTTGTGATCGCGTTCCCCACAGCCGGCGGAACTTGTCATAAAGTTAGCGATAACAAAGCCCAGTTAGAGGGAAGATATGATTGGTCAATTTTACTGTCAATGGAAATTAGTCTTTCATTCAATTAGCCTACTATTAATCGGCCCTCTGTAAATTCATAGCTGGACCACCAATCACAGAGCATAGCATTTTCCTCCCAACAACGGAGACAGCAAAATTCTGATAGGGTGACAAAAGGGGATTTTTTCATTTAACTCTTCACATTCCAACACAAACTGAATAGGCAGGATTGAAGGGGTTTATTTCAGAAACATTGTCAAATTATGAATTGATAAAATAAAATTAGAACAGATTACTTTTAAAATATATATTTTTAGAATATATTAGGCCCTCTCTGAGGGCCTAGAGGTCCCTGAAGGTTCCCCTTTGGTCACATTGGTTGGGTTACGGTAGAGATGTCATAATGATAAGGTTGCGATAAGATTATAAAAATTAATAAAAATAAAATGGCTTTTCAGTACTTGATAGAACAATAAGAAATCTATTATGTCCTCGAGGTGTGTAGGTCCTCGAGGGTGGGCAGATTGCAGCCGATCACCTTCTCAGCAGTGCGGATGATACGCTGCAGTCCGCTCTTGTCCTTGGCAGTGGCAGCAGCGTACCAGATGGTTTTATGACAGGCTTGTTGTATTCCTTCTTGCCATGAAATGCACCCCCTGCTAACTCTGACTAGGAAAGTGTCACATGCCTGAAACTTACTAGTGCCCTCAAGCAAAAGCAGGTGGCTGTTTAAACCACTTCCTTCCTCTCCCTTGGTCATGTGGTGAAAATTCTAGCCAATCAGAAAAATAGCCCTGATTCAGAAACCAATCAAAAAGGTTGAGGTCCTACCTCATAGGTGAGGACTTTTGGTGAAATTTGCAGAGATGGATGCCTATGGTCATAGGGTGTCAGTTTAAGAGTTTGAAGCAATTTGCTTGTGACCAGCAAAAATGTCCTCACAAAGAAAAATGTCCTCACTTTAAAGGTCTGTTGTCAGGTTGTTGTCCTCACAAGTATAGAATTACAAGCACACACACACACACAGGTACATAAAGGTATTGAATCAATCGTAGGAAGGAGACAGGAGGGGAGGGAGGGAGAGGAGGCAGGCTGAGAAGAGGCAGGCTGAGAGGAGGCGGGATGAGAGGAGGCGGGCTGAGAGGAGGCGGGATGAAAGGAGGCAGGATGAGAGGAGGCGGGATGAGAGGAGGCGGGATGAGAGGAGGCAGGATGAGAGGAGGCAGGATGAGAGGAGGCAGGATGAGAGGAGGCGGGCTGAGAGGAGGCAGGATGAGAGGAGGCAGGCTCAGCCTTGTGATACAGGAGAGGAGAGTGGGTCGATTAAGCAGCAGGAGATGGAGCCATGCTATCTCCAGCCTCAGTGCTCTCCTCACAGTCATATCTGACTTCCTGGGCCCAGACAGACAGTAAGAAGCTTAGCAGGAGCTGAGAGACTGAGCGGAGGAGGGCAGGTGTGTTGTGACTCCTGCCTCCTCTACAAGAAACCACAAAACAGACAGAAAAGGCTTTCTTTCACTTCTTATATTTCAGCTCCCAAACACATAAACCAGTAGGGAACATAATACTGTTTCTGGTAACACAATGCTGGAATGACAAAGCTACAATCCTTCTCCGGTCAACAGCAAGTCAGTAACAATCGATGACAAAACTCAGACATCATCCTGGAGAGCGACCGAGAGCAGTGGTTGAAGTCGTTTCCAGGCTCCCAGTGGAGGCAGAAGGGAGATCTGAAGTGGATTCAAGGCTGCAGGGCTGTGAGGATGGAGCCCACACAGGGCCCAAAACCTACCCTGTACCCATTACCTTCACAGTAACCTAGAGAGATGGACACACATTCATACACATGAGAAACCTACCCTATACCCATTACCTTCACAGTAACCTAGAGAGATGGACACACATTCATACACATGAGAAACCTACCCTATACCCATTACCTTCACAGTAACCTAGAGAGATGGACACACATTCATACACATGAGAAACCTACCCTATACCCATTACCTTCACAGTAACCTAGAGAGATGGACACACATTCATACACATGAGAAACCTACCCTATACCCATTACCTTCACAGTAACCTAGAGAGATGGACACACATTCATACACATGAGAAACCTACCCTATACCCATTACCTTCACAGTAACCTAGAGAGATGGACACACATTCATACACATGAGAAACCTACCCTATACCCATTACCTTCACAGTAACCTAGAGAGATGGACACACATTCATACACATGAGAAACCTACCCTATACCCATTACCTTCACAGTAACCTAGAGAGATGGACACACATTCATACACATGAGAAACCTACCCTATACCCATTACCTTCACAGTAACCTAGAGAGATGGACACACATTCATACACATGAGAAACCTACCCTATACCCATTACCTTCACAGTAACCTAGAGAGATGGACACACATTCATACACATGAGAAACCTACCCTATACCCATTACCTTCACAGTAACCTAGAGAGATGGACACACATTCATACACATGAGAAACCTACCCTATACCCATTACCTTCACAGTAACCTAGAGAGATGGACACACATTCATACACATGAGAAACCTACCCTATACCCATTACCTTCACAGTAACCTAGAGAGATGGACACACATTCATACACATGAGAAACCTACCCTATACCCATTACCTTCACAGTAACCTAGAGAGATGGACACACATTCATACACATGAGAAACCTACCCTATACCCATTACCTTCACAGTAACCTAGACATGAAAAAGTTTGGTTTACTCTTTATTTTCCTTGTCATTTTCTACCTCTATATCTTATCTACTGTATACATTTGAACTTTAACAATTTAATCTGTACTTCAGTAATCTGTTTGATGTCCCATATGTCATTACTGCACTGTTGCACTGTTATGCTATTCCTATTTGCACTAAGTTATTACTGTTTGCATTTCTGGTTAGATGCAAACTGCTAATCTAATCTCGAACATAATCGAATGTATTATATAGTGTGTACATATTCATAGAGAGAGACTGAAAGAGAGAGAAAGATAGAGAGAAAGCGTGTGTGTGTGTGAGAAAAAGGGGTGTATGTGTGTGAGAGAGTTTGCGTATGTGAGAGTTTGTGTGTATGACAGTGTGTGTGTGTGTGTGAGAGAGAGAGTCAGGGCCTCTGCAGAGCAGCTCTGTACAGGGAGGACTGTCTGAGTTTCCATCTGATGTGTGAAGCAGCAGCACACCAACTCTGTGCGGTCCCCCTACCTGTGATGGTCACCTGGTCCCCTACCTGTGATGGTCACCTGGTCCCCTACCTGTGATGGTCACCTGGTCCACTACCTGTGATGGTCACCTGGTCCCCTACCTGTGATGGTGACCTGGTCCCCCTACCTGTGATGGTCACCTGGTCCCCCTACCTGTGATGGTCACCTGGTCCCCTACCTGTGATGGTCACCTGGTCCCCGTCCCTGAGGAACGTCCTGGTCTCCCCCCCTCCCAGGTCGATGCTCTTGGAGCCCCTCCAGGACAGCTCCAGCAGGGAGCCAAAACTCTCTGGGTCCTGTGGACCCAGCAGAGAGAGACAGTCAAGAACACACACACACACACAGAGACGTATATGCTCGCTCACACACACACACACACACACAGACGTACATGCTCGCTCACACACACACACACACACACACACACAGACGTACATGCTCGCACACACACACACACTCACAGGTCCACTGATAGTTCCTGAGGCCAGCAGGTCTCCTGGTCTGACGTTGCAGCCGTTGACTGTGTGGTGGGCCAGCTGTTGCTTCATAGTCCAGTACATATACTGGAGGGGGGAGGAGAGGGGGAGGAGAGGGGGAGAGAGTGGGAGGAGAGGGGGAGAGAGTGGGAGGAGAGGGGGGAGACAGAGAGTAGGGGTTAGAGAGTGAGAGGGGTAGAGCGAGGATGAGGGGGGGGGGGAGAGAGTGTGGGGGATAGAGAGGGGGGTGGAGGTTGAATATGAAGTTTGACAGGATCTCTGAACACTCGATCTCCATGACCACACACCACAACTGCTGTTCCTCAAGCTCAGCTGGATGGAAACTTACCCTGAAGTTGGACTTGCATATGGTGGCTGCCTCCCTCATGCCCTCTCCTGGAGACACAGAATACAGACAGGATGTCCAGAGACAGAGAGAGAAATAAAGAGAGGGAGGAAGAGAGAGAGGGAGAGTTGGAGGGAGAGAAACTTCTTTGTCGAGACCATTAGCATGTAAAAGCTCTAAACGGTGACTCATTGTTACCAGTGGCCTCTGGGCTTACACTGGCTCGGTCCATAATGTGAGTGGGCACCTGTTTAATTGGATTGGAACCAAACCCATTAGTTTGTGTTTGTTTGTGTGTGTGGTGTGCATTGATTCCTGACCTTTCACTGACACAAACAAGTTAATGTTGAAGGTGTAGGCGTCGTCATGGCGAAGGTAGGGGAGGGGCTCGGGGTCCTAGAACAACAACAACAAATGGAGACAATGAACACGGAACATTGCAGATGGTCCACCCAGTCAAGCTGCCCAGAGAGAACCAGAGGGGCCCAGAGAGACCCAGGACGTCCCCAGACCCACCTGCACAGCGTTGGGCTCAGCGAAGGGCATCAGGGCCTCCATGGGGACCACCCAGGGGGAGATAGTGGTCCCAAAGTTCTTCCCCAGGAAAGGCCCAAGAGGGACATACTCCCATGCCTGGATATCTCTGGCTGCAGGACACACACACACACACCACAGGGCATGACACCAAGGAGACGTCAGTGGAAACATGATTTGTGGTGCTCATTACAATAGAGCACCTGGTCTTTTCCTGCAAGTGACATCAAAAACAAAGTTATATAACTTTATAAGGCAGTCAGGTGAAAAGCCCATTTCAGCTCTCATTACCTCTCCAGCTGCATCACAACCCAGATGTATGAGAATCAGCACTACCAATCTAACCTCCCCACACTCCATTTCTACCCTGGTGGAGCTAAGCTACTTCTGCTCTGTGTCACCCACTGGGAACCTGACGATCCTGCTGTGAGGCCCTGCTGTGAGGCCCTGCGGTGAGGCCCTGCGGTGAGGCCCTGCTGTGAGGCCCTGCGGTGAGGCCCTGCGGTGAGGCCCTGCGGTGAGGCCCTGCGGTGAGGCCCTGCTGTGAGGCCCTGCAGTGAGGCCCTGCGGTGAGGCCCTGCGGTGAGGCCCTGCTGTGAGGCCCTGCTGTGAGGCCCTGCTGTGAGGCCCTGCTCTCCTGTGGAGGCTGAATCCCTGCTCACTGGGAGATGGAACAGAGAACGGCCCATTGGCTACACCCTCAGCCTCCCAGACAAACCTTATAAAGAGGTTTCAATAAGAAAATACGAGGGGAAATATAGACTTCGATATAATTAACAGAAACTGTAAACACCAGAGAAGATAGAGTAGATTAATAGCTACATAATACTATATATAAAAGCACACAAAGCAGATGTGATTTAGTAGTCACGCATGAAATACCACAGGAGACAGCTCTGCCCTCAGAGTTGCATATTCAGCACACAACAGAGAGAGAGAGAGAGAGAGAGAGAGAGAGAGAGAGAGAGAGAGAGAGAGAGAGAGAGAGAGAGAGAAGTGGAGAACAGAAGCATGGTTATTATTATGGGATGGTGGGCCACACACAGCATCTGTGCACAACCATCATGAACTCCCCCAAAAATAAATGGAGCTTGTCTTAAACTGTGCTGCCTTTAAGTTTATAGGCAACAATCTTGTATTCCCAGGATATAGGATTGAGTCTGAAAGCTGTGATTTGGCCTGCTATCTGACACCTGTCTTCACTATGACTGAGTGAAGCCCGACCAAAACTGGTCATCATGCGAGAGTAGTTTGTGCCCTATGTGTAAACATGTTGAATTATGCTGGGCTGCCATTTCCTACAGTCCAGGAGACCCTCTATGTGAGAGGTTTGTTCTGTATTTTACCAGGAGGGAGGGGTTGGGGCTATGGTTGGGGCATTTCTCTAAATGACTGGGTTATGTTAAGCAAATCAGATGTCTATTTAGTTCTGCATTCCATTTAAATGCAGTATATTTCTGCCCTGGTTCAAATACTCTTCAAACTCCTAGTCTGGACTGGATCAATATGGTGCCATCTGGGCCCCTCCCACATCTGGGCCCCTCCCACAAAGAAGGTGGGGGGGGGGGGGGAGAAGTGAACATGGTCAAATGGAGGAAGACGACTTTCATACTGGAACACAGGAGCTGAAGAACGTTGCTTCTGCAGAGCTTCTCGTAAGATCCTCTAGGTTATCTATAATTGAATCAGCCTGTCATGTTGTGTGACTGGCTGGCAAAGGGATTTCCTCTAGCGGCCTGAGCCCTAGGACTACACATGACCTGAAGGCTCCTGCATTTATAACGTAGAACCCAATTAAGAAACACCAGGGAGAATACAGTTAGGAACGTTTGATGTTTTGAATGAATAATGCCGATTGGTTTTATCGGTTTTAAAATAGTGTAATCATTTGCGTGTGTGGTGTGTGTGTGTGAGTGCGTGTGTGTGTGTGTGCGTGTTTGTGTGTTTGGGCCTTACCACTCCAGTCGTTCATTAGCACCATGCCAAAGATGTGTTGGTGGACCTTGTCTATGGGGATGGGTTCTCCCAGACGGTTACCTCCCCCTACGAAGAAGGCCTGGTAGAACCACGACACATCATCACATAACGGAGCACTGAGACATGTCTTGAGAGGAATTTCTTCCATAAAGTTTTGCCAAGTCTTTAAATATCAGAGGTGCTAAACAATCTTGCAATCTTACCACCAGAAAGCCACAATAGGACAGGAGTTAATTTAGTGTCTAGGAAGAGATTCCTCACACAGTCATTTTTCTTTATGTGGTTAGATATTTTTTACTTTTATATCCAGCCGGCTGGACTACTGTGACGTACTTTTCTTCACAAGAAAACCACTGAAAGACTACAGCTCATTCAAAACTCTGCAGCTAGATTAATAACCAAAACTAAAAGGAGAGAACACATTAGTCCTGTCCTAGCTACTTTACACTGGCTCCCTGTTACCTTCAGAATTGACTTTAAGGTTGATGATAATTTCGGACAGCGTGCGTGGTTGCCTGTCGTAGTGTAGCACATTTACATTGTATTTTTATTTATAATATATATTGGGGGGGGGGGGGGATGTGTCCCCCCCAATATATATTATGATTACGGCCCTGCATTTTTAGAGCGTCTGCTAAATGACTAAATGTAATGTAATGTATAGTACAGTTCCTTACCATCTCAAGCTCAATGTCCAGCTGCTTGGACTGTCCAAACACAGGAGGGTTGGCTGTGTGGAGAGAACTGAGCTGTCACCCATGAAAGAAGTGGTCTGGGAACTAGAACTGTGTGTCCGATCTGGCAAGATGACTAGGTAGATGGTGTTAAGTGTGTAGATTCGGTAGAGGATGTGTTAGGTCTGTAGACTAGGTAGATGGCGTTAGGTCTGTAGACTAGGTAGATGGTGTTAGGTCTGTAGACTAGGTAGATGGTGTTAGGTATGTAGACTAGGTAGATGGTGTTAGGTATGTAGACTGGATGGAGGGTGTTAGGTATGTAGACTGGATGGAGGTTCTCTCAGGGTCTTACATGGGTCTGGTCTCATCTGGCCCGACGGTCTGCGTATGGGTGTCCCAGACACCACCACTGAGGACGCTCTGCCGTGGTAGCCCACTGGCAGCCTCAACCTGTGCTCACACACACACACACACACAGACACACACACACACAAGCACACACACACACACACAAGCACTTCTATCAAATGTATCATCTCCCTGTCGGTCATCTTTGAGTAGCAAGTAACCATACAGCAAATAAAACTATTAACGGTCTAGTTGGAATGAAAGCCAGTGTTGGCTCACCAGTTGGGCATCAAGGCGTTCTCCTTCCCCCGGAACATGATGCCCACATTAGTGGCATGGTCTTTGGAGGAGTAGAAATCTGTGTAGTCACCTGGGTGAAGAACCATGTGTGTAGGAATGTGTGTGTGAAAGAAAGAAGGAGGTTAGAGAGTGTGTTTTTGTACAGAATATATCTTAGGCGGCACCACAAGCACTGCTAGGTTTAGGCTGTTTAGTAGCACCCCCTAGAGTTGATCTCCCATTTTAAAAAAAAACACTTTTTCTATTGACTTGGCACACAGTGGGACCTCATGTAGCTACATGAATTGGGTTTAAGATTGAATCAAGAACTATGACATGCACTGGCAAGCATGTCAAGAAGTCGAACCTTTCTCTAGAGGACCTCTGACAGGATAGAAGATATATCATCAAAAAGGTTAAATCAGCTTCCGAATGGGATGTGATGGATGAGGGGCACAGGAAGTGGTAACTACAAACAAGAAGAGCTCACCTATCTCAGCAGGAAGATGCATCTTGACTGAACTCAGAGGCACAAATGCTCTGGAAGACAAAAGCACAGAATAAATGTGAATGTCAAAGTGATTAGTCAATCTGCCCTCATGTAAAGGGCAGACACACACACACACTACAAAAGAGCATCATAATAACCATGCATGGGTGTCAAAAGAACAAAACAACATACATATACTGTTATTAATTTATTCATGTCACTTCATGCCGGTCTCTGTAGCCTAAATCATTATGTTCTCTGTAAATTATCATTATCAAAGTACAACAAATAAATAAATGAAACATTTCCAGCTAGCACTTGAGTCAGACAGGGGAGACATGGAGGCTCACCTGCTCCGGAGGTTGGCGTCATCTCTCAGCGTGGTCTCGTTAGCAGACAGGCAGCGTTTGCACGGTTCTGCGGGCCTCTCGCCAGGCCTCATGACCGAGACCCATAAACGCGTTCAGGGTCGGCTGGAGGGAAGATGCACATTAGTCCAGAGAGGTATGGATTAGAAAGCCGTCAAACAAATCGATTTTGTAACATCATGTGTTTTCATTTGTCACGTATTATGTTGTTTACAAATCAATAGCGATTCTCAAAGATAGGTTTAATCTCTGGGTCAACAACTTTAATACACTTTATTTTGCTCAATACCGATGAATGAAAGGGAGGCAGACACGCAACGCTTGAAGACTAATAAGGCCTCGTTGTGAATCAATCAATCAACTATTTTGTTTCAAAATAAAGAAGGCGCAATCTTATTACCTGGTCGAACACATCCTGGCGTGCGGACAGGGAGGGTCCATTGAAGAATGACTTAATCACACTCAGGTCCAATACCTGATCTCCAATAGCAACACCAATTCGATGTCTGGGCTGAATGGACGCAAAAACACATAGGCTATAATAACTTCAGGACACACCCATTAAACCACTTTCATGTCAAAAGCTTAACAGAGTTTCATACATTAAGTTATATACATTGGTTATCCTAATGAAAGTATCTCTCCAAAGTTTGCAGTCGACGCACTTTCAGACTGCCGGTGATAGACAGGTAAACAATAATCAAGAGCTATCAGTTTACTTACATTATCCGGTGTGGAAAACACTCCGTACGGTAAATTATGGTAGGAAAAATCTGAATTTTCGTCAATTTTTACGAAAGACATTTTCAAGTTGCAGTTGTACTCCGGGATACTTTTCAAAGTAAGCAGCAGAGTGAGTAAACGCTTCCAGATGTTGACCGCTGCCATTGGACAGGAGCGCCTCCTACCAAGTGATCCAGCGACCAATCACGCACTCCGTTTCATATCCACCCTTTTCACGAGCTCAGAACATAATCCAAAACGGCTTGAGGAATGACTCAGCGATACTCTAGTAAAACTGATTAACCCACTGTGTTTAAATGGACGTAGTTCTCCAGAATACTTTACCTGAAATTAGAGATCGTGTAAAAAACGTGTAGCCCATGTAGTTCTCAGACCTCCCTTTTGTGTGTGACTAGAATCTAAATGTTTCGGCCACATTTTTCAATTGAGAAAAAAAAGTTTGAACTTTATTCAGATCAAAGTTGTAACAGTGAATAAACTAACATAAATACAGCACAATAAATTCAGATCATTCTTTTGTTCACTCATAAATGAACTATATTTTTCAAATAAACTTACAACCAGCAACAACGTGCATATAGGCTATTCATGATCACTTCCGAGACTTACATACACTCACACACACACACACTTCTGTGTCATCTCACACTCCATAATGATTCAATTATACAAAAGGTGAAGGAGCAGACAAGCAAATGTACGTTTCTGTCATGTAAAACAAGATCTGAGGGGGTTTGCATGTCGTAATACATTCGGTTATTGACTAGTGCTACATACAGAGGAGGCAGGTAAAGGTATTTACATGCATTTAAAGAAGCACAGCCCTTCAGGGATCCCCAAATTAAAAAGGTCAAAGCCCTAATCAAAATATATCCGTTAAATGTATTTTCCCTATTAGAGATATCACAACCAACAACGTTAAAGAGGTAAAATATATTCAAATAACTTGCAAAAGGAAATGGGGTCCAATAAAATAAATCTTCAAAGAAAAGTTTTCAGAGTGGCATGCATGATTTAAGGATCTGACAATTGGAAGGCGTGTTGCTCAGCAACAGCAACAAATCAGGGAGCAAAGGTAAAGCCAAAAACCAACATGGCCGACAGATGCCTTTCTCTACTCAGTCCCAGGTCAGATCTTCTAGATCTTCTGGATCTTCTCTCCGACGATGACAGGGTTCTCTTTCCTGATCTTCTCTGCTGCGTCCGCCTTGTAGTCAAAGGTGCAGTTGTGAATGTCTGAGTATCTGTGCATGCCACAGAACACATGACCACATCTGCAGTCAAAACCTGCAAAAGGAGAGGGAAGACATGTTAACATGCTGAGAGAGAGAGAGAGAGAGAGAGAGAGAGAGAGGGGAGGGGAGGGGGGAGAGAGAGAGAGAGAGAGAGAGGAGGGGGGAGAGAGAGAGAGGGAGGGGGGAGAGAGAGAGAGGAGGTGGGAGAGAGAGAGAGGGAGGGGAGGAGGAGAGAGAGAGGAGGGGGAGAGAGAGAGAGGAGGTGGGAGAGAGAGAGAGGAGGGGGGAGAGAGAGAGAGGAGGTGGGAGAGAGAGAGAGGAGGGGAGAGAGAGAGAGAGGAGGGGGGAGAGAGAGAGAGGAGGTGGGAGAGAGAGAGAGGAGGGGAGAGAGAGAGAGAGGAGGGGAGAGAGAGAGAGGAGGTGGGAGAGAGAGAGAGGAGGGGAGAGAGAGAGAGAGGAGGGGAGAGAGAGTGAGAGGAGGGGAGAGAGAGAGAGAGGAGGGGGGAGAGAGAGAGAGGAGGTGGGAGAGAGAGAGAGGAGGGGAGAGAGAGAGAGAGGAGGGGGGAGAGAGAGAGACAGAGAGAGACAGAGAGAGAGAGACAGAGAGAGACAGAGAGAGAGAGACAGAGAGAGACAGAGAGAGAGAGACAGAGAGAGACAGAGAGAGACAGAGAGAGTGAGAGGAGGGGAGAGAGAGAGGAGAACTCTACCTGTGAGGCCCACTTTCTTGCGGCAGGTGAAGCAGCGGTTCTTCTTGGCTTTGGGTTTGTCTGAGGCTTGGTCCTGGTCGTCCACAGATCCCTCAGGGGTGGAGACAGGCGCTGGCAGAGGAGACAAAGACACATGTCACCCTCACATCAGGACAGAGCGCACGACTAACCCAACGACCGCCCAGCAGATAATGCACTCATACTTGCCTTCGAGTGTGATGTGCATAAAGTATACATTTGACTGCAAAAAAATGGGTTAAAATACTGACCATTTCCTTATTTTTCCATTTACCATGTTCGTATCTTGATATTTTTCCCCTCCTAAACAAAGTAAACATTTTTTACATGCGTGTCTTTGTTTTTGTTTACAGAACCCACAAAGTACAGCCTACACTGGTAGTTTGCACGCTAACCCCTCACACCGGGAGCGACTCTGACGCTGTATGTTGGCAAGTCGCCATCGCCTAACTGTCGCCTAACTGTCGCCCAACTGTCGCCCAACTGTCGCCCAACTGTCGCCCAACTGTCGCCCAACTGTCGCCCTAACTGTCGCCTAACTGTCGCCCAACTTTCGCCCAACTGCCTCTTGCTTGTCCAGGTGGTGGTGAGGCTTGTGGGTGGGTTATGATTTTCAAGGCCCATCCCTGATCTGGCCTCGGGCTTGGAAGGTGACAGGTCATTCTTTCACTCACCCTGTTCTCCGTTTATAAGCTGTAGGGGGCCCTCTAATCTCCTCTTGGCCGCTGGTGAGCTTTCCCCCACGACAGTCCTCCTGAGATGGCCTCTTCCCTGACTGGCTGCTCTGGCTGGCTGCCCCTGGCCTTGAGATACCTGCACTACCGCTAGCTACGGCTGAGGCTGGGGCTGAGGTTGGGGCTGAGGCTGAGGCTAGGGCTGGGCTACTCAGGCCTAGGAGTAGACAGAAACATAGAGAACCACTGACGCTGTGATCCTGTCAGATTCGACCAAGGAACTGGTGAACTTTGGGCCTTTTACTATTCTCAAAGTAAATAGGGATGAGGCCACTGCATGAGAACACCACTCTGTGTGTGTGTGTGTGTGTGTGTGTGTGTGTGTGTGTGTGTGTGTGTGTGTGTGTGTGTGTGTGTGAGTGTGTGTGTGAGTGTGTGTGTGAGAGAGTGTGTGTGTGAGAGAGAGAGTGTGTGAGAGAGAGAGTGTGTGTGTTATGGTCAGCTATGGGGGTTCCCATGGTGGTAATGTGGCCGTGTGGTTTACAGTTCAGTGTGACCTCCAGAGAAGACCAGAGCTATGGTCCAGCCTCACAGCTGCAGCCCCCTGGGCAGCACTACACACCTTGTAGCTCCTCTGTCTTCAGGCCTGCTTTATCTGCTGGGCTCGCCTCTGAGGAAACTGTCGATGCTGGCGTCAACAGAGATGGGCTGGAAACAAGAATGAGGAACCACACAGATGATAATGTGTCACAGTTCGGAGTTTTTTCAATATGTTGAGTAAAAGCCTAGTATCTCTGACCCACGCTTATCCTGTACAGCTGTTTTAGAGCTTAACAGTATGAACGGTTTAGGAGATAGCAAAGATGCTGGTTTAGAAACACACTGTTTTCAACTGCGATCTTCGCAGAGTGATTCTAAGGGTTCAGAAACATGACATCACTCTTCTCTGCAAGACAAATGGGGACTAGGAAAGCAATGAAGAGATTGTCCTTTCTCACATCTCGCAATTCAACTATTTCAGTGAACACACCCGTTTGGTAATAAAGGAAACGTATCACCAGTCGGTGAGTCAACCTCTGTCTGTACTAGACCGATTGCCTAACCGCTCAGCCACCTGACCCCCCCTAGACTACCATACCTGGTGTGTCCTGAGGCTGGGTCTGTGTGTGATGAGGCTGATGGTACATCTACAGTACTGCTCTCAGAGCACTGTGCTAGGAGGGACTCCCCCCGGCTGCTGCATGCAGAGGACGACCCTGGAAAGACAAGAAAAACTGCTCAGTGATCACAGCCGTCAGTCTCCCCCCCCTGGTCTCCCGCTGGTCTCTCTCAGATCCAGTACCACACAAGGCCTAGTACGGGTAGGAATAACATCCTTCTAAGCCCCCTTAGTGAAGCCGACAGCCTATCAGGTCTCACCTGGGGGAGACACCCTTCCGTTGCTGTTCTGTCTCTGCAGGAAGTCTTTGTAGCACACGGAGCACATGCCGCTGTTCCGCGGGTTGCCGTAGAAACCACAGCCGGTGGTGCAGAGCAGAGGTCCCTGGCTTTGGTTGGTCTCTTGGGCCATATCCCTCCTGTGGAAGTCAATCAATGCTGCTGTCAAAACATCTGTCTACAACATACTGGTTAGGGCTGAGTTTGAAAATAAGTTTTTGGGTAAATGTCCAGAAATTATGCTGTTTTCTTCTCTATTCAGTTGTTTGTGGCAGAGGGTAAAACCACTGACCTAATCTGAAAACGACAAGTAGACAAGTTCTGGTGTCTTATTGTTACATCATAACGGAACACAATGCTATGAAGATCCGGAACGATGACAGGAATTCTAGAATGAACAACATGTCTTCTTGAAGCCACATCCCTTCCATCAAACAGCCTACAGCTCTCTGACAAGTATCATTCTGAACACAGACTTACTAGTTGCTAGGCAGGCCACATAAACAAAACAGCTCAAATGGGCAGAAGAGGACTGAGCCGGTCATTAACGTGACACAAGCTTCCTATGATAATCATACTGATCTGTGTGATGATGTAACAGTGCATTTGCTTGGGAAAGAGCCATCTGGGATGGACAAACAGCCCCGCTCTCCATGACACAGAAAGGGAGGAGCTATATTAGTCAGATCTATGGACCTCCGACAGAACAGCACCGATCTCATCAAGCAGATTTATGACCAATTTGTCGCAATAGTCTACAGGAGAAAGAGAGCGAATGAGAGCAAGAAAGTGTGAGAGAGAGAGAGAGAGAGAGAGAGAGGGAGAGAAAAAAGCAAGTAATCCATTGTTAATCTGAAGGCGGTCATAAATCTGGATAGAAGGTTGGATACCATACAGATCAAGATATAGAACCACTTTCATCATTCATACATCACTGGAAGCTAAGAGGCCTTCATCACAAATGCCAAGTTAAACTTGGCCATAAAGACTTGTCAAAATGCGGTCCATTATTTACATTCTGTGTCTGTGCACACGCTCATGTGGGACGATTAATTACAAAACGATTATCAATCATGAACTCCTGCAGATTAGGCTTTGCCAAAAGCTCCCATTTAAACATAGCAACAAATCTCTCAACCCCAATCAAATGTCCTCCGTTACACATTAATCAAATCTACAAGGATGAACAGCTCAACGATAGCCACGGCAACGGCCTAAAGACCAGAACGACCTTCCTGGTCTTCACATTTGAAAAGTGGGCTTAATAAAAACAGGAGGATTTCTTCTGCCTCGACTATAATGGAAGATTGATACCAGAGGAAAAACCAACACAAGTTACTTAGAGCCGGATCTAAAGTCGAGGGTTTTAAGACTGAACCATTTGTTTTACAGACGTTATTGCTGTTCCACGTCGCGATGACAACTCTTGTTAGAGAACCTGTCAGCACCCAAACACACTGACCTCAAGTCTCACCTGCATGACTATAAGGGGCTATAATACTCATACGAACTACATAACAAAGCATGTGTACCATATCTATGAACCCCAGTTAAGCAGTTGGGTGTAACCGTCAGCACAGGCAGTTTTAATGTTAAAGTTGTTATATTTAAGTTTTTGGCCATTGAATCCACAGTGCTGCATCACCAATTTGTCATCAAACATTTGTCCAAACAAAAGAGACAGCAAATGGAAAGTTGAGTGTTAAAACTGTGGTTTTGAACATACCTGCATCAATTGCAGTGATAACTAATCTTGTTGCAGGACACCCTCAGTCATCACTGAGTGATAACTCACGTGATAACTCTTCACAGCTAGCAGAATATTTAAGCGGTAAATTTAGGATACTTCTGTGATGGACCAGGGCCTATCTGTTCCCGTTATGATGATGATTCTATTAAACTGGCATGGACCAGTGAACACTTCAAGTCCAGGAAACAAACATGCTAGGCATGTAGTGGGTAGGCGGCCTGGGACTAATCACTGTATCAGTATAGGTGGCATTGCCATGAATGAACCTGCTTTGCAATTTATTTAATTTCGAATAATCTCACCACTACACCACTAGCCTAATATGCAGATTTAATGTTGACAATTCTGTTTGTTAATACAAACAAAAGGCTATAAGTAAGCATATCGTCAGCTTGCCAGCAACGCATCATCTTTACCCTCCCACATTGGTACATTTTAATCTCTAAATCGATTAACAATCAATGATTTGAGTTGGAAAACTGTGCCACGCACTGGTTCTTCAAAGCAAATCCGCAGACAGCCTTTCATTTCCTGTCTCAACAGCTTCCTTTTGTTCGGATAAATGAAACATTGTTATCAGACAACCCAGCGAGCAGAAACGAAAACGTCAACATTCAGAAGACAACCAATCAAAAATGTTTTCCGTTCATTACAATGTTACTTTGAATTTACCTCATGAATCGTCCCAATCCCCGACTGCTCTTTCTTCGTTTTTACTCTACACATCCGACATTGTGAGATACAATGTGGCTAATGTAATAACACATATTTCCTTGTGATTGGCTGTTCGAGACCGAACCACGCCCACATCAGCGTTATCATTGAACAAATGACACGTCAATCAACCACGGTCTTTGAAACAGCTGGTTGTTGGGGGAAGGGGGAAGCCCTTTACTGTCAGAAAAACAAGTCATCAAAACACGGGACACCTACCCTAGCTAGCTTCATTCGAAAGCTAGCAAACGGTTCACTTGTTTAGTGTTTATACTTTATGTGGATTGCCACACTAAAAGTTATATTACTTTGGGTAGACCCTGTACCTGTATGTATTAACTTCAAACACGTAGCACTAGCTATAACAGCTCATTTCATAACATCACTGAAGTTATAATATGCCAATAACTGACTTTGCTAGCTTGTAAATGCTGTACTTACGTCAGCTAAACCACACCAGTTAAAGTTTGTTGAAGACAAAGTAGCTAGCATGTATGAACTCAAATTAGTCTTACCCTCGGTGCGATACAGATATTGCCAATATTAGTTAGCTGTCAGATCCTCTGTAAAACGCAATGGTAGGTTACCGACGTTCTCTGGTTTTGATGGCTAAGAAAAGTTTAACTTTTCTTGTTCGGCGACAGGAAAAAGTCAACTCAACAAACGACAGTTAGCTACTATACTACAGTAGGTAGTACATTTAAACAGCAAACTGTCTGGTTACAAACATTTATAGTAATCTCCCCTTCTTTCTGCAACTGTGTAGGGTGTATTTTATCGTCCTGCCCTACCCCACAACACGAACTATAATATACACAACAGCGGTTGTGTGCAAAAGATATAGCTAATCTTGTTGCAGGACACCCTTGCTAGCGAGTTTGATACTTTGCGTCTCCAACCCCCACACTGGTTACATTGACCGTGACGTCACAGTCAAGGTGCCATGTGGAGTCAAATGTGTCACAGTTGATTTTCACGAGAATGACAAGCTTCCCTTCAGTTTAAACAGCTCATCCGCACTGATCTCCAGAGTCGGTGATGATTAACGGCTAAATTGATTTACCGTCCTCGACTGTTGCACTTGCTGTTAACTTAACAACCAGCCTAACTCGTAGCCAAGACATCATCGCGTTGTAATTTTCACATATCTCAACATATTTGACACGGATTTAGGCCTACACTTTCTCAACTACCGCTATAATATTAAATTATCACAGAAATTGAAACCAACACATACAGGATCATTAATAACAAAACCCAGTGGAAAAATACTAAGATTATTATTTTTCATTTGAGTCACTTATGTGGGTTTGATGCTTGAATTGAAAAAAAAAAACTTAACTACACGATGCAAGTCCGTGCCTAATTATGCAATCCTTTCCTCGTGAGTTAAGTAAAGTCAGGATATTACAATACTAGTAATACTAGTGTAACGGTGTAAATAAATTCAGGTCAGAGCCATGGAGAGAGTTTGCACGTTGCTCTGGTTCAGGTTAAATGTCTGCATGAATGGGTGCAACAGCGCCATCTCCTGGTTTTGTGGTGATATGTCTGTGAGAAACGATGGACTGGGTGATTTAAAGCAGAGATGGAATGGTGATGGTGAGTCGCACAGGTAACTTGGTTTCGAATGTATAGACATTATACTGTCGTCAGTTTGAAATATTTTCGAAAGTTGTTTTTTTTTTAATATTTTTTAGAAAGTTAAAAAAAAAAAAGTTTCTAAAGGTTTAAAAACATTTTTGAAAAAAAGTTGTGAAACCTTTTTTTCACATCTGGTCCTGATAGCTGTCGTCAGAATGTTTGACCTTAAAAACTTTTTATTTGAAACTTTTTTTCTACATCTGGACCTGACAGCTGTCGTCATAATATTTGACCTCCCTTTCAGTTGGGGTAACTGGAAGTGGTAGTGCTTGAGATGTGGAAAGTGTAGTATTCGAACCCAGGTGTCGGCCAAGAGTAACATTTTGCTGGGTCTGTCTTGGCACAATATGTCACATATTTTGATCGCTGTCGTCATGTTGAAAAAATATTTTTGAAACTTAAAAAAAAAAACAGTTTCAAAAGGTTTAAAAACTTAAAACTTAATAGTAATAAAATACATCGGATTACCTAACCTTAAATGACAACTCACATGGGAAATGGGAAAGATTAGGATATAAAAGGAAATTGCATTGGATATTCTACGCAGACGGGACCAAACAAATGGCTAAATCTAGCCTATTCTTATCCGACACCAAGTTACATAATATGACGACTCGACATCCACATTATGCCGTTAACAACCAGTAATTCCCCAAAACAATGGAGTAGCCTAACCAATAACAACATTTCACCATATTGCCGGAAGATGGCGGTGTCACTCTTCATGCAGGAATTGTACCCGCATTTATCCCTACTTCAGTTAAGTATTCACGAAAAAATATTGAAAGCTGAAAGCCTGACACAGCCTTCTGCTACCGGTCCTGCCACATCAATGAACCCCAGCAATATTTAATTTAAGATTTGGAACTCACCAAAACAAGATATCATTGTATGTTTTTCCCTGGATGCTGCTTAGTGGTTTTGCAGGCTTCTCAAGTTTTATCAAAAGTTTGGAGTGCGATTCTGAATTTTGTTTGGATTGGTTTCTATTCCTAACCTTTTGTTCCGATCGTAGTCCGGTCAGGTCAACACATGGGTGTTTATAAAGGGAAGCATTTCATTTGATACTCAGTCAGAATTTGATGTCAAACTATGATATTTTTTAAACGGGTCAGGAAAGGGAGAGGTCGTTTTCGCTAGAGGTCAGGCAGTTTCATAATTGGCGTAGGAAATTGTCCTCACTAAAGGTGGAGTTTAGTAAAGGCTAAGTCGTGAGTCTTGACTTAATTATTAAAAGTCCAACATCCACTTGTTGTTGTCAGTCTTCCTCAAATGACAGCGGTCTCCCCTTCCTTTCCTCCAGCCACATACAAATTTAGTGCGTCCTCATTAAAATTCATAATTACTGGGGAACACGTAGGCTACATCCATAGTCTAGTTATGCAATGCCGCGCAGTGCTACCAAAGTACGAACGGCTTTCGGAGAAAGCGGATAAAAAGTAATGGGGTAGACAAAGGCGTAGATTTGACAGTAAGGGGTCATTGTGACGTGTAACCTAGTGACCTAGCTGACCTAGGCCTAGGGCCTCCATGCTAATCAGTCAGGTTACTGGCGTAGCCTATTACTGTTTAACACTGTCAAGCTATTGGACCTGAAAACATGTTGGGATTTTAATGTTAGGCCTATGTGCTTGTAATTGGAGATAATCTTAAGTAGGAACGATCGTGCTGACTTTTACTTCCCTGTTCTCGTTTGGTTGCAGTATTTCCAAAGCCATTACAAAAAAAGAAAATGGTTTACCTTTGTCCTGAATGGCCGAGTTCACATTCCTGTACTTAGTTCCGGGGTATATCATACAGGTGACATGTACTGTTCGGCATGCTAATTCAAATGTCTATTCAGCGAGCACCGGGGGAATTTTAAAGGCGCAGGCGTCTCTCAAACCTTCTAGGTCAAAATTGCATATCAGTGTGGAATCTATGATGACTTCATAACATGCACTTAAAAGATGCTCTCCAGAACCTAAAGCACACTGCGTATCCAGCGACATGCAATCATGTATTTATTTATTTCTGCTCAGCAACCTTGAGCTGCATTCACTGCGTGCTCGTCGAGAAATGAGAACGTTTAGAAACACATGCAAATCCAGCACAGTGCTATATAACAAAACCCATTTTCCTTGGAGATATGAAAACAGATGGTTTTAAGAGCTCATGTCAATATTTTATTGTATTCAGGATTCCACCCTTAGGACTACAAATCCTTGCAATTAGTGGTTGGAGAAGGATGTAAGAATGATTCAGACACATGCCTTTGGTTTCATTAGGGGGTGCTGGGGAAACGTGTCTAATGTCGGTTTGGGAGCATGAATGTTATGCAAACTGGGGTGAAATACTCGACAAGCAAAGGTGAGACTTACGATCAAAGGTGTCATAACTTGACTTGCTGAGTCAAGCAAGCAAGCACCTGTCTGCCCCATACTGCAGACTGCTCCAGAGGGACTGGAAACCCATAATAGAGACATACAAACCCCATCGCACCACACACTCAAGGACACAAGCTCATGCATATACAGTACACAAGCGTATCAACCACACAACTCGTTACCAAGCAAACCTGCTTTACATACCTAGGGCATGCAATTAAATCTATAGTTCCCACAGTCCCCTCTTCCTGCACACAGACTCACAAGACATGTTTGAGCGTTGGCCTGGTTGTATAATGTAGCTTGTGTGTATCTGACAACAGACCAAGAGACTTACATTTAGCCACTAGACACTAGACACTCTTATCCAGAGCGACTTACAGTAAGTACAGGGACATTCCCCCCAAGGCAAGTAGGGTGAAGTGCCTTGCCCAAGGACACAACGTCATTTTGCGCAGCCGGGAATCGAACCGGTAACCTTCAGATTACTAGCCCGACTCCCTCACCGCTCAGCCACCTGACTCCCACCTGAGAAGAGATCATTTTATTGAGCTGTCGTCAGTTGATTTTTTAGTGAGAGGCCCTTCTGACCTCATCCCTTCCTTCCTGATACCATTCTTAAAGACGTCTGTGCTGGAGGTCCAAACCAGAGGAAAAAGAAGAAACACTTATTCAGTTTGACACACGCTCACACATGCAGGCAGCGGCAAAACCGAGAACACACACACACACACACACACACACACACAAACACACACACACAAACACACAAAGGAGTGTCCTCCGAAGAATTTCTGCATTTTTTCCCCTCCATGCAGCCACATGCAGCTGTATCAGCAGTTACCCGGGGACAAGTCCTCATGCTTTTGTCTTGGTCAGGAACAGGACAGGAGCGTTCTGTTCTAATCTGCTTGTTTTCATATTGGGGTTCTTTGTGGAGAGGATATCATGCAAACTCCACACAGCATGGCTCAGGTGATAAGCCACCTGAGTACCTGACAGACCAAACACACGTCACCCGACGTGTGGTAGTGTTAGATAAAGGTTATGCACATGAATGAGTGTAAGTGTGTTTGTTTTTGTACGTGCGATTGGTATGACATTTTAAGGCACATTGTTGTGTACACACGATTATCGCTCCGTGCATGTGTGAATGTAATCAGTGAGAGCGCTGACAATCGTGTGATCTTACGCAACTTTTTTGGGGGGCTTATACAACTTGTCTTGGTTGGCTGACTGCAAACTGTAACAGTGTAATAGCGTTGTATAACCCCTGAATGATGTCGAAGCCCTATGAATTGAGAATAGAATGTGAGACATGGGTCAATATAGTGCATGTGTGGTGAATGGCCTAATGAATGGACTTTCTGTTGCGCTCAAACCATTGCTCTCCCCATTAGGGCCAGCAGCTGATTGTGCCCTTGCATTGTTTTCCCCTCTCTGGAGCTCCCGTGGATGAAGTTAACTCTATTGATGAAGTGTTTGCCCCCAACCTTTTATCAGTAATTAAAGCCCGCAGGGAAATAAAACGATGCCTACGTCATTCTTGATCACAGCAATCCTCCATGCAATTTTAGAGAGAGAGAGAGGGCAGAGAGAGGGTAGAGAGAGAGAGAGAGGGCAGAGAGAGAGAGAGAGAGAGAGAGGGGGGGCAGAGAGAGGGTAGAGAGAGAGAGGGCAGAGAGAGAGAGAGAGAGAGAGAGGGGGGGGGGGGGGGCAGAGAGAGAGAGAGAGAGAGAGAGAGAGGGGGCAGAGAGAGGATAGAGAGAGAGAGGGCAGAGAGAGAGAGAGAGAGAGAGAGAGGGGGCAGAGAGAGAGAGAGAGAGAGAGGGGGCAGAGAGAGAGAGAGAGAGAGAGAGAGAGAGAGAGAGAGAGAGAGAGGGCAGAGAGAGGGTAGAGAGAGGCCTATCGGTCTCGGCCTCCATCCCGATTCTCTTCCTCTCTCTTTTATTCTTCACCCCACACCCGCCACCCCCACCCCTCTGTTTTTCGCTCCATTGCTTTGTGGCCCCTTGCACTCCGCCACTTGGATCCCTTCAGACGAGGTTCTTTGTGTCCCGGGCAGGGGAACTCGCCGCTGACTAACCCTGAAGGCTTGAGTCCCCCAGACCTTCTGCCCGAATCACAGGCTTTGTGTCCAGCATGACGCTTGTGGAAACAAACACTGAGAAAGAGAACAATAGTTTGTTGGCTAAACAGAGCGATGAGGGCTGAGAGTCGTTCCCTGTTCCCTGACAGAGGATAGGGGGTGGAGGGGGGGGGGGGGGGCGACCTTGCTCCTCGAGCGCATATGCCATGGCTCATCAAGAGTCATTAGGTGCTCGGAGGAGACCTTCAGTGACAGTTACTTACTCAATTTTTTGTAATCCCTGACCTTTATTCCCTAGAAGTTACTTAGCAAGACCACACATGTTCGAAAACCGAATTCTGATGTTTTAGGACTCCTATATGTTTAATGTATGCACCTTCCTGCCAAAGTAAATTCCTTGTCTGTGCAAATTTTCATGGCTAATTGTTGGAAAAGTTGAAAATGTAACTGTTATCCTGTATAAGAATGATTCTGTGTTCAGTATTCCTTGTGTGCAGAGAGGCCTACCCCCAAATCTGAACTCTGGGTAACACTAGGCTTACGTAAACAAGGAGACCTGGGCTTGATCACAATCTTACTGGAGAGGCCATAAAAGAGTTGGTCAAGCTTAGAGGGGTCAGAGAGCGCACACACGCACACACTCAAACATGCACGCACACACGCGCGCCAGGTCTATGCAAGGGAGCCAATAAGGAAGAGCCGTGGAACATTTGCATGCCCTTTTCTGATTCAGATTCTGAAATCCCAGTCACCACTGGCGTCCTCTGGCCTCTGTCTTCAGAAACCTACGAGACCTTGTCAGAAAATGTGCAAACCGGTATGTAGGCTGCTCTTCCTCTCCTCTGCTGTTTCCTCTGACAGGTATTACCTGAGGGTTAACCCTCAACACTCAATAACCCACAACAATGTTGACAACAAATGTCTGCACTTTGACACATCCGTGTTAGCGGCAACGTTTCGAGATCATGGTCATTACCAAACCTGAGTAGCCTACCTACTTCACACCGTATCAGAACTACGCTTTTGAACGGCAGCCACTTGTACAATAAAAAAAAAATGTTTACTTGTTCTTTTTAACAGAGTTCGTCCAGCGAGTCGAAACGCTCTCGCCAGCTGTACAAAACTATTGATGTAGGTTCCTGCCAGTGCGCAGCGATGTTCTCTGCCATGTTCCCTCGTTCAGAGAAGATACTAGGAATTAGAAAGCAGCGCGCTGTTCCAGGAACCAGCCCCTAGCGGTCTTGGATCTATCTGGCCCAAGTGAACGAGACAGATGTTTAAGTAACTCTTTTCCATCAACTCAAGCACTTCTGGAGTCCACAGACCTCATTGGTTTAGATTAGCCCACACTCATAAACACTGCTAGTAGTTCAGATCTCTCTCAGGCCTTTTCTGTGTACGTTTGTGTAACAGCCAGGTCTGCTGCACAGAGCTGATTTAACCCTTGTGCTGCCTTCGGGTCACATGACCCAAAGGTTCATAACGAACCATCGTTGTGTTTACCCAATTTTACCCAATACAAAACCAAATAAAAATAATTTTCTTTTAACCTTTGCAATGTGGGGGGCCTGAGACAGACCAACGGTTAAAAGAAAATGCTTCACTTTGTTTTTGTATGCGGTAAAGTTGTCGCACAATGACTGATGGGTCAGAATGACCCGAAGATAACACAAGGGTTAAGGTGAGTGTGAGAGCGTGGTCTGGTCTGGTGCAGAAACGTGAGCTTGGGAAGCTGGAGCACTGGGTTGTGTAAAAAGGTGAGATTACTTATTTCTGACACAATTGACAAAGGACACGACTCTTGTAAGGTTAAACAACCCCAGATCAAATTAAAAATTTTAACTCAATGTTCAGGTTTGACAAGAGCTCTGTTGACCATCTTTGTGATTGGCTGGTACCGGGAGACTGTCGAGACAAAACACCTCCGCTGAACTTAACCGTCCACAGCAGAAACAGCTTCTTTTGTACTTATTGTTATTAATACTTGCAGGAACATTAAGATGGAGGGCAGTAATTAGGAGTGTTAAATGGTTTGACTCTCACTGCTTTTTTACCTGTGTTGACAGAGCAGCGTATTCAGTACAACAATCGTGAGCCACAGTTGAGTGCCGTCTAATGCAGGTCACTCCTTGTGGATTAAGTTTAATACCTGTTTAATATATTCCCTCTCCGGCCTAATTCTTTCCTGTCTCCCTGTTTTTGTGCCTCTGAATAGAAACATGCACAAAGCAGGAAAAAGAGTTGTGAACAGGGGTATGTCAAAGAGAGAGAGAGAGAGGGAGAGAGAGGGAGGAGTGGACATGCATGTGCGTACCTGCATGCGTGTGAGTGTGCTCGAGCACGTGTGTTTGCGTGTACGTACGTCATGCGTGACGCTGGTAGGTGTTCAAACCAAAACAAAAGCTGGTGTGGAAAATCAACTCAGGCCACGTCTTTCCGAGTCCACTGGACCTTGATGTGATGGTGTCGGCTTACAACTTCATCAGTATTTATTTGATCTGCAAAACACTATTGTTCTTTTGTTATACACACAGCGACCGTCTGACCTATGCCCTACATAGGCTTTCTTTAGCATAATGGGAGTCAGGTGGCTGAGCGGTGAGGGAGTCGGGCTAGTAATCCGAAGGTTGCCAGTTCGATTCCCGGTCATGCCAACTGACGTTGTGTCCTTGGGCAAGGCACTTCACCCTACTTGCCTCGGGGGGAATGTCCCTGTAATTACTGTAAGTCGCTCTGGATAAGAGCGTCTGCTAAAATGACTAAATGTAAATGTAAATGTAAATAATGTGTTGGTTGGCTCTGGTAAGCTAAACATTTCAACCTCCACTGACAACTCCTGTCGTTTCTCC
This sequence comes from Thaleichthys pacificus, assembly GCA_023658055.1. NCBI lineage: Eukaryota > Metazoa > Chordata > Actinopteri > Osmeriformes > Osmeridae > Thaleichthys > Thaleichthys pacificus. The sequence goes on along the minus strand of CM042853.1, from coordinate 2,313,893 downwards.
ATACTTGCTTCACTGAGTTGGAAGTGGATTCCATGCCACTTCCTTCTAGTGTTACAGCACCACCACATTGAGGCCTACTGCCACTGTAGCAATACTAGCACTCCTGGACAAGGACAGGTTTGGAGGCCAGGTTTGGAGGCCAGGTTTGGAGGCCAGGTTTGGAGGCCAGGTTTGGAGGCCAGGTTTGGAGGCCAGGTTTGGAGGCCAGGTTTGGAGGCCAGGTTTGGAGGCCAGGTTTGGAGGCCAGGTTTGGAGGCCAGGTTTGCAGTGGTTTAAATAAATAAAATTAATAAAAACAATAATAAAAAACACAAAAAGCTCAAATAAAAGGAATGGATCTCTCACAGCTATTTCAGGTTTTGGAATCCAGTTAGAGAAGAAGTAACATGCATTGACCAGACACGACCTCGCTGTATGTTTGATTCTAGCCAACTGCTTGAATGTAAAAAGGGGGAAGTCAGGGAGCCAAGTGGATCAAAGTGCATTGCATTCACTGGAGATGTTGGGAATTTTCCTGCCTCGGGATTTAATGCGGTTCTATGAGGACACTTTCCCAAAGCGGAGGAGGCCATGAATGGAAATTAGGAGGGAACTTCTAACTGTCATCACCTATTATCTTACCTTGCTTTTACACTGGTTACTAGTGTACACTGGACATTGTATATTGAACATAGGATTAGATAGCTTTGTTGTAGACTGTTAAGAAACTGCATATAGGTGCAGGAATAAATAAATACAAATTCCTTCACAAAACATTTCAAAATGTTTCATTTCCTTCCCTCTTATTTTCTTTCTCTCCCAAACAGGCACTCTGCTGCACACAAAGCTTTCGGCCTCCTCTAACCCAAAGCATGTGACTTCCGGCACCCCACTTCCTTGTCATTGGCAGACACCCCCTTCAGGGCTCATTGAAGAAGCCCTGAATCAGAACATTGATCCTAAGGGGAACAATGGAGGCAGAGAGGAGTGAGGTGGACCTGAAAATCCCCTGCAGGACTGTGAAGCACTCTGTGGCAGGAAGAATGAGATGAAGCTGTCGTCTGAAGGAAGGTCATGGACTACTAAGACACTTGCTCCTAATGAAAAGACTGGTGCCCACAGTGGTCATCGATGCAGTCTAATGCAGATCTATGCAGTCTATTTCTTTAACTTGCACATGCTTTTGGCAAGATTGTGCTGTAGCTTTCTTTAACTGGTGCTATGAATTGTATTCTTTGAACTTCAACAATGCTAGGTATACTGCCAAAATATATACTCAGTATTCCTTCAAGGGAAATAGACCAGAGTAGGAATCAGGTTGTATGTTCAGGCCAGCCAAATGGAAATTAAAATAACTAGTCTGTCCCAGGTCCTTTGCTCTGGAAGAAACTGGAATATAAACCTCTGGAGTGTAATTACATTGGGGTTTTGGCATATTGTTTTGGTTGAATTACTACAGAATGTCCGGAGATTATTTCAACATATCCCTTTTATATGTTCGCAAAACTTGCGGGTCAGTGATGGCCAAAAGTGAATTGACCAGACAAATTATGAACATATTTGTGCAAATGTGTTTTTTCTAATGACGTGGAACGCACACGAGATGAAAATCAATCTTTAATAAAAATGGAATTACCCTCTAAAAAAACATTTTAGGTTGTGGTTGAAGATCGAAACTTGTGGGTCTGTGCGGGTCGGTGTCTTTCACACACTGATCCCTCATGGGATGTAGCTGTTGTAATACACACACTCATACACTGTGTGTATGAGTGTGTGTTACACTGTGTGTATGAGTGTGTGTTACACTGTGTGTATGAGTGTGTGTTACACTGTGTGTATGAGTGTGTGTTACACTGTGTGTATTACTGTGTGTTACACTATGTGTATTACTGTGTCTAGAGGGAGTTGTATATTGTTCGGCTGTTGCGTTGATTAAATGAGTTTTCAGTTGAAGTGAGTTGGCTGACTGGTGGTGGATGATGGTGTTGTGTTGGTGGAGGGTGGTGTTGTGTTGGTGGAGGGTGGTGGTGGAGGGTGGTGTTGTGTTGGTGGAGGGTGGTGTTGGATGATGGTGTTGTGTTGTTTTTTTGTTGTTGTTGAGAACTCCCCCCCCCCCCTCTCTGTCATTTACACAATTGATAAGAAATTCCACGATGACCTCAAGGCTTAATTGAATGATGAAAAACCCTGGAATTAGCAGAGCCGATGCCAGCCGCCAAATGCTAATTGAGGGAATTAAAAGTGTGTGGTTGGTTTTGAGTATGAGGGTCATTTGGTGAGAAAACAAACCTTTCGGAAACAAAGACGACCGACTGTCTGATCTCAGCGCTTTGGAAAGTGACGAACCAAATGTTTGAAAAAGTCAACTTTAATACTATCAAAGAACGAACCAAGTGAACAATTGTTTTTTTCATGATGTGATATAAAATTCACAGTTGAAGTGATTCATGAGTAAAACCAGAAATAAAAGACACCTGGCATGATGAATATTCTGATTTAAGTGACAAGTTAACAGTGAGGTGAAAAATAAAAATAAATGCACACAAAAGTACAAACAACATCTGAAATTCAACTTCTAGGATCCATCAATCAAAAAACTTGATAATGACATATTTACAAAAACAAGGCCAAGTTTGTGTCTTTTGCTCTGCAGCGTATGACTCAGAGCAGGCCACAGGGCATAGTTCAAATCAGCCACAACAGCAACAAAACAAATTAATTCCACTACATACATTTCTGTCATAATGATTGCTACGATACATAATGATTGCGACCAAGGCACGTCTTCAGTGTGTATTTGTGTGTTGTCTGTACATGCGGTGAAATACCAATATGCTGTTGCCAGTAGTAAATGTGCGTTTTTAATTGGCAGATTTTATTACGTTTGTCGTCTACAATGTGTTCGTAACTGAGCTAGCTTGTGCCTAGCACCTAATACAGTCCACAGGGTCATAGACCACAGGTGTGGGTCTCACAGGTACAAGGCTAGCCTAAGCCTAATTGTTTGTTGTCATGGAGATAGCTGTATCACCCCAAGCTTGTTGACCTCTAGGCCTATCTTCTCTGACACAGAACCCACTCACTGGCTGCCATGTAATATTATACGAGACAAAAAAAAAAACACACACCAAAAAACATTTGGTGCAATTCAATGATCCCTTCAATAATACATATTCAATATACAAGTAAAAAACAAATATACAAAACGAAACGTACGTCAAAACACAACACTATGAGCCTGTTACAGAAGTGGTCCTACAGATTCGTACACATATTTATATATTTTTTCCCACACACATCTATAGTTTAGACTACTTGTCTACTTTCTCGATGTTGTTGTTAGTTAATATTGTGGTTCAGGCCGTTCAAGCTCAGGCCGTTTTCCTTCCTCAAGGCCCGGGGTGCCAGCTTCTTCCGAACAAACAGTTTCTGGAGGAACCTGTCACTGATGCTGAAGGGAAAGTAACTGTAGATGAAGTACATGAGGCCCACGCCGGGGCCAGCGAAGTAGCGAACATGAGGCCTCGGGGAGAGGAGCGCCTCCGAGATGGTGTCGATGACAGGGCTGAGGTCTTCGTTGGCTGTCCTAGCGTAGCTGTGGAACAGTTCCTTGGTTTCCTCCACGTAATCCTCTCCGTATTCCTCCAGGAGGGACGGACTCAGGTTCTGGATCAGGTGCTTGAACTGTTTCTCCCAGTATTCCTGGTTACTGGACTGACCTGAGAAAGGGGGGGGGGGGGGGGGGAGAGAGAGAGAGAGAGAGAGAGAGAGAGAAACGACACAGCAAAAATGTTGAGCTTTGATCTTCTCTTGCGTAGCTAGCTGAGACATGCTGCTCGTTGGATAGGGATCTCGGTCTCTTTCCCTCCAGTCGTATTTCTCGCTGTGTGCTATTGTTGTCTTGGGATAACGCTTCAACCATGGAGAAGAAGTTACAGGGCTGAAGAGGAATGATGGGTTGCTGGGAAAAAGAGTGTAAACAGAATACAGGCACACTTTGTCCCGACATCTAATCTCTAATCATCTGGGACTGCTTTTGGCCGGCCACAAGTTTAAGTCAATGAGAGGGAAAAAGGCAGTTACAGAGAGGAGATGATGTGTCCTGTGATCCAAATATGTAAACAACAGTGGTTAAAACGCTGTGGTTAAGCATCTTTTGTTACTTCGGATCCTCAGTAGTGCAAATCCGCTGGAATGAAATGTGCTATTTTCGGTGGGGATGTTCAACGTTCAAGTGGTTTTCTGTTCCCTAACCGCTAATGGGTTGCATCATAGACAACACTTATTCTGTCCAGCAAAAGTCTAGACCACCACCCACACACACTCACCCCTCCCCCCATCCACCACCTGCTATTACCATAAAATCCTTCCACTTGTACCACCTGCCCTCAACCCCATCTCCCTCTGCCTTCAACCCCATCACCCCATCTCCCCCTGACCTCAACCCCATCACCCCCATCTCCCCCTGACCTCAACCCCATCTCCCCATCTCCCCCTGACCTCAACCCCATCACCCCCATCTCCCCCTGACCTCAACCCCATCTCCCCCATCTCCCCCTGCTCTCAACCTCATCACCCCTGCCCTCGACCCCATCACCTCCATCTCCCCCTGCCCTCAACCCCATCACCCCCATCTCCCCCTGCCCTCAACCCCATCACCCCCTGCCCTCGACCCCATCACCCCCATCGACCCCTGCCCTCAACCCCATCACCCCCCCTCACCTGTCTTGTAGGAGGATGGCAGGATGGTGGAGACTTTGACCCCCCAGGGCTCCATCTCGTGCCGCAGGGTGTTGATGAAGAGGTTGAGGGCGGCCTTGGACGCACCGTATGCAGCCAAGCTAGGGAACGGCTGGTCTCCTACGAGCAAACACACCCTTAGTTAGAGGCTTGTCCTGAGGGGGGAAAGGCTGGTCTCCTACGAGCAAACACACCCTTAGTTAGAGGCTTGTCCTGAGGGGGGAAAGGCTGGTCTCCTACGAGCAAACACACCCTTAGTTAGAGGCTTGTCCTGAGGGGGGAAAGGACCACACTTGTATTTCGAATCCATAGGATAGTCAAGGGTGTGCAGAGGGCTTGAAAGCAATACCTCCCCCTTTTATTCATGCAAACAGTGCACTCACACCCCTTAACCACTTCATATAGACATTTTGCCTACAAGTCGCTATTAAGATACACTGCATTGCTCTTTTGAATCATTTCTAATACTTGAGCTGAACCTAACTGAACTTGCCTGGCACAGTTAAGCTATGGGATTACTTTGCAGTCAAGAAAACGCTCAAAGTACTTTAATGGATTACCAACACTATATCCAACCTAGGGAACGAGCCAACACCATTATATCATCCAGTGGCCTTAGTTATTTTCTAGTATATTTGGAGCAATACAAACTGTATATCAGTCATTTTCTTTCATTTAATCACAGTCTTTATCCAATAAAGATTACCTGCTCATAAAAGATTATGCCTGTTTATTGTTCTTTGGTAACCATAACTGCAATAAAAAAGAACAAGATGTACATCGTCGGTATGCAACCTGTTATTATAAGGTATCAAAATAATTCATCTGGCAACGCAGGTTTGACTGTAAAAAGATTTCCCTCCAAAGGAGCTGTTCAAGCCCTTAGCAGTGCAGCTTGGCTCTGTTTCAACGCAACGCCGGGAAGTGCTCTGGGGCGGTTTGAATCAACCCCAAAACAGGGTACGGCTACGGGAAGACACTCAGGAGAGAGACTGATCTCCGACTGATATAAAGGAAGCCTTGTTTACACTTTTCTGGGAGCAATGCAATTTAGGAATAATGACAGTCCCAGTGATGGTTGCAGAGATACGAGGCAAGACCCAGCGCGTGCCACGTCGGGGCCTCCAGCCTTTGATGGAAGGGAGGATAGGATCGGAGCCAGGTGGGAGCTTAATTGCCGATTGAGACTCTTTATAAATGTATGTTTTCGCCCTGGAGGCGTTCGCTGAATGAAAGACTTTAGTTGTGAATAGCTTTAGTTTATGTCTCCTGGTATCCCAGGGTAGGATATAGACCTCTGCTCTATCATCTTAGGATTTCAATGAAATACAGTCATGACAACATGAGACTTATTTTACTGATTGCTGGCTTGGAAGACCCAACACGAACTGAACTTTGGCGGCAGCCAAATGTTTAAGTTGCGATGTTTTCCCACAATGCAGTTCATGTTCAATGCCTCGCAGTTTTAAGATGATCTCAAATCGTAGTAATCAGTCACGGCGAAGTAAAGAGGAACCTTGTTTATGCCCATCTGCCTCCAATTCATAGTATGACGAGAGAAAGGAGGAGAAAGTGCTGATTAGGACAACAGAGTTGCTGCACATGTATGGATCACTGAGGCCTGACGAAGTCATATCAACTCCATATGCATCTGTTTGTGTAGCGTACACAAACGCTACACACGCTACACACGCTACACACGCTACACACGCTTATGTTGCAGGGCCATGGGTTTGTTTTGTCCAACGTGGCAGGGACAAATCTTTTGAATAACTGAGGATGTGGTTGCCGTTAATAAAATGTTCTTAATGGAAAGTGTGTGTGCGTGTGTGCGTGTGTGTGTGTGTGTGTGGGGGGGGGGGGCAACATTTCAAAAAGTGGGTTGGACACATCTGACACATGTATAATGCAATCTACACCCCTGCTGTGTGGTGTGTGTGTGCGTGTGTGTCGCACACTCACCCGCGGGGCTGGAGATGGTGACGATGCGTCCCTTAGCCTGGCGCAGGAGGGGGAGGAATGTCTTGGTGACGAACAGAGTCCCAAAGAAGTTGACCTCCATGCAGCCACGGAAGTTTGACAGGAGAGACAGCTCGGCGTCGCCGAAGTTCACGCACACGCCGGCGTTGTTCACCAGCCCCCAGAGACCTGGAGGAGAGAGGGAGAGAGAGAGAGAGAGAGAGAGGGGGAGAGAGAGAGAGAGAGAGAGAGGGAGGGGGAGAGAGAGAGAGAGGGAGAGAGAGAGAGGGAGAGAGAGAGAGGGAGGGGGAGGGAGGGGGAGAGAGAGAGAGAGAGAGAGAGAGAGAGAGAGAGAGAGAGAGAGAGAGAGAGAGAGGGAGAGAGGCAGGAGGAGAGAGAGGGAGAGGGAGAGAGGGAGAGAGAGGGAGGGAGGGGGAGAGAGACGGTAATTCTAAATTAATGTGACGCTACACCATCCACTCCACGGTTTGAGTTAAGAGCCAACTGCTCTTTTCTGTTACTCAGGTGCATTTTCTTGCATGTTCCACAGAGGGGCAGTCTTTCTTGTTTGTAAAAATTCCTTGACAATGTTTGTATTATCCGCAATATTGCTATTTGTGCTTCTCAACATTTTGGACAGCCCCAAAACTAGCACAGTGATACTAGCCTTGTAGAAGGTTTAAGTATCTAAGATCAACATATTGGCCTAGAGGACTGTTGCGCAACTTCAACATTTCACAAGCAACATTTGATACATTTCAGTGGGGTATATTCGGCAAGATAAGCTGTCCAACATGTTTGATCCTGAACGTTTATGTGGCATCTGGCAAATACACACGCTGATGAAAACATCAGCGAAGATGGAGGCAGGCAGATGTAACATCTGAAAGAAAGGAAAAGGTGTATACTCTTTTTATTTTATTAGGTAGGTGGGGGTCAGATGTCTGAGCGGTTAGGGAGTCAGGCTATTAATCAGGGTCGATTCCCAGCCGTGCCAAAAATGACATTGTGTCCTTGGGCAAGGCACTTCACCCTACTTGCCTCGGGGGGAATGTCCCTGTACTTACTGTAAGTCGCTCTGGATAAGAGCGTCTGCTAAATTACTAAATGTAGATAGCGATAACGCTGGACAACTAAAAAGAATGCTGCGCAGTCAGGATGGCAGGTTTCGAGGTGTGTTCAGATTATCTTCCTTAAAACTCCCCCTCTTTCTCGTTTTGTCTCATTTGTCTGCGAAACATCCCTTCTTAACCGTTTCAATTGTTAAAACAGCAGTTTGTTTCCTCTTCCCCCCAGCAAAGGCTGTCATTTCAGTTCTCTGTGTGAGACCGGGGGGGGGGGGTGACGCACAGAGACCAGGAGGAGAAACACTTAAAATGGGAAGGAACGTTCTGTCCCAAACTGGGGAAAGGAGGGAGGGATGAGGGAGGGAGGATGAGGGAGGGATGCAGGGAGGGAGGGATGCAGGGAGAGAGAGATGCAGGGAGGGAGGGAAGGATGTATGTCAAGAGAAAAAACTCCAGAGGGGGAGACGAGGGAGAGAGAGAGAGAGAGAGAGAGAGAGAGAGAGAGAGAGGGCGTGGGTGGAGGGTTGGGTGAGAGAGATTGGGAAAGAGAGAGAAATATACAAAAACAGAGGTGAGGTGTAAGAAGATATTTCCCCCCCCCCCCCCCCCACTTCTGTTTACTGGCAGTGAGTGACTGACAGTCGGGGAAAGTTGAGAAGTACACTTTGTATGAGAACGCCTATTGCACCAACAAGACACTCTGAATCTGGAGTTCCATGTACGTGCCACGCAGAGCAATCCCTAACCTTTGGCCCATTTGATTGGCTTTAAAACCAGAACATAATTAGAACTGGGTGACTAGTGGAGATTTAAACTCAAGCTCCACGGAAAACCCATATCAGTTTCTCCTTGGTACAATACTGTACGTAGGGGTGATGTGATTGGTCGAAGACAAAGGACGACTGTCCTGGGAATACAGAGCGTAGTTACATGTCAGTGAGATGATCGTGCTACATCGTGTTATCAGGAAGCTCTTGCCCCGACTGACAGAAGGTGTTGGAAGTCTAGACAGGTTATGCAGCAGAGGCATGTAGAGATCACAAGTATTAGGGTATTTCCATCCTATATTTATTTTCATTTCGTCATTTAGTAGACGCTCTTATCCAGAGCGACTAACAGTAAGTACAGGGACATTCCCCCGAGGCAAGTAGGGTGAAGTGCCTTGCCCATTTGGCACAGCCGGGAATTAAACCAACAACCTTCTGATTAGTAGCCCGACTCCCTAACCGCTCAGCTACCTGACCCCCTATTAACTCTTGATCCATAAGGGCTGAAAATCCCTGAGTTTCCTCTTTTAAGAAGCTGTAACACGTGCTAGCCAGCATACCCTTGGGCACGTTAAGATGATACCTTCAGAGTGATACCTACTGTTTGGTCTTTCTACGTCAACAAGCCTCTTTAGTGTTCAGAGCTTTGCTAATGTGGCTCATGAACGACTGTTGCATTGTGTATACAAACACAGGTGGCCCGATCGTCTGACTGTTCCTCCGGGTCAATCTCTTTTGAGTTAGTGTGTGTGTGTGTGTGTGTCTGTGTAGGGGAAAACATGCCAAAGTACAAGACAATCTGCCATGTTAATCTGACTGTAAGTCTGTGTGGTGTGTGACCATTTAGATCAGTGACAACTACTAAAAAGAACTGTACATCAAACATTTAACATCTTATCATTCATAAATGTCCTATTTTGATACATGAACTAAAAAGGTTAACTTGCACAATTAGTTTTGTTCCAGTTCATAAAAGTACATTAAAAGTGAAAAGATTCTGTGTATGAAACTGAATGCATCCACAATTTCTGACAGCAGATAAATTCAAAGGTTTCTCAAGTCATAATGAGCTTCAATCACTACTCAAATAAAACATTTTGGTCAACTTGGCAAGGGGAATTATGCTTTTTAGTTTAGGTTTTGAGCCCCTGAGCACATGGTCTTAGAGAAAATGGGTTTTGGATGGGGGGCACTGCTGATTGAAATATAATCGATCCCTACTTTCAATCCTTCTGTAATTCTTAAAATAACACTTCTTCCCCCCCACTACTCTTTAATCCATTAGTGCAGAACCTGCGGACACCGTGGTGTGGGTAGGGTTCTGTGGCCAAGAGAAATGAAAGTGTGCCCTTGATCCACAGCCAAACCCCACACAGCCCCAGTAGTGAGAGTCGATGAGCAAGTGAGCATGTGAGTGACCTTTCCCTCCGTCTTCTCTGATTACACCTCTGACACACACACACACACACACACAGTACGTGCCGGGCGCACACACACACACACACAATGTCCTTAGATGACATTTGCAAAAGTAAACACAGCCATAGCCCAGCTCCTGGTAAAGCGGCCTCACATTATTACAGTGTGTTTGCCTTCTTGGTGTATTTTATGCCCCCCCACCCCCCCCCCCCTCCCACCACCCCCCCCCAAATGGGGCTTTTCTTCCTAAATCAGGAAAGAGGATTCATAGCCAAAGTAAACTGTTGAAAGGCACAAGCATAAACAAACATGTGCTTCAGGAATAATCTCAGCAGAAAATCTTTGTCTTCGTCTTTTAATGAGGGCATTAGAAAGAATCCTGAGTGGGAATTAACTATGCGCCTTCAGGTTGTACCAATATTTATAGGGTGTGTGTGTGTGAGTGTGTGGTTTGTCTGTGTGTGTGGTTTGTCTGTGTGTGTGTGTATGTGGCTTGTCTGTGTGTGGTTTGTCTGTGTGTGTGTGTATGTGGTTTGTCTGTGTGTGTGTGTGGTTTGTCTGTGTGTGTGTGTGTGGTTTGCATATATGTTCTCGCACATGTGCCCGTGCACATTGCTGCTTGTTTACAACACGCATGCCTGTGTACATGCGTGTTCCCCTGCATGCATTTTCTTGAAGGGTTGGACCAGGAGTTTGACATACCTCTGAGTCCCAGTTTAGCCTTTGTGTCCAGTAGGGCCTGCTGGACCTGCTGAGGCTGGGTGATGTCCACCTGGAGGAGGGTGAGGCGCGGGGAGCAGGTCCTCTTGAGGTCTCTGGCCCCCTCCCCGGACAGATCCAGCACTGTGGCGAACACTTCGAAACCCAGCTCGTCCAGATTTCGGGCGGCTGCATTACCGAAGCCGGAGTCGCAACCTGGGGACAGAAAGACCCACTTAAGTCAAAGGTGTTTTTGTATCAGGGGGCGACAAAACGGGTCCTCCTGGCAGCCAGGGGGCGCTGTTCTGGCCCAGTAGCAGCATTTAGTAAATTTGTGTCTTGGAAAGTAATGCAATCGTTCAAAAGCTCCAACAACAAACCACTCAATTTTCAAGGAATCACAGCATGTAAAAATAGCAATATATTCCTGACATGAATATCTATCTTGTATTGCAGAATGTCACATTTTCATGGATGCTGTTTATTTTTAACTATTAGAAAATGTGCCAATTCATTGGAAATGTGTGAAAAAGGGTTGTGAGCTATTCCCTAAAACACGATGTAAATGCACCACGGACAAGTCCTGACTTGAAAGTCGCCCATGAACTATGGACCCAAATCAGTCAGAATTTCCACTCTCTCTTAACATTATAAATAAAGTTCAGCAGATCTTACATCACGCACGAAAGGTTCTGGTCCGAGCAAGTGCAATGTTCAACAAGTGACACTAAAATGCCAAAAGCACATAATCTCTTATCACATACAACATAACAGAAAGGAGTGAGTTGATAAAGCAGATAAGACGTGCTTCAACAACTACTAAACTCCATATAAAAATGAATGATTCATTCATGTCCATGAGAGTAGAAAGCTGATTGAGAACTCTTTGGCTTGGATTAGAAGGGGCAGCTGCTGGGATGAGTTGTACGGACGTTTTAATAGGCTCTTTTAACGGCCAATGGGAAACACAAACAGGAGATACCATTTTGGAATGTGGCGGGGGACATGAAACAGATGCCAGGGGAAATACATCGGACTTTTATTGTGGCGTCCTATGAGATGAATGATCACCCTCAGCCCTGGCGCGGCTCCCATCACATCATCATCGGCTCACTTTTAATGCATATCGATCAAAATATTTACATTTAGTCATTTAGCAGACGCTCTTATCCAGAGCGATTTACAGTAAGTACAGGGACATTCCCCCCGAGGCAAGTAGGGTGAAGTGCCTTGCCTAAGGACACAATGTCATTTTTGGCACGGCTGGGAATCGACCGTGATTAATCGCCTGACTCCCTAACCGCTCAGACATCTGACCCCCACCTACCTAACAAAATAAAAAAGAGTATACACCTTTTCCTTTCTTTCAGATGTTACATCTGCCTGCCTCCATCTTCCAAGGACACAACGTTGTGTGGCACGGCCGGGAGTCAAACCAGCAACCTCCTGATTACTAGTCCGATTCCCTAACCGCTCAGCCACCTGACCCATCTTTAGAGCACCCAGGACACTTCCCCAGTGCACAAGTTACCAAACTGTAAACATCCAGAGATTAAAACATGAGTTTGCAATCATTCTTTTATTCCCGCAATCACGATCTGTAATCAAATACAAGGTACAGAGGAGCCCTTTGTATCGTACCACTTGGGCTAGTAGATGAATTGGTATCAAGGGTATCCTTTTTGGAGGGAGAGAACACACTCGTTTCTGTCAGCTACACAACTCGTAATGTTGTCTAGGCCAGTGGCTCAAAAGAGATTAGATCATTGGAACAACTGATTCCAGTAGGATTTTGTGTTTGTGCATGCATGTACTGTAAAGCAAGTATGTAAGTACTCCAATGTATTTACGTAATAAGTTCGTATAAATGTACGTATGCATGTGTGAATGTGAAATGACACAAGTGTTCTCTCTCACCTTTCACCTGAATCTTGTTTCCAGCAGTGAACCCTAGAGAGTCCTCCTCCTCTCCTGGCTCTACTCCTCCTCCCTCCTCCCTCCTCCCTCCTCCCCCTCTCCATCTCTCCCTTCCTCCTCCCTCCTCCTTCTAGCTCTCCATTCCTCCCTCGCTCAGAGACTGTCTAGGGACATGCTTCTGACTCACCTTATCTCTTGTTCTAAGGACGGGGATCATTATCAGTTAGCTGGGTGTGTTCTATCATCTTGGAAAGAGAATAACCTCCTCCCTACACACCCACACACGCACACCCACACCCACACACCTCCAGGGCCCAACAAATCATTACTTGGTTACCTGTTACAATGTCTCTCTCTTAAAAATGTTAACCATGCACCTACAGTATAACACCAAACTAGATTACAATGTATTTCTAAAAGAACAGTTTTACATTATTTTACATGTCATAGCCCTCTCTATCCTGTCTTCTGTTTGCAGGTGTGTCTGTGTTTGAACATACATGTATTGGTTGTGTGTGCATACATCTTTTCACAGTATACACAACGTGTGTGAAACAAAGGGAAGGAGAGAGAGCTTGGTGAAGGATATATTTGGAGAAAGGTTCACTGTATCTTTCTGCATGGGACTCAGTACTGGAAATTCTCCAAGGACATTGAGTAAAAGAGCGCGCCAGCGTCCTGGGCAGCAAAGGGGAAGGGGTGGTCAAACACGACGTGGGTACTGAGGCGCTGAACAAACACGGACCACGTAGAGTGCTATGTTGACTTACCGTTGAAGAGCAGAACCGGGTTCTGAGTACTCAGGTTTGAGGAATCTGACTTCGTGGAATAACGATGCAGTAGAGAAGAGCTAACAAAAAATGTGTGTTTGTTCGCGCCTGTCCTTTAATGTGCGCCTGATTTTATGTGTGTGTGACTTCTCGCCCACACCAATATCATGAGTTTGCTGGCATGTTTGAACAACCGATACGATGGACTCCAAGTCAGACGATATCTCCCCTCTTTCTCTTTCTATCCAACTCGGCCTCAAGTTCACCCCTCAAGTCCCCGTCGGATTGATGCAACTGAAAATACTTCTCTGTTGTTTGCCTTTGACAGACAAAAGCAGACATAGTCTGTCACTTGTCCCCCTCCTGTGAAATCGGCTTCTTTGGCAGGATGATCCTGTTGAAACCAAATAGGATCTTCACATTGGCAGTGTCAGACCAAGATCTCTCTCAACGAATACGCCATGAGAGGCCCAGCAATGAGAGGTTCTGTTACGGAACCTGATCGTCACTTAATATATCAATACACTTATTTTCCTAACTTTTCATTATTCCTGCTGATGTTGGCTGACACACACACATATTATACATACATTGTATTATATGTATTATACATATTATACATTTTTAATTAATGTGTTATATTTGACGCTTGGTATGCACACAAGTATTGACCCCATATGTCTGTGGCTTATGCACACTGCATAACCACGCCTCATTCTCCTCTTCCACTTAGACCACACACACACACACACATTCTCCTCTTCTCCCTTGACCACACACACACACTCCCTCTTTCCCAGAAAGCTGGAGTGTAGCGGGAGGGAGAAAGCAAGGAGGCGGCTCTTGTTACACAGGTTCTGAAGCCTGAGCGCTGGTCAACTCCTCCTGCCTCTGAAACACACGTAAAGGGGGAGAGCCCCTACTGCAGCTGTCTCTCCCAAGCCCCATCCTTTCACAGATGGAGGGATGGAGGAGGAGAGAGGGAGGGAGAGGGACAGGGATAGGGAGAGAGAGAGGGAGGGAGGGAGAGAGCAAGGGGAGGCCGGTGTTCCACACTCTTCATCTCGTCCCATACCCTACCTTTTTAAGGACACGAAGGCAGGCATATTTCACTGGGCCCCCAGGGAACATGAGAAGCCTTTAGTGGCTTCGCGGCGTAGGGTTGCCGTTGGGAACGAGCGCTGATCCGAGAGGGGATATGTGGACTGGTTTCAGTCCGGAGGTTTGGGAGGGCCAGCGAATCATCTTTCTGAAGGAAACGCCGTTGTGCAACAGCTCGCTTTTTCGCTAAAAGAGGCCCCCCCCGAACTGAAAAACAAGCAAGGCACCCTGCGGAGATGGTTGAGTGTCCGCTGTCAGGGGCTTGCAAGCATACGGAGGCAAGGCCACACATCTGTCTCTGGGTAACCACGGTGACCCTCACATGGCCTCCATCTTGGACCAGAAAGAATCTTTGGAGAGAGAAGGAAGGGTAGGTACGTTTTGAGACATTCAGAGTGAACGTGTGACGAAATGACTGAAAAAAAATAAAAAAATAAAAGGACAATTTGCACGTCCTCAGTCGGTTCCTCCTTGCATGTAGTTGTCAAGTCCAGACACTGTCCAGATGAAGAGCTTCATCAGGTGGCCGATTGTGACGCCACAGGCAGAGTGACTGAAGTGTGAAAACCATGAGGTCGTCATGGAATCCTGCCAACGCAACAGGCAGCAATCGGCCAAGAGTTTGGAGAAAGAGGGAGCGAGAGAGGGAAGGGGGGGGGGAGAGCGAATAAAGCGAGAGGGTGTGAAATTACAAGCCCTGTCCTCAAACAACTCCTGGACAAAAGGGGAGGGGCAGGTTGTCACAAGTTTATCTGCGATAGGAACCACCTGGGAGATTCAACGTTGCCTGAGGGGTTATTTACAGGGTGCGCGTTAGAAGAAAAAAGTAATGTGTGTTCTATTTTGAAAGCACTCAAAGCAGGCCATATGTCCTTTTGAGGACAAGAGTGTCTTATTAGGCTGAGAAATTCGCAGAACAGGAACACGATGTTTCGCTGACCTGCGTTAGCTAGCTACCGTAGCCTGAGCAGGGGTTTTCAAGCGGTGGGAAAGCGGATGATGTCAGGGTTCTCGATGCACCCGTGAGAAAGACAATCTGCGCTTCTTGTCAACTCGTAAGAGGAGTTTTTTCTCCACACCCAAGAACGGAGCAGGTCGAGCCATCGCACAGTATGTTAACACATCCCTTCGTCTCAGCCCTCTACTCCTTTAACGGTTCATGATACTGTTCTATCAGCTGGGTTTCTCCGGGACATCTCGGTTGTGCCACGCAGCTGTTATGAACCTTAAGACCTTCACGTGGGAAACACAGGCCTAGCCTTAAAATCTCTAAGATCTACAGGCTCTGGCATCTCTGTAGTGTGTAAAAGTCTCTTGTAAATGTGGTTACATGTTAAAGGGAATTATTCTACATATGAGGGAAGAGTTGCATGGAGTATCGCACTCAATAAGTTCCCCTCAACCAGAACAGAAATTGCTGATGCGAGACCATTTCCAAGCACCTCCTAGGAAAATGTCCCTTCTTGTTTTAAGAGTCACTGAAGTCCAACTAGGGAAAGTCAAATTCATCCTTGGGGGAATTCCTCCTCTTGGACAATATTTGGCTTCAAACTCTCAAACAAGCTCATGTTTGAAAATGTACTTCAAAACTGTTCACACATTACCCACATGTAGGACACGATGGTAATACTCCAAGCACACATTTAAAGTACTTGCATTCCTCAGCTTTTTTTATCCTTGAACCTGCAAACTTCTGAGGGCCGGATGAGAAGGTGGAACAGAGAAATTGCCCAGTCAGCCAGTGTGTAACTTCAGAGACCTTCATCATAAAAGGAATGCCAGCTTTTTCTATTGTACTTCAGTTGGCTTTGTAAGAGGTTTAGAACGTTTTTTTCCCCACACACTTGTCTTATTGCCAGAGTGACCCTTGAGTCGTTTATTGAAGCTATGGGGGCAAACAATTAACCGAGTTGGACAGCTGCCCTGTCTTTCTGTTGAGGCGGTTCGACCATTTCAAAGGTTTTTTTAACATGCAGGTGTGATGCTAACTACTGTATGTGAGTCGTGCACTTTTGGTAGTTCATTTTGTTGTGGACCATGGTAACTTATGATGCTTTTGTCCAGGTTAGTCGTGATTAAGAGATAAAGTTAGCAGCTAGCCAGTGGGGGGCACTAACTCTGTTGGCAGACTTGTGTCATTTCAGCCCAAAAGTACTTTGTTGCTAAGTCCAGAGTCTTTTAATTTGTGTGTGCGTGCGCGCAGTGTGTCTGTCCTGACTCTGTAAGTGTGTACATATGTGTGTGTTGATGGGGGTGTCTGTGGCATGATATGTGAAAAAAAAAGATTAGGTTTAACTGACTGTTGGCGGATTTAATTCTGTTACCATGCCACTAGACGTATTCTCTGTGGGGATGCTGGGCCAATATGGTCTGCGGTGTGTCTGGATATTTGTCTCAATATAACTTGATCTCATACAGTATGACACAGACCCCTCACCCATAAGGTAGAGTTTAAACACATCAGTTTAAACATCAACATTTTACATTTTTGTCGAAAACAAAGTTGCTTTGGAGACCAGTGATATTTACCCTTATTTTTAGACCTTGTATTAAAGTAACCTCATTCAACTTCCCTCAGCGAGTTTGTTATCTCAGTCAGCCTAATAGCAGTTAAGAATGAATATGTGTGCCAGCTTGTGCCAAGGCCGGCAAGATAAGGCATTATTTGGCCGACAGTTCACAGTGTTGACATACAAACTATTCAAGCGAGGAGAGGGACCATAGTTGGTGTTACTCCTAGAAGTGTTACTATGTGTAACTTGAAATCACTTGAGTTATCTCAGTCAGGGTTGACAAATCGAATTAATGATTTCCTTCTGCGTGGCAGGGTTGTTGATGGTAATGTACTTTACAAGTTCAGAAGAAACAAAATGTTTACTTACTGACATAAAACAAACAAGAAAACCATACCTTTAAGGAGTAGGAGGAGGAAAGAGTCGTTTGTGGTAAGAGAATCGCTACATGCATGGGATGAAGTTCATACAAACACAAGCACAAAAGCATCCATGCATTTATGAAGTAACAATAAAATGAGATCATTATCTTTCTTACTCTCTCTCTCTCATTCTCCTAATCCCCCTAAAAGTGTCGCACACTCATGCACAATCACACTCCAGTGCACACTGACACAGATTATAAAGGTCCCTTGGTGCAATCTAGACATACCATAACAAAGGTCTTATGTAATCATATAGATCTCAGCAGTGGATTAGTTCACTGATCAGTTGAGCCCCTTAAACTACTTAGACGTTTACAATAATTGATTATTGCAAAATGCGATTACTACTATAGATTTAGATAGTGCCTGACCGAGATTTACATCATATTTTAACGTTTAACATTATGTAATTAGTGTTATGGTGTAGTCTTGATAGGCAGCTATTTGCCTTGGCATGTACTAGTGCATGACAAAGCATTTATCTAACGGAGTAATCTCTCTCCCTCCCTCCCTCTCCCCTTTTCTTTTGCTTTTAACTCAGAAAACTGGGACATATCTAATCAGGGACAATTATTGTCAGAATCTTTGAACGATACCCTGTTGAACCGGGACAAACACATCCTGTGATCCTCGCACAATCTCAGGGCAGAACAGGATACACACATACAGGATGTTCATATCGAAATGTACTGTACACTGTGTGAACTCAAGCTACCCAGCACTTTGATCATGATAAGACTTGGAAGCGAAAGTTTCTTAAGTGTCAGCTTTAGGGTACAGGTGCTTACGCCTCTTTTAACCTAGCTAAGAACACGAATGAGGCTGAAAACAAATAATGAGTTCTTGACTCATCTATAGCTTTAAAATCTAGGAAATGTTGCACAACTTTATAATAGAAAGAATCCAAACAGAGAAATGTATATTTTTAAAACTACACAGAGGAAAGGAGAAAGATACACAAGAAAGATTGAAGCAGAACGAGATATACACACACACAGAAGCAGATTCAGACCGGAGGCCGAGATAAACATTCCACAAGACTAAACCTCGTCAGTCAAAAAGAAAAGGAAGGTTTGCCTTACCTGTGATGAACACAACCTTGCCCTCGGCAGGCAGAGCGGGCATCGGGGCAGTCCTGACAGAGTAGAGGCAGCAGGCGAGGCAGAGGGCAGCCAGTACCAGGACTGCGGGCACGCAGAAGGACCACAGCCTTTCCACCAGCACCGTGGCGCTAAGCCAGGCCACCAGCGTTGGCACGGCGCTGATGTGGGACGCCAGCACTTTCTTGATGGCTCCGCCGACAAACACAGACATCACTCCCATGTAGAGCCAGAAGGGCAGCGCATAGTCTTCCATGGTAACGCACAGACTGCAGGAGAGGGAGACGTCAGGAGAGGGAGACTGCAGGAGAGGGAGACTGCAGGAAAAGAAGACCAGGTGTTGGAAGAGGCTCTTCCAAAAAGGTTCTTGCAACCAACTCTCTCTCTCTTTTCTTCTTCTCTCTTTTCTTCTTCTGTGTGTGGCTTTCTCCTTTTTTTTTGTTGCTCTCTGTCACAGAGTGGAAGGTGTCTAGAACAGACCATACACAATGTGCCTCTCTCTCTCTCCTCTCTCTCTCTCCTCTCCTCTCTCTCTCTCTCTCGCTCACACACGCATAAGCACACACTCACTGACACACACTCTCACAGACACACACATCTCACTGACACACACTCTCACAGACACATAGGCACTGTAACACCCAGCACACTGAACACCTAATCGTGGAGGAGGAAGAGTGGAGGTTAGTACAGTACACAGGGCTCTGCTCTCTCTCTCAAGTGTATATATAGAGCAAGCTGCTGGGGAGGGGAGGGACTACGGAGGGAGAGATCTAATCTGTGCCCAATGGCCAAAGTTTTACAGCAGTTTAGAGTAGCAGAGGCAGTACCCCCTCGCCCCCCCCCCCCCCCCCCTCAAATACAACCGCCTCTCAGGCTACCCCACCCCTCTCTTTCTCTCTATTTCTCCCCCTCTCTCTTTTCCCCTAATTGTTGATAATTCCCTCTTGGAGTGTGTGTGTGTGTGTGTGTCCCTCCTTTTCGCAACTCCTGTCTCTCTCTCTTTCACTCGTTTCTCTCTCCCATCCTCTCCACAGTTCCCCCTAATTGTCGGAAACTATATGAGAATTGTGTGTGTGTGTGTGTGTTTGCGTGGGAGGTGTGTTTGTGTGTTGAATGAAAGCTATAAATATAATAGCTCCACTCAAGCAGCAGTTATCCCAGAGCAATTAGCTGCCACCCAGGGCCATGTATATACTGTAAACTATACAGAACCCTATTGTGTAAGGGTGGAGGGGGCAAACACCGTGCCGCTTAACTGAACCGATCAGTGTGGGATGACATTGTCTGGAGGGGTTTACACCATGTTCGGGGCAGCTTGTACAAACCCCCCTGTTCAAATCCATCCTCTCCCACACAACCTCCTCCCCCTAACCTCTACTCACACACAGCACAAAAGGTGCCTGTCTGGCCTATGAAGCATTTCATCAATCACCCCGCCTTGACCACAGATTCAGCGCTGGCACAGGGTCAAAGGAGAGGGCATTGTGTCACCAAGGCTCAGAGCGAGACTTCTTCAGGGCAGGTGTTAAAGCCAGCATAGAGTCGACCTCAGAGGAACTCGTCGCTGTTCAGCGTCTGTGTCTTTTGGACACGTACTCCTCCCTGTACGCACCCTCTCAACCCCTTTCTGAAGTCCTCTTGATCTTGAAATGGGGGAGGGAGCGGGAGAGAGGGAAGGGAGAGAAAAAAGGCAGTTGGAGCCATTTTTCTATCAGGTGTGTGGTTTCATGCTTGATTTACACAATCCGTAACAACGTCGTAATCCCCTTTCAACTTTCTCTTCTGCACCTCTTTAACACCAACAAGTGGCATCAGCATGTAAATCGTTTTCACTTGATTTTTCGTTTGCGCCAAGTAACAACGTTGTTGCTGTTAAGTGCTGCGCTGAGAAGCTACTTACACGGCGGTCATAATCAAAGGAAGCTTAAGCGGCGACCACTGCAGTTCCTCAGAAAAAAGACAATGGACTTTCCTGTTCAGATGGCCGAGCATGTCACCTGACAGGACTCTGGTCGACGACCCCTTGACCCAGATCACCCGACAGGTCAGTGCACACGAGCAGACCAGACTGAGAACTCACCGATGCATTAGCAACGGTATTAGGACGGAGCTGCGATGCTGGTATTAGTTACTCAAGCTTGACCTCTGACTTATTAAGTATGATGTAAACTTTCCACAACCTCTCATATCCATCGGAACATGGAGGTGGATGGAAGTCAAAGAGAAGCTAGGGATTTCAGGGGATATGATGCAACCTTATTATGACTTACTGAGGAGAGGGGGAGGTCGATTGGAGATTTAAAGATGGGGGGGGGGGGGGTGAAAGGTCACATTAATGCACTAACCCCCTTTTTCGTAATTATGTCACACCGCTGGAGAGCGACAACCGTACGTTGCAAACGGGAACCGGAGGAACGACGTGGGCTTGGTCTCACATGTCCGACCTGCCCTCTCCCTCGCTGCTGATCTGACGTGATCTTCTCTGGTCCTCACTTGGCACCTGTCCTCTCTGGTCCTCACCTGCCGGAGGGGGATGTCCGTTTCAGCTTAAAGGCTAACGCACAGCCTGAACAGATAGAGTTCAGCTGCATGTATGACCCTACAGGATCGCTGTTGTCCTTACCCATCCCACGCTGGACTTTACACGGCATGGCACTGCCCAGAGGAACGGGTCTGTTTTCATTGCCAACACGCCGAGCGGAGCACTGCACAACAAAGGCCATCTCTGAAAGCCGTGGCTTTTCACTCTGATAATACTGAAAGGAGACTCGGGTTCAGCCAAGCCAATGACACTGATTAAGTTGTGGCTGGCACAGGGGAAAAGCATAACATTCCCTGACCACTTTAATAGCTCCAGGAATTCACATAACCATTCTTTCTAAGAACTGGACACTGAGGCCATTGAAGATGTTTTTGTGATTATATCCAGGAACATCACTAGGCACTGTTCTCGTTCATCTGACTGGTTGAACATGCAGTACCCAGACTGGTCCCTAGAGGGAGATGATGGGATGATGCAAGTGGGGAACGCAAGTTTCTTCATACATATTAACATCATGTTTAGAAATATTCAATTAGTGTTTCTCTCCCATAATATTCCTTGATGGGGCCCAAAATACTGTACAGTATGCAATGTATAACTAATACATAATCAACTAGCTAGAATACAAGACAGGAATTTCTTTATACATAAAAGGTGCGAAAGGGATTTAATTGAATTTTGGATCTCATGGACATATGATGGACAGTTGAAATCCTATGAATGTTATCAATATCACAGTCATCGTTTCAGCACTGGAGTGAATGAGAGTGAGACTGTGGATCCTTCAGTGTGTGCCTTTAAACAGCGTGACCCTGAGAGAAAAACTGTCTGACCCAGTCATCTCAACAGGCTTAGCTTATTATATCCCATTTTATTTGAATAGCCCTTTTTACAAGCAATGTCACAGAGGGCTTCACATTGTGCCCATTGAACTGCACCTAAATCAACCCAAGACCCTCAAGGAAGACAAGGAAAGACTCCCAGGAAAACTATGAAAGAAAGGAGAAGTTCAGTGAGGGATCCCCTACTCCGGTAGCCAATCGCAAGGCTCTGACCAGTGCTGCAACGTAAGTCTCTCTATGATTGGTTGTCTGAAATTGACTCAGTCGTCAAGGATACCTAAGCCTCTCATCATGGGTTCCGCCACCGTGACAAAAGTTCTATACATCGTATGACGTCCTGGCATCCCACCGTGAAATCGACATTTTCTTAGATTTAGATTTAGTCATTTAGCAGACACTCTTATCCAGAGTGACTTACAGTAAGTACAGGGACATTCCCCCCGAGGCAAGTAGGGTGAAGTGCCTTGCCCAAGGACACAACGTCATTTTGCACGGCCGGGAATCGAACCAACAACCTTCTGATTAATAGCCCGACTCCCTAACCGCTCAGCCATCTGACTCCTCCTTCTTCAACTGTCTCCCAACATGAACACAGTCAGCGGACCGTGTAAGCCAGGATCTCACACGTCTTAATCGCTCACGACGTTCTGTCCTGCGTTAGCGCAAAAGATCCATGTGACAGGTTGAACCAGCAGGTAAAGAAGGAAGATAAGTGCGTGTACAATTGCACTGATGATTAGTGGTCGTTTGGTTGTTTTCAAAACAAGCATGCTTTATAAAAGCGAGGGATTTGAGAGTATTGATTGGTTGATGGGGTCCATAGAACACAATGTACGATATGCAGGTACTCTGTTGGCCTGTCAAGCCAACATGAGAAATAGCATAAATACAATTAGCTTAATGAAAAATTTTCTGAGAAAAAAACATTCAAACAGGGGTCACCGAGGTAATTGTGGTCAAACACACTACCAAACATCGGTGGTCTGTACCTCTTTCAACTCAGCCAGTGGCTTACTTTGATCTGCAGATTCTGACCTCCATAAGGACAATGGTGGCTGAATCTCCATATTTACGTTGCATTCTGTGCGGTGTGCATGGGGGCCTCACTGACATCACGCTGAGTCACACGCAGTGCTTGAGGCTGCTGTTAAAACAAGATTTAGGGTAATGCTTATTTCATGCTAGAAATTGTGCCTCTTTCCCTCTCTTGCTTCTTCTGTTTTTTTTTATGTCTCTCTCCCTCTTTCCCTCTCTTTTTCTATCTGCTCTCGCACACAAAAGACAGAACAGCAGGGGTCTGTGTCTCACAGCCGGACATCATGACACACTTACCAGGGTTTTGTTGAAGTTAAAGCGTAACTAGGTTAAGGCCATATCTACACTAGATTGAAAGATAGTTGGGTAAACACAAAAAGGATAGTTTTTTTTACAGTACATAATTCCACAGTCCATACATTTTCAGTCAAAATCAGTCAGTGAGAATCAGAGATTTTAAACTTCCATTTTTCTGCTGGTCCCAAATGTGTTTTACATAATGAAAGTGTGTGTGTGCACTATAAGTCTGTGTCATAATAATTAGGCAACATAAAACAAGAGAAGAACAAATGCAGATGAATACATAAACAGTTCTGATTTTAAAGGTACAGTAGGTAACTTTATTATTCAGCGTGCACGCGTGAGTAAAAAAAAAAAAAAGAAGATATATTGAGAAAAGGACTATCCCTGAGAACGATTATATAAAATGTGATTTAGTGTACACACACACACACACACACACACACACACACGCGTTTTACATGTGTTTGGTTTGGAGTCAACACTGATGCAGATGAGCCCACTTAAGGTGACTAATAATTGTTTGACTCAACCCTGCCACCTGTTGTCTAAATCAGTGGTTCTCAACCCTGGTCCTCAGGGACCCCAGACCCCTCTCCTGCACGTTTTAGATGTTTCCCTGCTCCAACACACCTGATTCTAATGAATGGGTTGTTATCTAGTTATGCAGAAGCCTGTTAACGACCATTCATTTGAATCAGGTGTGTTGGAGCAGGGAAACATCTAAAACGTGCAGGACAGGGGGTACTCGAGGACCAGGGTTGAGAACCACTGGACTAGTGGAAGCTGGTGACTTAGCAAATTGGGGAGAACATTGGAAAACCAACCCATGGCGTCATGTTGAATTGTGAATTTTACACGCATTTGCCATGAGACTCGCGCGTATCAACCATTTCTCACGCTCTCACGCAACACCTTGTATTTCTCACGCTGAGTAGTATGGGATAACTTGTCCCACTATATTTTGTAATATTTGTATTTTTATATTGTAAATTACTGCAACTTATATTTTATTGTATAGTTTATTTTAATTCTAATTCCACTTAGTATTGCTAGTTATGCACCCTTAGTATAGTTAGTCCTCATATTTAAATTTTTGATTCCTATATATTTAATGTTTGCACCTTCCAGCCAAAGCAAATTCCTTGTCTGTGCAAACTTTCATGGCGAATAAAACTCATTCTGATTCTGATATATAGGCCTACAAGGACTGGATGAGGCGCAGGCATACAAAGGGAAATTTTCTTTCGAGTTGAGAGCTGTCTCGAGCTATACACAGTTAAATGGCCTCTACCAGAAGTACCTCTATCAGAAACATCACTAGCACCCCCTTGCGTAATCAATATTGTGTGAAATGGCTGTGACAGTAAATAATCCACAAGATCGTCTTCCCAATCCTCCTCTCTGCGTCCGTGTCAATCCTTTAGGGCTGCCGTAACAAGCTAACTGCTACGTTGGCTAACGCAAGTAGCTAGCTACTGTTAAAGAAAAAAGGGAACAAGTACCACCACCACCACCATCACCACCACCATCACCATCACCACCATCAATATCACCACCATCATCATCATCACCACCACCACCACCACCATCACCATCACCACCACCACCACCATCATCACCACAATCACTTCTCTTCACCCCACCCCCACTCAACAAACCCTTTACCCTCTTGCCTGCCCTGCAGGTGTCACTGTTGAAGCATTCTATTTAGAATTTCAATCATTTTTAAATCATTTTTCTTTCAAAAATTCGATTATTTTTTATATATAAATGATAGGCCTATTGACATTTGTTATGGTTTACTTCAACCAATTCTTCTCTTTTTACATTTCGATCTTCCTCTTGCCTCTCTAAAATAGGGGAGGAGCCAGCTCTTTTCCCTCCGTGGGCCAGCCTTCCCTGGAGTCAACAGTCATGCTAACTGGCTCCTTCTTGGTTCCAGGACAGCTGCTAAACTGGTTTGGAAGTCTCTGAATTCAAGGCCTTCTCCAATGAACTTCTCCCCAGTAAAATTACTCGTTTCCAGTTCTGGATTTCGCAAAACATTGTTGTGGAATCAGATGAATAGCCAATCATCTTTTCCTCGTGGGAAAAAACGTCACACCATTCCTTCAAAATAAACTGCGTAAATAAGTCTTCTAAATTCTTCTGCTTCCAGTGTGATTTTAAAATCTCCTGTAATCCTGTTAACGTGAGGGATTTCCTCAATAACTCGAGGAGATGTTTATGTATGTTGCGTTGGTAAGGGGCATGCAAGGGGCATCCTACTGAATGGCTGCTTGTAATCTCTACAGTATATTGTTGCTACAGTCCTGGAGTACACGAATGGGTTAACACAATTTTCACGCTCATGTGAGGAGTCTGGTCTGTGTTAGTCTATGGGGCAGAAGTGAGCTTTAACATTAATTGTCATCTGTAGGGGTCGGGAAGTTCATGTTCCGGGGCTCTTTGATGGCATCTGTAACATTATTGAGTGTAACGTCCTTTTGTGCTTCGGTGACAAAGGTTCTGCGTCATCTTTGCCACCTGTTGCTTATTTAAGGAGTTGGAGAAAAAATAGGTTAGCTATGGCTGAGCTTGTAGTGTGTGTTAAGCATGTCAGAACACCTTGACCAAGCTTTCTGCAAAAGGAGTCCTAGTTCTTTTCAGAACGAGAAGTCGTGACAAATGTCCTGAAATGAAATGGGAGACATTTACTGTGTTTGTAAAAGTCCAATGACAATGGAAACGTGGGTTGGGGAAATTTACAGCAAATAAGAAAATAATAAGAGCCATAACGATCTTTAAAATGTATTTTCGAATAATAATATTTTATAGCAATAATGAAACAATAGTTGTAATAATGTGGGTGAAAAGGGTGTGCCTAAAATTAGGAAAACAAGGCACCGTTTTCTTGGAAGACATAGTTGCTTGAATTTAGCCATAAAACTTATCCTTTTAATTCTACTCAAGCCTTTACAGATTGTACCTTGGACTGTTTCCATACCAGCCTATGAATGGTAAATTGATTGACCAACCCGTCAGGTAGCCTGTTTGAAACAAAAACCTTAAATAAACCAAACACTGGAAGCTTGACTAACTAGAAGAAGGCCCTGTGAATTTCAGCCGTATATAGACTAATGTATTTTTTATAATAATGATTTTTGCCTAATTATTTAAACCACGATAATCAATCTCTCATGTAAACTCAAGAAAGACTATTGCTTTCGGATGAAAGCGTAAATGTTTAAAACTGTCAGCCATTCAAATGTATTCAAAATTAATTGGTATACCACAAGGCAGCATGTCATAGACGTGATACTAGATTTGATGTTGATGGAGGCATCCTGGTGCACTCAATACAGTATGGTGGTTCTTTGGGCTTTGCTTAAGCATAAACTTTAGAAAAACTCTGGTTTATGCCTGTATGTTTCTTTAACTCTGCATCAGAAAAAAAACTCCCCTCTCTTTCCCCAAAAAGAGAAAAAGAAATGTAGGTCAGTCATCATGGTACCAGAAACTTATAGGTCCACTGCAACTACACATGGTGACCTACAAAAAAGCGTATCATATCTCCAAGATCCCCATTCTGATCAAGTTTTCTGAAAGCTGTCCAATATTTAACATGCTTTACTACTGGCCAGGCTCAGTCACAACATGGGCTTGTTATTTTACAGATGTCCAATTGTTCCCATCAAACAAGCTTGACATGGCTGTGTTGCACAGGGCCACAAATAGTTATGGATCTCTCAATTACCCTAATGTGATCACTGTTCAGCAGCAGTTCCTAGACAACCTCCAACTGTTGAAAGAGATCTAATGAGAATGTTATCCGTTTTTGATGGCTGGTAAGCACTGTGGTGCTTTTCAGACAAATCGCTCATTTGGAGGGTGGCT
This sequence comes from Thaleichthys pacificus, assembly GCA_023658055.1. NCBI lineage: Eukaryota > Metazoa > Chordata > Actinopteri > Osmeriformes > Osmeridae > Thaleichthys > Thaleichthys pacificus. The sequence goes on along the minus strand of CM042853.1, from coordinate 2,286,836 downwards.
ATTATATTGCCTGCTATGAAGGACTCTCATTAAGGGATAGCGTGACACTAGAACTTCTTGGGTGACCTTGAACCCAATTTTGAGGCAGTCAAAACATCCATTGCGCACAGCTACCCTGGTTGGTAAACAATGGCTTTTTCCTCTCAATTAAGCACATTTGTGTCAAGCATGGATAACAAAAAGATTAAATATCAACAGTACTTTCATGAGACCACTTTATTGAATAAAGCAACCCTCGCTTACTTTGGCTAAAGAATAACCACATTTGAATTACACCCCACGGATATCTTTAATTTTCTGATGAAGCTGAGTTGGAGGTGAACTTTAATGCCAAGACGTAATAAGTCGTGTTGACTACGAATGCGTTGGACAATCTTAAAACACTTATATTCTTGAACTAAATATTGGTGTCAGGCATTGTTTAATGTCTGCATCGGTAGTCGGGCCTTCAAAGCTTTGCCTATGTCTGAGTTATATTGTCCCATTGCTCCCCATTTAAACACTAATTACAATTGAATTATTTAATCACTGCCTCGGCCAAAAACACAGCTTATGACACACAGACATTACTTTGTTTGTTTACAGTAACAATGTTCTCTTTTTGTTTATCATTCTTTTGCAGTTCAAGATTGATTGCGGGTATTAATCAATTTGCAATCCGGTCAGTACAGGACTCTGTGTCTGTGATGTCATTGTTCTTACTAAGATGCCCTAGGTACACAGGAAGCGGAAGGGACGAGAATCTTCTCATAACATCAATATTCCTTTGCTTGTTTGTGAACGAAATCATCTGACTTTGAAAAATATACATTTCAAAGAAAGATTTATTGAAAGCAATGGAAAAATGGTTCTTTACACACTGTACCAAATATACTGTTTAAATGGACTATGATGTGCTTAGGTGGGGGAATGAGATAGACTTGGGGACATAATGGGACATAAATCTCCTTTTAACAAGGTTATAATTTCATTCAAAATCTTCAACCTGATGTTCTTCCAAGGTTAAGTGCTAAGAACCATGCTATTTCCTATTAAATGTGGAAATCGAATGTTGTAACATCGACATGGTTGTGACAGTTTAATGGACTGTGAACACACTTAGGCCTCAAGTCCCTGAAGGATGAAACAGCCAGTGATTGGCTGATAGCCTAACAAGATAGAGGGAGACCTCCAAGGCTGACATTTGACCTTGTTTCCATGTACAGCATGTGCACACTGCACACATTCTACCACTAGAACTGTGGTGTCTCACTGACTCCAAATCAGATCCTTCACCAATGTCCTCCTCTAAGATCTCGACTGCAGGTTTGACTTCCTTTTCACCGTCTCACCACAAATCTTCCAGATGTTTGAGGCCACATTATGTCAATGTGGGACATGGGATATATCTGGGAACAGAACACCTTGTAAAAAGCTCACTCATCCCTTTTTGTCCCATAAAACATTCAATCCAGATTTCCTTCTTCAAGCACAATTGTATCCCATGTTTCACATCTCCGTCAAGGGAACAGATCCAATATAGAAAACTCTGCGTTCAAGAGCCCTGGCATTCTGCAGACTAAATCATGTTTGTTGACCTTGTAATGAAACTCAACTATTGTTTTAATCATGATTGACATTTGAAATTGAGAGGCCAGTGAAGTTATTTTAACCCTTGTGTTATCTTCGGGTCATCCTGACCCATCAGTCATTGTGACCCACCGTCGTATTGCGACAACTTTACCGCATACAAAAACAAAGTGAAGCATTTTCTTTTAACCGTTGGGCTGTCTCAGACCCCCCACATTGTTTTTGTATTGGGTAAAATTGGGTAAACACAACAACGGTTCGTTATTTACATTTACATTTAGTCATTTAGCAGACGCTCTTATCCAGAGCGACTTACAGTAAGTACAGGGACAAGTAGGGTGAAGTGCCTTGCCCAAGGACACAACATCAGTTTGCATGACCGGGAATCGAACTGGCAACCTTCAGATTACTAGCCCGATTCCCTCACCGCTCAGCCACCTGACTCCCGTTATGAACCTTTGGTCATGTGACCCGAAGGCAGCACAAGGGCTAAGTGAAATGATGTGCCTATGTTAATTCTAAAAGAAAGTTAACATGAAGAGGCACAGAGTTCTTCGGTGAAGAACCCCTTTAGTTACAGTCTTACCCCAAATAAAGGATCGCCAGTGAACTCCGAAGCCTTTAGCACTACCTGTTTTGCTTAGTACCTCTGACAGTTCTTTGAACCGAGCCTGTGCTCTTCTGATAAGGTCTGGTATGAAACACAGAGAAATACAAACCTTGCGCATATGATTGTCACACTGCCAGTTGTTGTTTCACGTACTCGTGTTGAACTTGTTGTATAAAAGCTTTTCCTTTTCCAACCATAGAAGATTGGTTGAATTCAATGAATGGATGTTGACACTTGCCACTTGTTTTTGTTTTGGTAAAGGGATTAAAACATCAGTCAGCTATTCCAAACAAAACATATTTGACGAGGAGCAAATTTAAATCCAAATGAACTAAGCAGCTAAGCAGCAGAGGTATTTGAACAAAGTACGAGTGCTTATCCACAGATAAATGTAATCGACTGTTCTTTTATTGCTTGATGTTCTTGAGCAAACTTGACACAAGCTCATGGAAAACGGCCCCCTTACGACCCACGGATCATTTTGTTGGAAACACATCCGACTCAAAATACAACCATAACTAGTGTTTGTGTTTTGTGGCAACACTGTAAATCTGGTGGGTACCGTGGGGGTGGGGGTGGGTACCGTGGGGGTGGGGTGGGTACCGTGGGGGTGGGTACCGTGGGGGTGGGGGTGGGTACCGTGGGGGTGGGTACCGTGGGGGTGGGGGTGGGTACCGTGGGGGTGGGGGTGGGTACCATGAGAGTGGGTACCGTGGGGGTGGGGGTGGGTACCGTGGGGGTGGGGGTGGGTACCATGAGGGTGGGTACCGTGGGGGTGGGGGTGGGTACCGTGGGGGTGGGTACCGTGGGGGTGGGGGTGGGTACCGTGGGGGTGGGTACCGTGGGGGTGGGGGTGGGTACCGTGGGGGTGGGTACCGTGGGGGTGGGGACCGTGGGGGTGGGGACCGTGGGGGGTGGGTACCGTGGGGGTGGGTACCGTGGGGGTGGGGGTGGGTACCATGAGGGTGGGTACCGTGGGGGGTGGGGGTGGGTACCATGCGGGTGGGTACCGTGGGGGTGGGGGTGGGTACCGTGGGGGTGGGTACCGTGGGGGTGGGTACCGTGAGGGTGGGGGTGGGTACCGTGGGGGTGGGGGTGGGTACCGTGGGGGTGGGTACCGTGGGGGTGGGGGTGGGTACCGTGGGGGTGGGTACCGTGGGGGTGGGGGTGGGTACCGTGGGGGTGGGGGTGGAAGCATCAGATGAGAGGGAGGGGGGTTGTTGAATTCATTTTACAAGCTGCCTTCAGCAGAGTGGGGGGAACATAATGTCCTCTTTTTCAACCACCTGAAGATGAAAAGCCTTCAAATGAACACCCAGCACCCAGCACTGCTATTCACGAGATGTCTCTTTAACTCATTTGACTAATTACATATTTAGATCCTTCTTTTATTTTCCCACTATGACCCCCCATCCTACCCCCCCCCCCACCCCACACACACAAACACTCACACCTTTTCTAGATTTCTTTTCATCCAAGATGCAAAAGTTGACACTAAAGCTAATACTTGCATTCTGTACCGTTTCACATGTTGGGAGTTGAGCTAACGGTACACGGCGAGAGGATCACATGGCCTCTTCCAGAACAGTCTACGGCAGGGCTTTGGTGAGAGGGGACGTGTGAGGAGGGACAGGATTCCGCTGCATGAGCCAAATCTGGGTCGCTGGAGAACGTTCAGTTCAGATTCTGCTCCTTGGCAAAGGGTGCCAAAATTATGTCTCAGTGTGTGTTCTCAGTGTGTGTGTGGATGTATGCGAGAGAGAGAGAGAGAGAGAGAGAGAGAGAGAGAGAGAGAGAGAGAGAGAGAGAGAGAGAGAGAGAGAGAGAGAGAGAGAGAGAGAGAGAGAGAGAGAGAGAGAGAGAGAGAGAGAGAGAGAGAGAGAGAGAGAGAGAGAGAGAGAGAGAGAGAGGAACATAACACAAGGGAAGTCTTATGTCATATGTGCGGGGTTACAACGCAGAAATTCAATTAACTGCTGTGTTTGTGACAGAGAACGTTTCCACAACTGTTTCTTTGTGTGTGTATGTTGTGGGTCTCGCAGTGGTTTAGAATTAATCTGTGTGTGCGTGCATGTGTGTTTAAAGGTGTATGAACTCGTGTGTGCCTGTGTGTGTGTTTAAAAGTTTTGTCTGCTACGGGTGCATATTATTGGCCGGACTCCATTATTTACTTAGCAGTATTTCTGACACAGATTCTAGAACACGTTCTGGGACAGATTTTTTTCTTCTCTGTTCGTTCCACGGCTCCACAGTGCTGTGTTGTGGATGAGCAGGAACATAGCTGAACAAATTGAGCCTTTGTCCATGTACAGACTTTGGAGGGGAAGGATTACCACTGTGGAGGGGGCTGTGGACTCTCAATGTAATTCTACCCACCGAAAATAAAGTTGTTAAATTCCTCAACAAAAAAAGAAACACCTGTCTTAAGTCAAGTCTTGGTCAATATTGGTTAAGTTGAATTGTGATGTTTTGCCAATATGCTTTGCTGATTGAGAAACTGCTCAGTTGTTGATTGATTTGGCAGAAACAGTGTTTTCATCCTCAAATAAGTGAACCATCCCTGTCCTATGAATGTCAAAAGAAAAAAATCTACAAATACTAACCCACTGATAAATGCCAGTTAGGGACCGTACACAGGTCTACAGCAAAACATGAATAGAGGTTCTGTTACACGAGGTAAGATTTAAAGTGTTGTTTACATTGTAAAGAATGTATGTGGGGTTTTTTTAAACAAGGTGTTCTTGTGAGGGTGATTCAAGGCTAGGAGGAGGCGTGGCTACCTACCTTCAACTTTGAAGAGAAAACAATACTGTCTACATAAGCCAGGGGAAAACGGTGTGTAAACGATGCTTAACTTGATTATTTTTGTTGTTTTCTTTGGCCTTCGTCCCTGCATGAATCAGACTGAAATGCCACCGTGACTGTCATGCAGTGGGTGTCCCAGTTGCTTGTAAATGGGACAGGCTAAGTTTACACTGTCCTGTGTTTACGTAAGTGGTTTGAGGAGGCTAGACAAAATGTTCAGTCTATTTGTTCATGAGACAACCAATCTTATTCAGGACTCTGGACTTTTTGATTAACGGCAGCTGATAATTTGCTCACATTAAGTCACAGTACAGGCAACAGGAAAAGAACAGGAAAAACATCAAACAATAACCATTAATAACAAAGAACCATTTAGCAAAAGCAAGTCTATAAAATATTATTTTGAAAGTGATTTACATTTAGATTTAGTCATTTAGCAGACGCTCTTATCCAGAGCAACTTACAGTAAGTACAGGGACATTCCCCCCGAAGCAAGTAGGGTGAAGTGCCTTGCCCAAGAACACAATGTCATTTGACATGGCCGGGAATCTAACTGGCAACCTTCAGATTACTAGCCTGACTCCCTCACTGCTCAGCCATCTGACTCCCTAGATTTAAAAGAAGAAACGGCATCTATCTGTCTGCTCTCTCGTCCTCAGGCAGGGCATTCCACAACGTTGGTGACCTAACTGATAAACACCCAGCACCCCTGGTCTTCAGATCCCTGGTCTTCAGATCCCTGGTCTTCAGATCCCTGGTCTTCAGACAAGACAAGTGGCTGAGAGGAACCCCAGGCTGCACTCTGGCATGGGTCAAAGGTCATTGAGATCTAATCAGGGGCCAAGCCTTGCCATCCCTTGAAAGTGATCAGTCAAATCTTTAAAACAATTCTAAACTGTACTGGTAACCAGTAGGGGTGGGTGTAAAAATCGATTCACATTTGAATCGATATTCAGTCTTCTAGCGATTCAAATCGATTCACAAATGTAAAAAAAAAAATCCCCCAAAATCGGGAATCGACTTTTAATCTAATCGTGACCCCAAGAATCAATTCAAATCGAATCGTGAGGTACCAAAAGATTCCCACCCCTAGTAACCAGGGTAAAGCCAACACTGTAGTCTCGCACTGGAGTTCAGGACCATTTGGACCCAATTGGGCAGGTTGATCGAACAAGTAAAAGTGTATACAAAAAGTATATTATCCTGCATTGGAAATGTATTGGAAGAACAGTTAAAAAAAACGGAATTGTTCTCTTTAAACATACTATTTATAATATTATTTCATATTCAGTCACCTAAAATATTCTTTACCCCCAATGCGAAGGCCAAATCCCATAAGAGGATATCGAAGGTGTTATAATCCAACAGGGGTTATAATTCATATTGGCTCAACAATTTAGTCGTGTTCTATCGCACCAGCTCTTATAGTCTCACACAATTACACAGTCACACAATTACACAGTCACACAACTACACACTCTTACACCCTCATGATATTATACACTCTTTTCTGACATCACATACCCTAATCACATGCCCCACGACAGGCAGGGGGGGATCTAGACATTTACATCTTGGGTGGCAAAGGGGTGGCAGGAGGTAGTTGTAGGGTGGCATGGAGGCGTGGATGGATGGAGACCTGATGCCACCATGAAGTATCATAACATTGTAGTTTCATTATTTATACAACATACTATTCATATTTCTGAAGTGATGACAGGTACCTATGATGTTCCAGAAAAGTGTCTCTGGTCATAAGTGTTAAGATTTACCAACTGGCTACAATACGGGGTGCTTGGGACTGCTTTCAATCATGGGATTAGATTAGACAATCTGCACAATGTTCCTCGAATAAACCATGCATGTAAGGCTCTTTTCATGCAGAACATTTTGCACAACATGTTTTTTTTTATAAACGACCATTTAAAATGATTACACTTTATTGTTTGCTGTAGTTTACTTTACGTATAGAATTTTGTATTGGAAATCCAATATCCAATATAAGATGTTCCTTCGATAGGTTTGGTGCTTCTTGAAACACACTCCACAAGCTAGCTGCGTCCCATCTATCAACAGATCAACTTTGGCTGAAGGGGGTTTTCCAGGAAACCTTCATATTTTCTTGAAACAAACATGTAGCAATCATCTTAACCAACTGTCACTGATAGGTTTTTGCCCCAGGTTAGTTACTGGTCTCAGATTCTGTTTCAATGCATGACTTAAAAGCTTTTCTTAGAACATCGTTTGACGGACAGAAGTTTATGGAGTCCCTAACCGATGACGACATCCCCAGTTTACGCACCCATGCCCCTGGGAACGCAGTCGACTTGCGAGCAACAAGTTGTGGTTGCAGAGTTGGAAGAACATCTCCACTCCCTTATTATGAGTTTGCAATGCTTCCCCGTAACGAGGAGATTAAGGGCTCAATTAATTCACCCTACCAAACAGGTGAAGGAGGATCATGTCAGGACAAATGTTTGTGTATCCTGAGATTAAATCTGTTCCCGGACTGTTCTTTTCTTTTGTCTCTTTCTCTCCCGCTCTCTCTCTCTCTTTCTCTCCCGCTCTCTCTCTCTCTCTCTCTCTCTCCCTGCATGGTGGTGTAAGTTAGGGCCGAGCGAGTGGGAAAGGGCAGGGTGAAACAGGAATCACTATCCTTGCGTGAGCAGTTCACACCTCAGGCATTTTAACACTCCCTCACAAGAGTACATCAGAGCTCATGTCCTCGGTAAACCCTGCAAATAGGCTTATGCCAATACGCTAGCACACACACACACACACATAGCTTCGATTCCCTTTCACACATTTATACAGACAGAGGAACACTTTGACGCCAGTACAAACACATGCAGGATCACACACACACACACACACACTTGCAATTTGCAGCAATGTGAATCCTCAAGGTCCTTCAATCCACACATGTACATGGTCATATTAACATTGAGATCTGTTACGAAATGTCCCCTGACATTTTTAATCAGAACTCAATGTTCATTTATTAACCCTACAGCTGACCTCTTCACCTCACAAATGCACACACACACACTCATTGTTAACTAAGACCAGATGTTTGTTTACCCTGGCTACCCTGCATCAGTACCCCTACCATAGAATTCCCCATGAAAAAAATGTAATCCGCCAAAACCTAAATAAAAAAACACAATACAAGAGACAAACGGAGGCAGGATAATCTTAGTTTGATCTTCAAGCAATGTCAACAATACTGAGCTGCAAAAACTTGCCAAATGCATATTAAAACTTGGAACGAATGACAAAATAGGATTCTCCTTAGATTGAAGACTGATTAGCCATGCCAGAGGGAATTGCTTTGCTCTGATATGTTATGGAATCTCTAAAGAGCCCGCAGAAAGGAAACTTGTTTTTATAGTTTACAAAATATTTATTCTGTAGGAAAAAATGGCACATCATATCTGTACCATCAGATTTGTATTTGCTATAAACAGGGAAAACATTTTGTCCACCAAGGAATTCATTTTATCTACAAATTCACCTTTGACCTTTAGTTCGATTAACATTGACCTGTTGTAAAAAGTCTAGGTATTTAAGCCTTTCTACATGTTGGACAAACGCACGCTACATAGGTTCTGTTTTTGCTGATGAATGTGGGCTTGGCCATTATATACAGTACAATCTAAATTATCTGTGATTTAATATACGCAGTAACAAACTGTGGATTGTTGGCTTGAGCCAAAACAACTGCATGATGAACGACTTTTCTACATTAAATCTGGACCTCCGAGCTTTCTATATCTGAAAATAACACCAAAAAAATTCTATACCCCAAAAATATATACTACAAATATAATATTACAATCTCATAACAGCTACATACACATGAATACGTGTTAGATGTCCACCAAAATACACACTTGAAAAGGACTGTAATTAAGTTATTTACGATGTCGCAACATCTGAAGATGAAGTGTGATAATCACAACACATGAGAAGAGAAGCTAGTTCTTGTTTTGAGCCGCGACTGTTATTAGTAACAATTATATGTTATACTCCGATTAACATGGGCCGGCATCTGGATCCTTTATTAAAATTCCTGTAAGGGAGACTTCATTACGCGGGTCCAGATCCCCTTTTTATGCACGGAAACGGGGATAATTATACAGGGGAGCCTGTCCAAGGGGGTAAGCCAAGATCACAACCAGGTGGTCCACACAGCCTTCCCTCTCTGAATTTGAAGTCCATGTAGAAATTCAGATATTGGCTGTACGTAGGCTGCTACGTGATATTTATAATAAAAAATGTTGGGGTCAGATGGCTGAGCCGTGAGGAAGTCGGGATATTAATCAGAAGGTTGTTGGTTCGATTCCCGGGCCGTGCAAAAAATGACGTTGTGTCCTTGGGCAAGGCACTTCACCCTACTTGCTTCGGGGAGAAAGTCCCTGTACTTACTGAACGTCTGCTAAATGACAAAATGTAAATAATTGTCCTCTTTTGGGGATAACATGTTCTCAGCCTTTGAAGTGCCGCAGTGGTTGAGTTAGATCTCACAAATGTAAAGGTGTTGAAGTAGAGGAGGAGGAAAGGGTGATACCAAGGGTTTTGGGATGGTGATGAACATGTTTGAATGTGTTCATTTAGGTAGACACAGAGGAGGGGCTTAGTGTGGAAGTTTGAAATGAGAAAATAAAGATGGATCGTCCACCTGGTTGAAAGGTTCAGTGTGAGACCAGGGTAACAGACTGTTTTGAGAAGGACATGTATCTGTGTTTATTTGATCAACTCTGTTAAGAAAAGTGAATTAGAGATGTTCTAATTATGAGTATTTGTCATGTCTGTGTAATCATTACTCTTAGACCTAGCGATAAAAAGAATGGCGGAGATAATTAATATTTTTGAAAAGGTGGGGTGTTGAGGCATGAGACAAGTGGGTTTGTTCATTCCCGACTGGAGGACTGTTTGATATTACGGCAGGAATCAACTTGTTTATAATATCTGACTCCAACTTTGAAAAGTGCACACATTACCTCGAGCGCTAAACTCTCAATGACATCCTCTTCAAAGTAGATGATAATCGTTTTAATGCTTGATCAGGGCACCGATCTCAAATGCAAGCATGTTCACTAAACAGCTGTTAAACCGCGATCAGAGTTTACAGAACTGAACCCCAGAGGCTATGGTGACATATTACTGAATTAATTCTAGAATACATTATGAATAATAATATATCAACAGTATGGGTTATAAAAAATAAAAATAAAAAAATGTTTGTAAGGCATGTGTCAGAGAATCTCTATTAACAAACCACTGTGTGCCATCTCAAATTCAAATCTATTTTCCAGGAACATTTCAGACATAGAAATTAGGACGTTGGAGTTCCCGCAGTGACAAGCCAATGAGCAAAGCTCCAGTGTGTTTGCTCTGTAATTTCAGCCAAATGTATTACTTTTAGTCTTCCAAGTAAGTTAGCAAGCCAAGCACACTTTACCGAGAAGTCCCAAACCTGACTTTCTTGGAGCTGGAGTTTAAATCATTTTCTGACATATTGTAGTTAGATTGTGTCAAAGGTGTAATGATGTTATCATGCTGTGCTCTCTCTACTGGTTTTCATCATTTGCAACTCAAGGTTGTAGTTGAAAACAACAAGTCAACAATCCCTGCATTGGAATAATATGACACGGTTTCGATTGTTTCTCAGTTATGCACATAGTTAATTTTTATGTGGTTGTATATTTGCTTAACAATTGCCCCACTGATTGAGTGGTAAACCACCATGGTGGCAGAGAGTTTTGGTCAGTGAGCTATGGTGGCAGAAGTGCTTACACTGCTAAAACTCCACATCTGAGTGTGACAGTCTTGTTTTTCCATTTTAAATCTAGTTGGACTTTTCTAGGAATTAATTTAAGCAAACAACACGTTATTTTAAGAAATATTATGAAGTTACAATGTTCTTACTCCTCTGGCAGCCAAACTGACTTGTTTTAAGTATATAAGCAAGCTCATAACTAATTTGTTGCTCTTAAATTTGACAGGGCATTTTTGAAGTGTACTGCGTAGTGCAAACATATTTTGTTGAGAAAAAGAAATAATTTAGGATGGATAATTTAGCGAAACAGTTAAGTTTGACTCTGTCTGTATTTGCTTGCTTATGTTTGAAACTTCTCAACATTTTGTGACATCTTTGACTTTTAGATTAGGCTATGAGACTTCTCTCAAGAAAAGCTTCTCTGGTATTAATCTGCTCTAATAAAAGTGTCTGATGGGCAAAAGTGACAACCGATTAAACAGCAGTGAGTTATCTTGCCAAAGAGGGCAAAAAGCCATACTATTATCCCCGTCCTTGTATGGCCTGCAGCTGGGTCTATCAGACATAAACATAAAGCCCAGCTGTTTAGCCTTGTGTTCAGAAGAACTTGGGGAGAAAAAGAAAAAGCCTTGACAAAGAGCCATGACTTGGATAGGCTTATCTGCAACAGAAGAACACGGAGAAATGTGACGTAACGCCATAAATCATGAAGATTACAGCCGTTTCTTGTTCTGGAGTTTACACGTTGAAACGGGGTTTTCTTCTTCTTATCTTTGTCTATTTCGTCCTCCCCCTGTCCCCCTTCCCCCGTCCCCCGTCCCCTGTGGTCCAGCAGGCTTTCCCTGTGCAAATGTATCACAGGCTAGACTGTGACAGACCCAGTGTGTGCTTACTACGTGTCACATTTGCCCTTAACCTGCACTCGACAGTGCCACAGTCTCACAAGCACACTCTTTTGTCAGCTCGTTGGCGTGCCCTTTCTGCTCGTTTCCGCCGCGTTCTCCGCTGTTAAATAATCAAATTACACACCGCGAGGATTCAAATCGAAACAGACTTGAGACAAAATGTACAGTACATCACACGAAGGGCGAGTTCATTCACACAGTCGGGGCCCCAGCAAAACAGGAAGTAGCTTTTGCCGACGGGTAACAATGAGGCCGTCTGATTACCGTAGCCTCGTTTCCACAGCCCCCGGCTGCGGTACGGCGTCCTTCGCCTCTTGTGACAACAGACTGTTTAGAAAGTGCACAGTGGGACACAATGAGTGGTGCTGCCTGATAAACTGTTCAAGTACTGAAACAAAACCAGCATTAGCCTATTACCCCTGGCTGGCTGACTCAGGGAGAATGACACTCTTGTGTAACACGTGGGAGAGGAGAGGGTAGTGAAGGACTGAAATTCTTTTGTGTCTATTCCAATATGTAATGATGGTATTCAATGACACAAGTCTGTGTTCTAGAAATAGTGGTCTGGAGTCGCAGAGGTCTGATAATATCAGATTTAATGCAGCAGTTGGAAATCAACAAGTACAGAGCTCTGGGGTTGTCTACGTTTTACTACCCGCAACAGAGTTTGGGTTGGTTCACGAAGTCCAACTGGCTATCTGTCCCTGCCCCAGCATATATTATACAGTGCAGTAAAACAAAAACACAAGAAGAGGGTTGAGCTTGTTCTCCTGTGCAGCAGGGAGTTGTTCTTGCCTACGCGTCCCACCTGCTCGGGTGCCATCTCCACCCGGTTTCAAGGTTGTTTCTGAAAATGAAGAGATAGAGACACAAAATACAGCCTTTTTCCCACACTGTGGTCGAAACTCGTCTGGGTTGTTCCTCTTTCTCCGCCCGCACCCCTGACTCCCCCCGCCCTGTGTGAGACACAATGTTTAAGCCTGAGCACACTTCTCAGTTCATAAGACAGAACTTTAATTTTAACAACATATTCTTTAGTAGGGACGGATTAGAGTACACGGGGTACTCGACGCAAAGCAGTCTTTTATATCCGCTCGGTCCATTATAATTGAAATTGAAGACATTATTTGTGGGGTGAATGAATCCTGGCGAGGCTTGTTGTGTTGCAAGTGTATTTGAGAATAGTGTCCTTTCGGTCATTCCTTTCTGACGTTTCTGATGTGTTTTTCGTCAACGAAGAGCTAGCTTTTCGTTAGTAGCTGGTAGTGGGCAAGTCAGAGGCGGCGTGTTCGAGCTCAGCGAGTGGGGAACATCTGTCCGTAACCCTTGGTGACGGAGCGTGTCCAAGTCTGTTACCTCAGACGGGGTCAGATGGCTGAGCGGTTAGGGAGTCGGGCTATTAATCAGAAGGTTGTTGGTTCGATTCCTGGCCGTGCCAAATGACGTTGTGTCCTTGGGCAAGGCACTTCACCCTACTTGCCTCGGGGAGAATGTCCCTGTACTTACTGTAAGTCGCTCTGGATAAGAACTTCTGCTAAATGACTAAATGTAAATGTAGTGGGCAAGTCAGAGGTGGCGTGTTCGAGCTCAGCGAGTGGCGAACGTCTGTCCGTAACCCTTGGTGATAGAGCGTGGCCACGTCTGTTACATACCTGTCACACTAGCTCGTCACAACATTGCACAAAAATCATGGCATACGATAAAGTGGACTTAAAGGTGAATCCAAGAGAAATACACAGGTGTATTTCTCTACGTGACCAGCTGTACAGTCGTGGCGATAAGTTTTGGCAATGACAAATGTTGTGTTTTGCAAAGTTTTCCTTTTCAGTATTTTAGGAAAATGTTTTCACATGTTTCTATAGAATACTGGAATACAATAAAGCACATTTAATATTTTTTTAAAGCTTTTTGGGGGCGAACATTTTCAATATATGCAAATAGTTCCCTTTTTTACAGCAGTCAATCTGCTCTTAAAATCCAATCAGAATGATAGAGTGATTTCCCCTGGCTAGAACTAGTTCACACTTTCCCCTGTGCTGATGATATGACTTACTGAAATTACGTTAGCAGTCATTTTTTGCCAACGCCGCCCAGCAAGCTTTGCAAACACAAAATGTACATTGCTCCCAATACTTTAAGCCACGGCTGTACAGTGAGGTTCAGAGCTGCCCCCCCTGATCTCCTGTGTGAGCGATTTTCAGGCGAGAACCTTCTGAAAGCCATACACACAGGCATACACAGGAAAAGCTATACATATTCTGGTATGTGGGAATGTAGAACAGCCCCTCTCTGATACTGGCACTCACAAAACTGTGGAAAAGTCTATCAAATGCCAGTTTATTTTTCCCCACTGCAATCAAATGTCACCATCTTCCTGCTGCTAGATTTATAGGGAAGCCACAGAGGACCTGTTAACCGAAGCAGGAGTCTGTGGTGTTCTGCCTCACAGCAGTGTTATGAAAGAGGACGTTTTCTCCAATGAGCGTACATGACTGTACCCCTTTGTTAATGCCTCTAGATACCCCTTTGTTAATGCCTCTAGATACCATCAAGTAAAGCAACATCCTTTCTGCATGGTATTACTGCACGTGCTGGAGAGATTTTCATATCGGCCCCTATCCAAATTCAGAATTTAAGACCGTGAACTGTACAGCTCCCCGTGACGTCTGTGGATAAAGGCGGGAAAATCCTGATCGCTTCTAAGAGAGGAAGCGTTTAGTCTCTTTTTACACGGATAGGAGAGATTGCGTTTGGAGATGTGTCCCAGCACAGCTTGAATAAACAAACAAATAAATTAAAAACTATGTGAGCAGAGGGAGAGATAACGTCATTCATGAGAGGTTAAACCAATAACAAGTTTGCCACCTCAATGTTTTGATTAATAACATTAAGATTTTCACAAAAAAAGAACATTAATTACTTTCCACAATTTCAAGATGGACATTTCTTTTAATCTATCATCCACTATGCCCCACTGTACACAGTATTCCCCTAATTGGGGAATACATTTTTTTTTTTTGCACTGGCAGTACATTTATGGGTTTTCCGTTGGGTTCATTAAAGACTAAATATTTGGTGTCCTTGGAAAGAGAGGTTACCTCTCTTTCCACTTCCTTGGGCAACATCAAATTCAGTTCGTTGGATCGAGCTATTTCACAGAATTGTGATGGTTTAAAAAAGAAAAAAAGAGGTTAGAAAAAGGCACAATCTGTATTTCTTGTAAACTGTGGCAGGAATCAGAGATTCCTCATGTGTTTACATTAATCACAATCAATAGATCAGTCATTGTCTTATCATCTGTTCATGTATTGTCTTAATATTTTAAAAATATGGCCTATGTGTTCCTACTCTAACCTATATTGTGTTCTAATGACAGTCACATATCTATAATGTAGCATCCATCTGACTGAATAACAAACACTTATCAATTGAGTGTTTTCTCTGTTTTTCTCTTTGTAGTTCTGTCCTTTGATCTTCATGCCTCAGCTTGACGCTGTGTGTTTGATTTGGTCATTTTGACAGTCCAGTCAGCTGGTTGTCTAATACTCATAGACCCAAAACCTAAACTGATAGTCACAGTGTTCTAGTGGAGTTGGAGAGAACGTTCTTCCTCAAAACTTTCCTTCACCTTGTTCACAGATCCACAGTCACATCTGGACCCCACTTGGACTAAACAGGCTGTAAAGCAGTCTCACATAGACCCGCACAGGCAGTAAGAAGTCCGGTCATTGAGTCATCAGAGCCTGCAGTTAATGTTCAGAGCAAGCTTACTGGCCGAGTTGACACACTATACAGGAAACAGGAACATGGACAGCAATTGTTGTTTTTCTTTTCTCTTTTTCAAGGAAAGGAATAATGAGAGTCATTGGAGACAAAGAACGATTGAGAAATAGGAGGTAGACACAAGCAATAATTAATTCAAACTGGCAACAGGAAGTTGAGAGGAAGGACTTATGAGAGAACCCTTAAACCAGTCATCTAACGAGTCAGTACATAGTTCACAAGACTTGAAGGTTTACGAGGACTTAAGAGAGTGTTGGGTGAGAGAGTGTGTGAGTTAATGTGTGCTTGCATGCGTATGAGTGTGTGTGTGTGTGTGTGTGTTAGTGCGTGTGTGTGTGTAGCAAGAAGTCACAGATACCGCAGCAGAACATCCAACCACTTTAAAAAAAAATAAACTTACCATGACCGTGTCCAAGACACTGACGCAAAAAGTATTCTATCAGAAATTATGCCAACGATCATAGTTTGATTAAAGTGAAGTGTGGTCTTCAAAAGGAAACACAATGTTCCTGTAAATGAAGGATTATAGCAGTAAGGGCCCACAGATGGGATAGAATCCACACAAACACATTTGGGAATTCGTAGACCTTGAAGTACCTTGGGCATGCTGGGTTATGGGAAAAACTGCTCCACTCATATTGTAGGGCGCATCTGTTGTGGTGCAGTTCATTATGATTAGGTAGGACAACACACATGTTTATTTACATTTCAGTCATTTAGCAGGAGCTCTTATCCAGAGCGACTTACAGTAAGTACAGGGACATTCTCCCCGAGGCAAGTAGGGTGAAGTGCCTTGCCCAAGGACACAACGTCATATCGCACGGCCGGCAACCTTCTGAGTAAAAGCCCGATTCCCTAACCGCTCAGCCATCTCATCCCCTGCAAGCACACACTGCAAGAAGGATGGCAAGATACACTTCAGGTACAAACAATCAGGTGGAGGCATATTGCTATAAATGTGACTTTACGTGTAGTTTAGTTTCAAATGTGAAAATGTGATATAAAATGTGCTTTTGTTGAGCAGAAACACTGTTTTTATTAAACACAGCCAGACCAGTTTAAATATTTGTTTTTGACCTTCATCAGTGACAGATTTGCAGTTCTGAGATCTCTTAAAGCCTTATTAGCCCTGGACAACAACACTAAACACCTTGCCCCAGAACATTAGTCAATTTGTACATTATGTAGTACAATTAAAAAATGTGTTTGGGTAAATGTCAATATCCAGTTTCTATCAAATATTTAGTTAAGTAAAACTAGTATTTCTACTTTTGTTTATTACTTAAACCACACGATTGCTGTCCTAATAATTCATCTAGAAACAATCCTCTACAATAGTATTAATAGGAATCAAAGCTAAATTAATTTAGTCAAATCCTGGATTAATTTAGTTGAATCAAAGTTGAGCGATTATGCTGTTGCGTGACCATTGAAAGACTGTTACGGTAAAGAAGGATCACAAATGTCACGCCCCCTCCCCCATTAAAAAACGTAATGCAACTGAAAGAACAAATGCTTTTGTATTTTTAAGAGGTTAATACTCAAACAACAATGGTATGTTTGAGAGTGTTGAACCCGCCAGCCGTAAGCTGCGGGTTCAACACTCTCAAAAGGTCACACACATAATACGGTACTGTTCATCAGTTGGGGAATGTAACTTTCAAATGTTCGTGGGACTCCAGCGTTTGCTGGAACATAGTGTTCCCAAATTTACTAGTCTCCATAGTGGTTTGTGGAAATCGCCAAGCCAATGGATGGGGCCCTGGATACAGACGTCCAGCTCCCCACCCCCTTCCTGTTCTATATGATGACTGCTATACGTATATCCCCCATATTGATTGGCTACACATGCCTGGCATAATTGAAATGCTGGGTTGGGAAGGGAAACTTGACAAGCTTGTTAAAAGGGTATACTGTTCTTAGCAACTGTTGCTATGATGTAATACTGGCATGGGTTTTATATGCACCAGTTGTTGTATAGACAACCTTAGGGTTTTAATGCGTTTCTTTACAGGGATATGACCTATTTGGAGACAGCGTTGTATTCCCCCTGATCCATTTTCGCAGTGACTCAACTTCCAACTGTGTCCATTTCCAAACCGACTTTGAAAATTATGTAATTAAAAAGATTTGGGAGGGGGGGGGGGGGACACTGAAGCCGTTGTCTCAGTCAGTCAACACAATAAAACAAATCGGGAACTCCACAAGATAACAGGACCACAGTACTGTACCCCCCCCCCCCCACCCTCACCCCTCCGTGTCCTCTTCCCAAAACAGAACGGCCAAATCAGGCTCATTGTGCGTAATGGTCCTAGAGTACTGCAGGTCATCACAAGTCCTGGCCCGGTCAGCTCCTCCCTGCCAAACCGCTCACCCACAGAGCTGGCACGGCCGAGCAGGGTCTTCCCCTGGTTGTCCCCGGATGTTGCCAGAAAACTGCCGTTTGGAAAAGCACGCGCTGCCATTGTACCGACCCACCACGCACGCCTACTCTGTTTTTCTCTGCCCGGAACTTGGGAGGAGGGGTTGAAAGGGTGGTGTGGTGGACTGCCTGGTCAATGGAAAACAAAAGGGCTTCCATCCCTCAATGAACACACAGAGACTGAATATGTGACATGTGTGGGATGTGAGACATTTTGTACAACCAGAGCTATAATACTAACACTGTCAGGTAATTGCCAAACTAAATAGTTATACAGTATACAGTACCTTTGAGAAGGCCTTATCAAAGCAGTGTGATTGTTTGTAGTATAGATACATTTCCTGTTAGACAATAAAGACTGTGGGTCTCTGATTGGAGGACACCACACAGAACCCCTCCCACATCTAAAGGAAGCTAGGACACACAAATACGAACAGTCTGCCAGGAACAGCAGGGGGTTGAGAGATTGGTCAGAGTCTTGTCTGTGTGTGGAGGTAGAGAACATGTCAGTGTGCGTACATGCATCCAGACCTGTCCTCTGGTACTGGGGAGACAACTCCATCTTCTCATCATCACAGTGGGAGGTTGTGTTGGAAAGCTTTCATTCACATTGTTTGGTTCAAATCCCTTGGTTCGGGTTCTTCCTTCCTCTGCGTTAATGTGTTTTTTTTTTTATGGAACGTAATCAGGATTCGATCTGGGTGGGATATTTTTACACAGTTGCCAAAAGAAATCTGCTCGCTTTACTGTAAAGTGTGTGTGTGTAATGGAATGCAAAGATTAACGCAACCCGATAGCTTTGAGCTTACTTTACTTGAGTACCCCATGGGCAGAGCCTACTGCAGGCCTGGGCATAGATAACTTCTCAAACCCTATTTTTCAAACAGTCAAGGTTCATTCTTGGGAGATTCTCTTGAGATTAAACGTTCTCCATTAAAAATGTAGGTTTCAGTCATCGTTGTCATCTCTGTCAGCATTTGGCGGGTGAGGGGGTCAGGTGACAGGGGCCTGCAGTTGCTTAGGCCCCCAGCTCTTAAGTTTAGGTGGTTAAGGAAATAAAGAACAGCTTGAATAAAGTGTGTGTGTGTGTGGTTCTCTGTGTGTGTGCTTCCATACAAGTACAAGACAGGTAACTGGTGAAGCTCACATGAACAGTAGCTAATGGAGACTGAGGGGGGAAAAAGACCCAGGCACAGGAGGCACAGGAAGAGGCCTGGGAAGAGGCTCAGGAAGAGGCACAGGAGACCCAGGAAGAGGCCTGGGAAGAGGCCCAGGAAGAGGCCTGGGAAGAGGCCCAGGAGACCCAGGAAGAGGCCCAGGAAGAGGCACAGGAAGAGGCACAGGAGACCCAGGAAGAGGCCACAGGAAGAGGCACAGAAAGAGGCCCAGAAGAGGCCTAGGAAGAGGCCTAGGAAGAGGCCCAGGAAGTGGCCCAGGAAGAGGCCCAGGAAGAGGCCCAGGAAGAGGCCCAAGAAGAGGCCCGGGAAATAGACCCGGGAAGAGGCCAAGGAAGCATGTTGGTAGGCTACCAACATGCTTCCATTCCAAGCAGCTAGATGCCACTTTCCCCTGCGAAAAGGCAGTAAAATCACCAACCTCCCTGTCACATTCAATCGGCACGAGAAAACCAGCACGTACCTGTGCTGAGACTACCCCCGTTTAGTTCCGCACCCAGGTCTAAATATATCAAGGCGGCCAGCAACTGGCCTTGCCAAGGAGGGGCCTGTCATCCACCTCAAAGCTGTGTGCTGACCATGCCAGAACTCCCGAATCTGTGCCCAGACTTGTTCCCAGCACCCCTTTCCCACCCCTCCTCTTCCTCCCTCCTCTCTGAGAGGACATCCAACGCTGTGCAGCTCTCAGTGAGCGGTTTGTCTGGAGGGGAGGGTTACATTTCTGAGAAAAGATATTTGTGCTAAGCGTGCCCAATTTTGTATTTTTTTTTGCCAGGGTTCCGTTGCTAGATTTGAACATAAAATCTGATTCATGTTACATCTCACATGCATGTATTCAAATCATGTCTCTGATTGCGTAGCAGGATTCAAATGTTTATGTTTGTTTTATAGCCTATGACTTAGCTGTGTGGCTATTCACTGACTAGACCAAAGGACCACCTTCAATGCTCATGGCGATTCTGTCCCAGCTGTCTTGCACAGTGGAGTGGAGAGACTGCAAGAGAGACTGCAGACAGGGTGAGACAGGGAGAGACTGCAGACAGGGTGAGACAGGGAGAGACTGCAAGAGAGACTGCAGACAGGGTGAGACAGTGGAGTGGAGAGACTGCAAGAGAGACTGCAGACAAGGTGAGACAGGGAGAGACCTCGGACGTGGAGCGATTGCAGACATGGACGGCTTCACGTTACCTCTTTTGAACCATGTGCCAGCTCCATGTGGACGTCCAGAGAACAAACTGGGATGTGTGTATGGTGTGTTTGATGTGTGTATGGTGTGTTGGATTTGTGTCTAATATCCTGCTGTGTTTGACTCTTTCCCTCTACAGTATGTGTATGTCTGTGTCTGTATTTGATTGTGTGTGTGTGTGTTTGTGAGTGAGTGAAAGAGAAGGGGGGAAGGCAAATAGAGAATGTGTGTGTGTCTGGCTGTGTGTGTCCGAGCATTTGTGTATGAATGCATGTACATGTGTGCGTGCATGTGTGTGTGTGTGTGGATGTGTGTGTGTGTGTGGATGTGTGTGTGTGTGTGGATGTGTGTGTGTGTGTGGATGTGTGTGTGTGTGTGGATGTGTGTGCAAATCTGCCAAAGGAAACCCAGATCCCTCCTGTCAGTAAAGGAGAGTCCAAACTTTCCATTGGGGAGAAGAAGGCCCCTTTATTGCCTCCCTAACACACACACACACTCACACACATACACACTCACACACATACACACTCACACACATACACACTCACACACATACACACTCACACACATTCACACACATACACACTCACACACATACACACTCACACACATACACACTCACACACATACACACTCACACACATACACACTCACACACATACACACTCACACACATTCACACACATACACACTCACACACATACACACTCACACACATACACACTCACACACATACACACTCACACATACACAAACACATGCACTGGCTAAACTCTATATTGCCCGATCACCCAGCATCTTGCCTTGCAATTTCATGGAAATAGCTTACATTGTTCAAAGCTCTGCGGGATATTAACCGGCCGTGTCACTGAGTTTAAACAGCGTCAACTTCACAACCACACGTGCAGCGTTTCCAAAGATTACACAATGGCACACTCAGCACTCATACAGCGCGCGCGCGCACATACACACACACACATATCACACTTAATTTATCTGTCTCTTATCCAAAGTTAATCCTTGCATCTCTCATTGGCCTCAAATGACCTGTTCAGAATCTTGACGGTGGCCAACTCTCCGTCCTTCCTCCAGATCCACGGTGATGATAAACTGTTCCCCAGTGCTCTGACAAGGCCAGGGCCCTGGTTCGAGCTGTGCTTGTTGCAGGGAGGCCAGTGGGACAACCTGCCTGCGTTTTCACTATAGAACACCTTCCTTTTTTTCCTTTTCAGTTAATACTTATGTCCAGATGTCTCTGAGGTCGTCTCAGGAAACAAAGCCCCCCACACTGTCCCTCCCAGAGCCCCACTCAGCTCCACACTGTGACCCCTCTCTGCACCTCTGTGCCTGGGCAGGAGAAGCCGGGCCTGGAGGCAGGGTTAAGGGTCAGCATGGGGGGTTTACAAGGGATGGAGATCCCCTCTTCCATTCTTCTTCTGCACCTCTTCCCATGCCCCTCATCTAGGAGGCCCCACGATGAGCGATTTACAAGAGAGAAAGATGTCACGATTTAAAATATTATATTTTATTGGGCAATTTTCTGTGGTTAGAATGGCGTTTCTGCTCTTTAGGGTGATTGACGGGTTGTAAAATCAGAGGCAGGAGGTCGTGACCCCCTGAATGATAAGTGAAGTGAACACTCAAATAATTTCCCGCCAGTCATGGGATACGTGTTCTTATTGCGATCCCTGCTAAAAAAGCAGTCGGGGTCAAGGTCTGCATGTTGTTAAGAGTCACCCCACAGAACGTGGTAGAAAGCAAAGGAACAAAGTTAGCACTGACTAGAAACACATGGTTCAAGCCCAGCCGAAAAAACACTGGCTTGTTCTCATGCAGTCTGCAATCATTGGAAATATAATTACTGGAAAATGGGAATGTACTTATTTGGAAAGCCCTTTAACACCTCTTGAAAGATAGATGACACCACAAAGCATAGTTTGAGTTTTTTTTGTACAATATATCCCTTATGTGCACTAAACGAGGCCTATAAAAGCAATTACAAGGTTTAATAAATCAAGCCATTACAAGCCGTCTACTACCACTTCCTTGGTTTCTAAAGGCCAATAAAACTTTCCCTGTGAATGTCTATGTATGAATGTGCGAGAGGGACACATTTCAATGCAGCTGCCATTGCCATTACATAAAAACAGTTATCTCTCATATTTACAATTATTTCTGTGCCGAGTATGTAACGTAAAATGAAATTACAATAGGTTCCTCCTACCGGAGGAATCCTAATAAATCCAACAGAGAAAAGCATGGTACAGGAATGAAAGCTACGGCATACTACATACTACAGTACCGACAGGAAATTAGGTTGCCTAGGAGTCTGCATGTATGATCCGATTTTAGGCTAATTCTGGCATCTAGTGGTACACTTGTGTAAGTGCTACCAGCAGTGGTTTATGGGCGAAACGCATGGTAGGCCCTTATCTACGGTCTGTGTCTCCTCTCAACACTTCGCCACGTAGTGGCGAACCTCGATTTTTTTTTCTGACTCCGAATCTGTGACTTCATAGGACCTCAGTGGCAAAGATTAATATGTAGCCTCGTCCAATAGAAATGGTAGCTGGGTCGTTACCAGGGAAACAGCGTAGCCAAGGGCTGTGAGTAGAGTCGAGAACAGGATTTTCAATGCACTTTGACTAGCTAGCTAAATAACACTGCTTACGTGTAACCTGTACCGTTATATGATATAATTAAAATATTATTTGGAGTGCAAGGTAGCTGATTGGTTCGCATCCAACAACGTTACCAAACAAAATAAATGAGCTAGCGTTAGATAGCTAGCTAGCTAGTTACCAGTAAGTAACTAACTACCTAGCCTAAGGGGTAGCACTAGTTAGACAAGCTAGCTAGCTAACTTACTGCAGCTAAAGCGTAAAGCAAACAAGCATAGCCAGTGTTTGTTAGCTAGCAGCATATAATCAAGCCTAGTCATCCACTGCCACCACTACAATACATAAGGTTGGTTACTTGTGTTAGGTAAATAATATATCGAGCCCTTTGAGAAGCTAGATTGTACCTTAGCTAGTAGCTAACGTTAGCAAATGTTAGCACGCTTTCTGACAGGCAATATCTAGCATACCATATGGTAAGACTGAAAGCAGGCTATTCGCCTCAGTCTCTAGTCAGTTGTGGTTGCGCCTGTACTGTTGTCGGCAGCTTGCCACGGTACGGAATGTAACTAGTCTAACGTTGTAGCGATGCACTTGCTCAGTTGCTGTCTGCTGATGGAACAGGGATAACGTTTCAAGATTTGTCGAGAGATGGCTTGCTTGTTGACACCCCGCACCAGGCTAACGTTACCCCACACGTGTGATCTCAGTCTAAAATGCCCCGGACAAAATCACCTCGTCGCCACCACATCATAACACGATTCAACCCGCGTTGAAAAGGTGAGTAACCTTCGCCGTTTTCCTCTATTTGTCGACACATTTATTCAACACCAATCTAGTAGTTACCTGTCCATAAGTTCAGAATATAGAGCAAACGGAGGTATCCGCACTTTAGCTACTGTAAGACTATAACCGGCAATTAACCCCCCCCCCCCCCCCCCATCTCAACACGTAATTGGGAAGTAGATGCTATATGATCGGTCTGTAATTCTCAAAGTTCCATGACCACACAGTGTTCCACTGTACTATTCTTTACCCGCAGAAGGCCACCCCTCCCCCTATGGATGTGTGCAGTAAGAACCCCAATCGTACGGCCCCGGTAAGCGAGGGTGGCCCTCGGCGAGCCGACCTGCCCCTGTGCTCCCGCACCAACGGCTGGAGCTGGCCTCCGCACCCCTTTCAGCTCCTGGCCTGGATCCTCTATCTATACTTTGCCGTCACCGGCTTCGGAGTGTTCGTCCCTCTCCTCCCTTCCCATTGGATACCAGCGGGCTATATTGTATCTTTTGACGGGTCCTCGAGCCTGCTGCGCTGTTTGTAACTCGTCGTAAAACGTGGATAGCTGCACTGTTTGTGTCAGTCACTTCAGTCACCTCGTAGAATATGTGATATATATTCTATGTATAGACATATAGTCGGGGACAGTGTACATTGTCGAAACGAACCATTGGAATACCATGAACCATAGTCTGTGTCAGAAATTCTATGTGTGTACGTACAAGAGAGAGATAGAAACAGTGTGTGTGTGTGTGAGTGTTGATAATGGGCACAGGCACCCTAACTATATATATATTTGCAAAACAACTGCTCCTTCACCCAGTCCCCCAGTGCACGGGCATCATGTTTGTGTGTCACCTGTTTGTCCACCTGATGGCGGTTTCCATCGACCCCGCCGACTACAACGTGCGAGCCAAGAGCTACAAGGGTCCTGTGCCCGTTTTCGACCGGACCAAACACGCCCACGTCATCGAGAACTGCCATTGCTACCTCTGCGAAGTGGACGTGTGAGTCTAGCCGCCCTACATCTTCATGGATAATAAATAAGACTTTATAGATCGTCGTCAATAATAGATACGAGGGGTGTCGTAGAAGGATAGGCACAAAAAGTAGGTTACTGTACATCGCGTCTGACAAAGTTCTGCCTCTTTTAGCAGATAGCAGAAACGCAATCCACTGATGTAGTCAGTGAAGGATCTCTGCCAGTTCTAGACTGGAGTTTCAATAATCAGCGCATTCAGCTGCGATGGGCGTTCGCCTGAAGGACTGTTCGTCACATGTTCGGTGATCATGCTTTCTGTACCGCACTGAAATGATTAATGAGGAACCAACAAAAAACCCATGAGTGAATCGAGGTCAGGTGAGCTGGCAGACGACGACAGCATCTCCCATCCCTGTTGGCACTTCAGGCTTCGTAACGGGGTCAGTGGAGGGAGGGGGAGTGGGGGGAGGGGGAGGGGGGAGTGGAGAAGGATGGAGAAGAGAGATGATGATGAGGAGGAGAGAGAGACGAATGGACGATTGGCAGGTAGAAAAGGGCAACATTTACATTTGGTCATTTAGCAGACGCTCTCATCCAGAGCGACTTACAGTAAGTACAGGGACATTCCCCCCGAGGCAAGTAGGGTGAAGTGCCTTGCCCAAGGACACAACGTCATTTGACACTGCCGGGAATCGAACTGGCAACCTTCAGATTACTAGCCCGACTCCCACACTGCTCAGCCATCTGACTCCCGAACGAGAGAGTACAAAAGAAGGGGCGAGAGACTAGGGAAGCAGGCTGCTGTTGGTGTGGAGGGGAGGACCAATACGTGGGCAGTAGTCTGTGAGAGGAGAGGAAGGAGGCGGAGGACTGGAAAAGGGTGTGGTAGAGAGGGGGGATGAAAGCAGCGGACGCCAGGGGATGAAAGAAAGATGAGAGAGGGATGAGGAGGTGTCTGAAAGGGAGAGGAAGAGACTAAAGTAGTGGATTTCACGCTCCGGTTCATCATGAAAAGCGCTAAGTGTGTTTGTAGAGCTCCCTCTCCTCCCTCCTTCGTCACCACCACCCTTTCTGCGCTGTCACTGCTAAACTACCAGTCGTTTTAGATTACTCACTCTGGTCTGCTGGGATTACAAACAGCAGCCGTAAGTAGGTTGCCGTAGAGATGGAAAACGTGCAAGCAATGCATGGGGTATGTTTTCCATTTGAAACAAGTGTCAACACAGGTACATTGTTTCTGCACCTCTCCGCAATTAGACTATTATCCATCTAACTCACGTCCTATGTTGTGGTTTAAAATCTTAAATCGATGTAGTTTCATCCTAATGCTATGTGAGAATTTCTTCTAAACAACATAAATAAATGTGTGTGTGAGCATGTGTGTATGTGTGATAAATGGATGCGCTTTCTGTTGCAGGGGCCCCAAATCGAAGCACTGCAGTGCCTGTAACAAGTGTGTGGCCAGCTTTGACCACCACTGCAGGTGGCTCAACAACTGTGTGGGTAGCAGGAACTATTGGTGGGTCTCTCTCTTCTTCTCCTACTCTCACGCTCCCTTTCTTCTCTCCCTTTTCTCTCTCTCTCACTCCCTTTTCTCTCTCCCTTTTCTCTCTCTCACTCCCTTCTCTCCCTTTTCTCTCTCTCTCTCACATCTCCCTCTCACTCCCTTCTCTCTCTCCCTTTTCTCTCTCTCACTCCCTTCTCTCCCTTTTCTCTCTCTCTCACATCTCCCTCTCTCACTCCCTTTCCTCTCAATCTTTCTCCCTTTTCTCTCTCTTTCTCTCTCTCTCTCTCTCTCTCTCCCTTCTCTCTCTCCCTCTCTCACTCTCTCTTGCGCCTGCTCCTCCTTTTACCATCTTAACCTCATCAGCTCACCTGTTTTCTTCTTCTTCTTCCTGTATCCCTCCTTTTGTCTCATAGGACAGGGTACATCACAGCTACACAGCGCTGTGACATCCTTAGACCAGCCAGGCCTCTAGGGACCTGTCACAGTCCTCTAGGGACCTGTCACAGTCCTCTAGGGACCTGTCACATGCTCAAACACTCATGGATAAAGTACACCATACACAGGCTTGTAAATGTCACTTGTTTTTCTATCGTGCATTATTGAGTAAGGAATACGATAAGCCTCAGTCTAATCTAAGAATAGATTATTATTTACAAACAGTGAACCAAAAACAACGAAGCTTCGGTTTTGCGTTTTGAGATTTTATTTCGCACAACATCACCCTGAGTATTTCTCCCCCCCCCCCCCCCCCCTCATTGCCCGAGTAGAATATTCAGCGCTTGAAACATAGAGCCACGTCAGACTTGAGTTTGACCAGACTCGCATGCTTAGGGGCATTTTAGCATAGCCACATGTTTTTAAGAGCACAAATAAAGCCACAGTTGTACATAATTTGATGCCCTTTCCTAAGAATACCAGATATGGCCAACACATGAATAAATATATTGTGTTGTTGTTCATGATGGTATCTGAATAATTATACAGTAACCATAGTAAGGACCTAACCCTAGCATAGTAAGGACCTAGCCCTAGCATAGTAAGGATCTAGCCCTAGCATAGTAAGGATCTAGCCCTAGCATAGTAAGGATCTAGCCCTAGCATAGGAAGGATCTAGCCCTAGCATAGGAAGGATCTAGCCCTAGCATAGGAAGGACCTATGCTAATGACCTGAGAGGGTAATCCTGTTTGATTATCATGTGTCTGGGCACTGCAGACCATATTCTTGCCTGTGTATGTGTGTGTTTCCCTACACCATGCTGGTCTGTTTAACTACAATCCGGTGGTGGCAAAAAGAGGGATAAGGTCTAAGGTTAGCGGCCCAAGAAAGAACATGGGCTAAATATAATTGCGTTAGCTGGATTTGACCACCCCTGTCTAACCTCTCCTCCTTTCGCACCCCTAGGCTTTTCCTCAACAGTGTCATCTCCGCCCTGCTGGGTATCGTCCTGGTGGTGGTCATAGCCAGCTACGTGTTTATTGAATTCTTCTTGGATCCCTCCAAGCTGCGCACTGACAAACACTTTCAAGGTAAACATCAAGGTCCCTGTCACACATCGCTCTGCTGTTGCTCACAGTCACACACACGACATTGACATTTCAGAACCTGTGCAAGAGGGCAGTAGGTGTGAGTAGATGTCTGTGTGAAATACAGTGAGTGTGTTTAAGAGGTAAATATGAAAGGGTGGGGAAAAAGTACCAAATAAACTTAAAACACTTAAAAACTTAATGTATATATATATTTGTATTGATTTTGGGGGATTTTTTTAATGTTTTATTGGACTGATAACTAAGGTGAAGTGTGACAGGAAAGGCAGAGAGAAAGGGGGAGACATGCAGCAAAGGGCCAAGGCCAGATTTGAACCTAGGTCGCTGCTGTAAACAACGTACAAATGTCAAAGTGTAGGCTTCATTTAACCAGGGGAAAAACATAAAGACCTGTTTCAAGGGAGACCTGGTCAAAAAAGGCAACAGAGCAGCATTTAAAAGTTACATTTGACACGCATGACCGGACATACAACAAAAGGAGTCAGAGGGAGTCAGATGGCTGAGCGGTTAGGGAGTCAGGCTATTAGTCAGAAGGTTGCCGGTTCGATTCCTGGCCAAGCAAAATTACATTGTGTCCTTGGGCAAGGCACTTCACCCTACTTGCCTCGGGGAGAATGTCCCTGTACTTGCTGTAAGTCGCTCTGGATAAGAATGACTAAATGTAAATGTAAAAGCATGAGAAACATCAGAGGCTTGCGGTGGCTTATCTAGCTGTGTCTCGTCCCCCGTCCCGCTGCAGTGAAGAACGAGACGGTGGTGTGGTTCGTGTTCCTTCCCGTGGCGCCGGTCTCCACGGCGGGAGCGGCCATTCCTGCCGTGGCCGGCATCACCGTGGCGATGGGCCTGCTCTGCGCCCTGCTGCTGGGCCATCTGCTCTGCTTCCACATCTACCTCAGTAAGTCTGGCTGGCCCTCTCTGGCCCTGTCTGTCTCTGGCCCTGCCTGTCTCTCTCTGGCCCTGTCTCTCTCTGGCCCTGCCTGTCTCTCTCTGGCCCTCCCTGTCTCTCTCTGGCCCTGCCTGCCTGTCTCCATCTGTCTGTCTGTCTGTATGTATGTACAGTATGCCTGTCTGTCATTGTATGTCTGTCTGTATTTCACTTTCATACTTGAATAATCTCCAAGCTCAAGTTCCCTTTTACAGAAGCCCATTCACACCTGAAGTGACCAGCATGTATTCACTAAACTCTGAAGTACAGACTGCATCACAGATCCTGAGTGATTCTGTACAATGTCCTATAATTCCTCATACAGTGTGTTTTGTATGGACAGCTGTAACTCACACCTTACTCAACTAGCCGTGTCTGCAGTAGCAGCAATAGCACAAAGCCTAATAAGAAAATGTCACAGTAAACATGATAACTACACCTTCTCGCCCTCCGCCCATACTCCCTTGAGCTCCTATGATAGCCAGCACAATAACTCCTATTATCTCACGGAACAGAACAGAGGGACTGCGTATGTCAAACAGTATCTGAGTGCCCCTGCAGTGACCTGCTGGTGGTCAAACAGGCATTGGTTCTGTGTGTGTGTGTGTGTAATAGTAAGTGAGGGTGTGTGTAAGAGGTTGTGTGTGTGTGTGTGTGTGAATGTGCGTGTTTGTGTATGTGTGAGTGTGTTGTGGGTACTCTGTCAAATACCAGTTGGTTGAGACAGCGCTGACCAGTCAAGTGCTTGGCCTGGTTACCATGGACACCACAAGCACACGCTCACACCTTCTGATAACAGCCCATAATTCCATCCTGTAGCAGGCTGCTGCTTTGTTTACACACACTAGGCTCTATTTAAATAAGCCTATCTCTTCCAATTAGCCTGATTTGACATGTGCTCAAGGCCAAATACTTTTTGTGTCATCTCCTGTTCGACGAATAGGAGATTGCTGTTGATACACCTAAACCCACTTAATAATAATAATAATAATCGAATAATAATCAGTAAGTCCACATCTTTGTCTTCATGTTCAAGTCTACAGCTTAGCTTGTTTTCTCTCACTGGATCTCTCCAGCAAGTCCTCTTCCAGGGTAGCGACCAGTCTAGCTGTACCCATGGTAGCACCCAGTGTAACCTTAGCATGGGGATCCACAGGGCCTATAAATGGCTCGGTGTCACACATGACAATTAGCTAATTGGTGCCAATACTGCCTGCCTGGCTGTGGGCAATGTCAGGAGAGGAGAAACACAGAAACACACCACAGAGAAGATGAAGGGACTACTTTTCATGTTTCATGTAGTCATTTAGCAGACGCTCTTATCCAGAGCGACTTACAGTAAGTACAGGGACATTCCCCCCGAGGCAAGTAGGGTGAAGTGCCTTGCCCAAGGACACAATGTCATTTTGCACGGCCGGGAATCGAACTGGCAACCTTCAGATTCCCTAACCGCTCAGCCACCTGTTAGGTAGAGCAGTGTGTAGGGTCTGGTTATCATGGTAGGTAGAGGCGTGTGCAGTGTAAGCCCATTTTCTTGTTGTGTTGATGTTTGTGGAAAAGTAAGTAAATTACTTCCTCATTTATTCATTTAAAGTTAAGTAAACTTCAGTAAGTTGCGGTATGTGAGGAGCCTCCACCAGGGGGCAGAAGAGAGAAGGATGGAGACAGTTTCACTGGAGCCTAGAACATGATGTACGACCCAGTGTAGATGACAGATTGATGAAGTACAGAAATGACAGATAGGTGGTTAGTTCCATATCTCATGTACTGTACCTGTAGTCAGAAGACAGGTGTGTGTGTGTGGGGGGTGTGTAGGGAGGGGGCAGAGGGGTCTGTGAGCGTGTGTGTGTGTGTGGGGGGGTGTGTAGGGAGGGGGCAGAAGGGTCTGTGAGCGTGTGTGTGTGTGTGTGGGGTGTGTAGGGAGGGGGCAGAGGGGTCTGTGAGCGTGTGTGGGGTGTGTAGGGAGGGGGCAGAGGGGTCCGTGAGTGTGTGGGGGTGTGTAGGGAGGGGGCAGAGGGGTCTGTGAGCGTGTGTGTGTGTGTGGGGTGTGTAGGGAGGGGGCAGAGGGGTCTGTGTGTGTGTGTGTGTTCACACTCCTCCCTCTCTCTCTCTCTTCCAGTGTGGAACAGGTTGAGCACCTTTGAGTACATCGTCAGGCAGCGCCACCGACAGGAAGCCAGAGACACCAGGAAAGACACGGAGGCTGGCCCTCCCAAACTCAACCTCATCAAGGTACAGCTCACGTCCTGCCGCGCTCTGCCAGTCACAACGCACCGGAGACGACCACACTCACTGAAACCACCCCTGTCTTGTTGTGTCTCTTAAACCTAATCGGGTTCCTACCCTCTCACCGTCAGGTAGGAATGGACCCGTAAACCCAGTGTGCCTACTTCCCTTTCAGCACTTACAATAACTTCTCTTTCCCAGACACCATTACGCCGGCTGGAGCGCACAGCTTTCATAACGTCTGTGTTTTATGACTAACCTAATGTCATTTGATGGCAATACGCACTTTGCCTAGCCATAGCAACAAATCACTTTGTCCTGACCTTTTGGTTGCCGTATGGCAGCCAGTGTTGTTACTGCCTACCCTTTAAACAGAAATGATGCCAGAGAGAGACAGGCAGGGCCAGAGAGAGACAGGCAGGGCCAGAGAGAGACAGGCAGGGCCAGAGAGAGACAGACAGGGCCAGAGAGAGACAGGCAGGGCCAGAGAGAGACAGCAGGGCCAGAGACAGACAGGGCCAGAGACAGACAGGCAGGGCCAGAGAGAGACAGCAGGGCCAGAGACAGACAGGCAGGGCCAGAGACAGACAGGCAGGGCCAGAGACAGACAGGCAGGGCCAGAGACAGACAGGCAGGGCCAGAGACAGACAGGGTTAACATCCCTTTCCTTCCTCCAAAGCTATCAATTCATTCACACAGAGAGAACATCCTGACAGATGCACCAGACGAAATGATACTGATGTCATTACGTATGACATCATTTCCCACAGCTCCCTTTGCAGTCTAGTAACGCTCTCCTCGCCACTCGCTCCCCTCACCTCCTCGTCTATAGTTCCCTTAAAGTGTTATCAGAGGATATCACTCCATTAAGGAGCTGAAAACGGATACACCTGTAGTGAACACACACACACACACACACACACACACACACACACACACACACACACGAAGCTTCCGGGGCCATCCATCTTTAATGGGCTTCACAGGTCTGTATGTCCTAATTAGTGTGCTGAGATACCCGTTCTCTCCAATGACACACTCGGTACATGTAGGCCCACACATATGCATTGCAGTGCATGCACACTGCACAGCACCTTGGTTTATAGGACACGCAAAGCATCAAATTAAAAGAAACTAGGGCATGCTGGTGTATTAAATGAGCTGGGATGATGTCACTCCTCATTGACACCTTCAGTTTCAAGCTTAAGGTTTCAGACAGCACCTACGTCGACATACCAAACTCAGCACATCGCTGAAGGTCAGTTGGTGCAACGCGCATATCAATTCACCCCAAAGCCAGGACGGTAGAGGTTACCCTCGGACACAGCTGTTGTGGCGCTACCGTAACCCACGGCGACACGGCTGTTGTGTGCTGTGCTAATAAGACAGAGCGCTTGTCAGCACCTTATCTGTGTGTGTGTGTGTGTGTCCATCCTAGAACATTCATCCGGATGCTTCTCTCGAGGATTCCTTCCAAATGATGAGGAAATGACTAAATGTGTCTCCCCTGTTGTTCAGTATAGGAAAGAACTGTGTATTGGTATGTGAGGGAGTTATGAGGTCACGTCCTCTTCCTGTGGAGCATGCCGGTGACCCAGTGCATTCTGGGAGCTGTTTAATCAGCAGGACTGCTAGAGAGGCTGCTGTGCTGAGTCGTGTAGCTTGATAGGACTGGGGAGCCATGGAACCCCCCCCCCACACACACACACAATGCAGCCTTACCAAGGGAGAGAGCACAGAGACCTCTCACCCACCCCACAAAACCACACAGCGCTCCCACGCAGGCAAGCCTCAACCCTCAGCCTCAAGCATCAGCCCTCAACCTCAACCCTCAGCCCTCAGCCTCAAGCATCAGCCCTCAGCCCTCGTGCCATTTGGACACGCCTCTGGCAGTGACACTGCCTGTGGCTGACAGGGTCGTCTGGTCTGTGTCATGGTATTTCACTAATGGCGTTAAGTGTTCAGAAGAACATGTTTACCTCACTGTGCCCCACCCACCCTCCCTACCCAAACTCTGGTTATGACGTTTGCTTAAAGAAGCGTCCATGAAATGAATTCACTTTCAGATTGTAGGAGGTTCCCTCCCCACTATCATTCTTTTAACCAGCAGAGTGAAAGATGGGGAATGAGACCTGGTTGTGAGAAGGGGATGTTGGGACCATTTTAAAGCTTAGAGCTAAACCCTCTAAATAGTTTCTACAGAATCGGCCCTTCTGTTTTCCATCAGACAACGCTAACCGTCTAAAGTGATGATGTCAACTATTTTTCTGTCATACGCAATTATTTTTTATTAAACTATCCATATGGTCTACATAGTTGTGTGTGTAGCTAACAAACTATTAACTTTCTATCTCTTCTCTGTTTCCGTTTTCCTCTCTTTTAGGATGTAAGCTATTCAGGGACATTGGGCTATACCAACCCTGAGGTGGAGGTGGAGGACTCTACCATTATGGGAGCCAGAGGGGGTCCAGAGTAAGATATCTTTATTTAAATTTTTTATTAACTTGCCCAATTTTTTAATTATTTTATTATTCTCCAGTGGACAGTAGTGTCAATACTGAAAGGAGTTTCTCTTAGTTTTTACTGGCTGCTATACTGTCGCTCTCACACTAAATTGTCTTTGGCAGGCTGTAGTTTATTTAGCCCTAATTCAGTCAATCCACCAACACCTCATTAAAGTAAAATAATTTAAATCACTTTTTTAAAGGTTTTCCTCCCAGCCTGTGAAAAATGTTGTTTCATGACAAAACCACAAGATGAGTAATAGTATTAGTGTTGTTTGACCACAGTTCAATTAGTGCTCTTAGTGCCAGAGAGCGTTGCCAGGGATGTGAGTAATCCCTCCTTCTGTGCATGTTCTTAATTTTCTTCAGTCTCAAGAAAATGCAGGCCGATAATAAAAAAACAACAACCCAAACCAAACCAACATGCACAATTGTTTCTAAATCCCATCGTTTTTTTATGTGTCAACACACTCAAGAGTTCAAACATGAGAACTATCGGTTCTAAGTAGTCTGTGTTTATGGTGTTTAGAGCACCTGCACATCTTCAAAGTGTCCTCCTTCCAGTTTCAGCCTATAATCGTAGGAAAGCCGTAGATAGTCCTGGCTGATCCTCCTTGAAGGCTGATCCTCCTTGGAGGCTGGGTCCTCCCTGGAGGCTGGGTCCTCCCTGGAGGCTGGGTCCTCCCTGGAGGCTGGTCCTCCTCCTTGAAGGCTGGTCCTCCTTGAAGGCTGGGTCCTCCTCGAGGCTGGTCCTCCCTGGAGGCTGGTCCTCCTTGAAGGCTGGGTCCTCCTTGAAGGCTGGGTCCTCCTCGAGGCTGGGTCCTCCTCCTTGAGGCTGGTCCTCCCTGGAGGCTGGTCCTCCCTGAAGGCTGGACCTCCTTGAAGGCTGGGTCCTCCTCGAGGCTGGGTCCTCCTCCTTGAGGCTGGTCCTCCCTGGAGGCTGGTCCTCCTTGAAGGCTGGGTCCTCCTCGAGGCTGGGTCCTCCTCCTTGAGGCTGGTCCTCCCTGGAGGCTGGTCCTCCTTGAGGCTGGGTCCTCCCTGAAGGCTAGGTCCATACACGTTTACCGTGTTCATAAGACACGGTAAACACAGCTTCAATGCACATTAGCTGTAATTTTGCTTTCAAGAAAAACGCAGAGTTTCCATGTCCGTTGCCACAGCAACTATTTGTCTTTCGTGAAAACAAATTGTAAATTGTGCACAAAAAAAAATCCCCCATGACTTAAATGACACACTGAGGAGGCAGGGGCCGGGGGTAAAAAAAAGAAAGAAAAGGTATAGGGCGGTAAACCCTCAGTGAGAACAAATGAAGGGAGAAGATCCACGTGTTAGTCAGTAGCAGGGGGCCACGTCATAAATAACCACCACACACACACACACTCAGACTTTAGTAATAGATTCACATCCTGGACTAAATGGCTCATTTAAGGCAGGGACCATTAGCTGCTTAGCTTCTTGCATCTCTCATGGCAAAGCCCTGATTTAAGAGGAGTGTGAGTGACCAGGAGAAAGAGCCTGAATTACATGTAGTCATTTAGCAGACGCTCTTATCCAGAGCGACTTACAGTAAGTACAGGGACATTCTCCCCGAGGCAAGTAGGGTGAAGTGCCTTGCCCAAGGACACAACGTCATTTGGCCCAGCCAAGAATCGAACCGGTAACCTTCAGCTTACTAGCCCGACTCCCTCACCGCTCAGCCACCTGACTCCGAATGAAGGCAAAACATTTTATTTTTAGGCTGCCTGCAGGACTCGGGGCCAAGCACTACAAATCAGGACAGGGCCCACAGAGACACTCATTTACAGAAACAGACCTCAAAATCCTCCCAACTGAAGGGGCTTGAAGGAGATCCAATATCAAACACAATTAAGTTTTGATGTATTATTTGATTTTTTATGACCTTCACAAGCTTCTCAGTGCACCTGTACAGTCGGTACATATACTTTAGATTTAACTGCTGATAGACACCTCAGTGTTCAGAAGTCTTATGAGGAGAATGCATACCTAAGGCGTCAGTTACACAAGAAGGCAGGGTTGTGTGTGTGTGTGTGTGTGTGTGTGTGTGTGTGTACAGGCCTGAGGCCAAAACCAACATGACTTCAGGGCAAAACACGCCTACTATACCAGTGTGTGTTTGTCTTACAGTGGGGTTTATGCTGCAGTCTTAGGTGGGCAAACACCTAGATATGTGTCTGCAGCATTAGGAAGGCCTCAGTAGTTTGGAGCATAGGTCTATTTATTACGACTGATAAATTGAAATGCTTTTTTTTTTGTTGGCTATGCCATTTCAAATAAATATGCTTGGAGCATTCCGACATTTAATACTCCTTTCCCTGTCAATGTTGGTAACTTGAGTGAATATTACACAGTGATGTCGCAACCTAAATATTCCCCAGTTTTGGAAACTCACTCTGGACATCTGTAAACTCGCACACATTGCAGACTGGTCCAAATCCGTTTTGCACACCAGAATTTGACTTCTGCTCCCCTAAAACCGCCACATGGCTGAAACAGGATAGTCGCGCAGCATGCGAAACATTAGCGTTTCACCCTAATGGACCCACATCTGTTCCTGTGATAATATTTTGAATGGGCTGGTTTGGCAGCACGGCGCAGTAGATACCTTATCCCTCAGCTGTTGTCATGGTTGCTGTTGTGTTCCGTTGTTGCGGAGCTAGCTAGCTGAACACTAACAGAATTTTTTTTCTTCTCTCGAACCACAAACATTCCTGATTCTCGGCGGTAAAGCTGTGTCAAGTCAGGCCCGTTCACAACTCAACACCACTTAAGCGTCCAGTAAAAGTTCGTTTAACTACGGAAGGTAGCTTAACGAGCGCATCGATGCAGCAGCCCCACAATCTCCGGAGCAGCGGGGCCGCCCGCTTCGTATTCCTCGAGACAAAAGGGCTTGTGGGAATTGGTGTTTAGTTAACTAGCCGCACTAATACAGGAGGAAACACTTTGTAAGGAGAAGGAGGAAAAAAGGTTGAACAGTAAAAAGCAGCAGACTTGAACTGAACTAGAGTCTGTCTGCAGCCATATGTGCTTTGTCATCCCAGTTGTGATTTATGCTCTTGGCGCACAGAGTTGACAAGCTTGTGTTGTAAGCATGTGTGTCGTAAGTTCTCCATCAGTGTGTGTGTGTGTGTGTGGTAACTTCCCCATGGCTGTGTGTGTGTTGTGTCTCAGGTTCTATGGCAACGGGAGGGTGAGGAGTTCGTCCAGCAGGGCGGCTGAAGAGGAGGCTCTGCCCAGCGTGTCTGCAGAGAGCACTGCAGCTCAGAGGCCTCACAAACGCACTCAGGTGAGGAGGCAACCGCACCCGTGCTGCACACTTACAAAACCCCCTCCCACACACACACTTACAGAACCCCCTCCCACACACACACTGCACCCAGATAAGTGGAGGCAAACTCTCACATAGCAGGTCTAAGTGACCGCTACCATCATTCATACCGTGTGGTCATGGTTGATGCTGTGTGGTCATGGTTGTTGCTGTGTGGTCATGGTTGATGCTGTGTGGTCATGGTTGATGCTGTGTGGTCATGGTTGATGCTGTGTGGTCATGGTTGATGCTGCGTGGTCATGGTTGATGCTGTGTGGTCATGGTTGATGCTGTGTGGTCATGGTTGATGCTGTGTGGTCATGGTTGATGCTGTGTGGTCATGGTTGATGCTGCGTGGTCATGGTTGATGCTGTGTGGTCATGGTTGATGCTGCGTGGTCATGGTTGATGCTGCGTGGTCATGGTTGATACTGTTGCTTCTGCAGAAGAAGAAAAAGAAGGTACACAAGGTGCCGGCAGAGGTGATCAACGACCGCTCCACTGAGACCAGCAGCAACAGGGGGCCAGCCTTCAACACTACAGAGCCTGGTGAGGAGCACACACACACACACACACACACTGTAGATGCTTGCTGTGTGTACGCCATAGCTGGGTCCTGAGTTCTTCCTGGTCTGGAAACTCCCATTGTCCTGGTGGTGGAGTGCATGTTTTCCTCCAGCGTGACCCTTGTGTCTGAGTCCACTTGTGTCTGTCGTCCTGCCGTCGCCAGACTCGTAACTGTGTTATTCTCCGGTAGCAGGGTGTCGTGAGTAGTGACTGTGTTATTCTCCGGTAGCAGGGTGTCGTGAGTAGTGACTGTGTTATTCTCCGGTAGCAGGGTGTCGTGAGTAGTGACTGTGTTATTCTCCGGTAGCAGGGTGTCGTGAGTAGTGACTGTGTTATTCTCCGGTAGCAGGGTGTCGTGAGTAGTGACTGTGTTATTCTCCCATCCTGTCGTCTCCAGTAGAGCCCAGCAGTGTAACAGCTATTCCCACGGCCGTGTCCCTGAGCCAGAGGCTCCCCTTCCCAGCCTTCCCCCTGCGGGCCTCCCTGCCCCCACTGGCCCCCGGCCTCCCCGTCCAGGCAGCCGGGCCCCCTGCTGAGTACCACTCTGACTCCGCAGAGTCGCTGGACGAGATCCCCGTGGCGCTGGCTCGGCTGGGCACCTCCTCCGTGGGGGGGGCGTCCTCAGGAGGCTCGGACGCCGCCGCCTCCTCCTCGTTCTCGCAGCGAGCCCTGCCGTTCCCCGCCATGAGCAGGCTCCTCCCCCTGCCCTCGCCGCAGCCCCGGGCCAGGAGGAAGACCTCGTCCTTGCGGGGGGGCAGGGCGGCGGAGCAGAGGTTTGAGATGATGGCCGCTCACGCCCCCAGCGTGTTCGTCAGCCGGAGCAGCGGGGAGCCTCTGGAGCCCCTCGGCGGCAGCCCGGGCCTGGGGGGAAGACGCAAGCAGGCCCCCCGTCGAGCTCTGGAGCAGCAGGGCTCCAGGACAGGCACCTCGATGACCTAGACCAACCCAGGACGGAGCACCGCTCCCTGGGCACTGGTGGGTCGCGGCAGGGCTCCGGGAGGATTCGGGTGTCTGGCTGGTTTGGATGCAAGGCCTACGAGAGCAGAGACCATCTCTTGGAGTAGCATTGAGTCTTGACACAACCTATGCAAACACCGCAGAAGAGAAGCCACTGTATGTACAGTGTGTGTGTGTGTGGGAGTAAATCTTCCCCAGCTACCACTCATTGACTTTTATAACCACCATACAATCCAATACTCTTATGACTTTGTTACCTTAGATCATTTATTCCGTTTATCACTTGAACTATGTGGCGTTTGGCACAACAATCGTAATTGAAGCGCAGCTTTTTTGTATTACTCCTATTTATTCATATTTAAACATTGGATGCCAAAGGTTTAATCCTGTCGTCAGTCTTTATAAATGAAGGACTATGTACATTTGTACTGTATGTAACTTAACTTTTTTGTCCCAGGTCTACACTTTGTTACTGAAACTTTAATTTTATATGACTTTTTCATAATGACGCCACTTAAATGTGTAAGTTTTTTTTTTATTTTTTTTAAGGAAGTCTCTTGTTTGTGACTTGCTGTTCAAAATGTTATGGTGAGTATCTGTTGCCTAGATACCCACATCTTCACGTCTTTCAGCGGAACTCAAAGATTCACAGAACGATGGCAGCTTACAAACTGTCACGTTGCTAGGACGATGGCAGTTGACACCGTCACGTTGCGTGTACAAATCCACCTTGTTGTTCCTCCCGGCACCATGAAT
The DNA here is from genome assembly GCA_023658055.1 of Thaleichthys pacificus. Classification (NCBI taxonomy): domain Eukaryota; kingdom Metazoa; phylum Chordata; class Actinopteri; order Osmeriformes; family Osmeridae; genus Thaleichthys; species Thaleichthys pacificus. The sequence continues at coordinate 2,247,911 of CM042853.1, read as the reverse complement.
GGCTTCTAAAGCCCCATTCGATTTTCTACTGCTCACGCACCATCAATAAACAGGCGGGGCTCCGCCCCCAGCAATGTGTCTTCCTTGTTTGTTTTCTCGTATGGTGGATGAGGCCGGGTTTTACCGGACAATAGCAGCTAGACTAGAGCTTCAGCGCTCAGCTTCAATCTCTCTTTCACTGGCATGCAATGCATTCCTCATATATCATTCACCTCATGTTTAAACTGGGTGCCAGAAAAGCAGCTGGGGGATTGGACTTGTTAAAAGCTCTTTCTCCCTGGGAGATTTGCTAGCATCTCAATGGTGCTGGGAAGCCCATGTACACCCTCCGAAGAGAGAGGAAGATGGGTTAGGGTGTGTGGGTTTGCTTCTCATTACAATCTCATTAATTGGTGAAGTTAATTGGTTGGCTTATTTGAGGTCGAATATTCAGGTCTAGATCAGGTGCCCTCGATTCCTGAAGTTCTTAGAACAAAAAAAGGTGTGTGGTGCAATAAGTACCCTTTAGCAGTTTCACGTTTTTAATATATCTAATGTAATTGTATGCTCTACATAACTATAAATAAAGAAAATCTACTTGACTTAGTGTAGCATTATAAGCAAAGATGGCAAAAGTAACACATCATTCACTCAAGAAGTAGTACAGATACTCATGTTTAAAAAGACTGGTAAAAGTTGAAGTACTGACTACACTTTCACTCAAGTTAAAGAAGTATGGGCTCTGACATGTATTTAAGCAAAATGTAGCCATTACTACCACCTGTTTTACTGTCATGCTGGTAACAACAACATAAGTGTAATAAGTCTAATAACAGGGTAACTAACAACAGTGTAAAGATTGCAAAATACATCCCCCCCCCCCCCCCCCCCAAGTCTCCCCCCTGTTAGCAAATTCAGAGTTAGGATTATGGTCACAGCTAACTATAACTAGCAGGTTAACCCTACCCATTATTAAGCAGTTGGTTAGCCTTGGCCAAGGAGACAGAGAGAGACAGAGAGAGAAAGGAGAAGGTGGCAAAATGGAGGGAATGTGAGACAGTCATCTCCAGGGTGTGTTGGTGCATAAACTACAATAATGAAGTATTTGTACTATGTTACTTTCCATCTCTGATTACAAGGTTAGTGCCAAAGGTGTGGTTGGCAGAGGTTGGGTTGCCAGGTTTGATTGAATGTGGCCTCCAGTTAAGACTTTGAAAGGTGTCAAATCATAAAAAAAACACAGTATCCTTTTGTTGTATCATGTTCACTTGGGACTGTATCTGTCCATGCAAGTGCTCAGATATATTTCAGCATTGTAAGTGGGACTTGAGGCTGACTCAGAACTGTTTTCCAAGTCAGCTCCATGATGTGAGGCAGGCAGCCTCAAGTTCAACCAGACATCGATTTAAAATCAGTTGGATGAGCCCTGCAGGAGAATTTAGAACAAGTTCTACTTTTTACATGCCAAGTATTTATTTTTAGTAAGTTGACCCTCCCATGCAGAAGTGTAGTTTTTGAACCCTCTCCAGAACGTCAAGTCTCTCCCTCTCTCTCTCTCTCTCTCCCCCTCTCTCTTCCTTCCTGTCGGTTGCTGCGTGCAGTGTTTTCTAGTGTGTATTGTTGTGCTGGGAAAGTTGACTCTGGAACTGTCCCCCCTCCCCTCCCACTTCGGCTCAGCTGGCTACCGCATCGCCACCCCGGCCCCTGCGGGAAGCCCGGGGCGGTGGGGGAGGGTTACCGAGGCAACGGGAACACTACGACATCATAACAGTGTCAATCACAGTCCTGGCCCTGAGAACTCAAAGCATGTGGCGGTGTGTGTCCACAGAGAGAGAGAGGTAGAGAGAGAGGGAGGTAGAGAGAGAGAGAGGTAGAGAAAGGTAGAGAGAGAGGGAGGTAGAGAGAGAGGGAGGTAGAGAGAGAGAGAGAGGTAGAGAAAGAGAGAGAGAGGGAGGTAGAGAAAGAGAGAGAGGGAGGTAGAGAAAGAGAGAGAGAGGGAGGTAGAGAAAGAGAGAGAGGGAGGTAGAGAAAGAGAGAGAGAGGGAGGTAGAGAAAGAGAGAGAGGTAGAGAGAGAGGGAGGTAGAGAAAGAGAGAGGTAGAGAGAGAGAGAGAGAGGTAGAGAGAGAGAGACAGAGAGAGGTAGAGAGAGAGGTCTGACAGGCCAGTCTCTCTCTCTTACCGGTTAGTGTGGCTACTGGAGAGTAGCTTAATCATCTGGGGCTTTGCAAAAGTGTTCACATGTGCACATTCTTAGGATAGCTTCTAAGCAAACCTCTTCTTCATGTGACCTTGCCGAAGAGCTACGGCCAACAAGCGTCAATCAACTGTCTCAGTGCGTAAACATCATGAATACCACACACAGATTTTATTACGCTTTTGCATAATTTCCTGTTGTTGTATTTGGAAAGGGTGTGTGTGTGTTTGTGTTTGTGGTTGATGGCATCAGCGCTGCAACGTGTGATTGTGAAATTGATGTGTGTTTTTGCTGTTGCTATGTTTACACTGAGAGCCAACCATGTCGAGTCTGTTTTTCTCTCCTATCACAGATCCCAGGCCAGCTCCTACACCTCACTTCTCCTTTCAAGGTCTCCCTTGGATTCATCAAACCACCCCGAGGTTTGGGTTTGTGTGGAGGTGATTGTGTGTGTGTGTGTGTGTGTTCGTAATGTGTCAGCAGAACATCGAATGTCTCCCGTGGTCCTGCTGAACTTCCAGCCAGGTGGATGGGCCCAGCTCCCACCCTCCTTCATGTCCTCCCAAACACTGATGACGTGCAGATCAAAACCACGTGCTGATCTCGCATGCACGTACACACTCGCCCATCCACACACACACACGTACACACACACACAACTGCACACTCACATACACCCCTGCACACACACACACGTACACTCACACACACCTGCATACTCACATACACCCCTGCACACACACACGTACACTCACACACACACACACACTCACAGAAGAAAGAACCTCAGAGAAGTTTGATGCATCCTCCCTCACATTGTTACACACACACACACACGTGCACTCACACACACACACACCTGCACACACACATGCACCCTGTATAAAGCTACACTCACGTCTGCACAAAGACATGCACACACAAATATATGAACACACACACACACTCCATGAATCTGCTTTTAAGTTTGAGCCCCATGTGAGTACAATCTGGATCTCCGTTCCCCTTGCACAGGTTCAGTTTTATTAAAGCTGTAAAACATTTGCTCCGGGTGCACATGTCCATCACCCGGGGTTTTAGTGCAAGAATGTGCCCTGGCCAGATAGTTGAGCTTATCTGTGTGTTTTTTTGGACGGTTGGTTTGTCTTTATTTATTTATTTGGTTCTATTTGCTGTTGCTGGTTCCCTTGGAAACATCTCCTGTCTGTCTTCCTCGTGGGCCGGGCGGGTGCGGGTCACCATGGTGACGCCCCGGACAACAAAGCCTGGAACTACGATGGCCATGATGTCTCATGGCATTTTCGGACCTCGTCTAGGCCCCGCCCCTTAGGCCCCGCCCCTTAGGCCCCTCCCGTGCATGTACAGCGATGCTGCTTCAGAACCAAGCCACCATTAGCAGCAGGATCATGTCACTAACCAACCACCCCCTCACCCCTCTGGTGTTGTACAGTAGTCCCCGGATGGCGACCGGACATTCACCCAACATTTACCCATTGTCGGCTTGCTAACTGGGCAGTGGCAGGAGGCTGGTCCTGTGGGGTGTTGGTAGGGGATAGGCTGCCCTGTTGGGGGGTGGTAGGGGATAGGCTGCCCTGTGGGTGGGTGGTAGGGGATAGGCTGCCCTGTGGGGGGGTGGTAGGGGATAGGCTGCCCTGTGGGTGGTGGTAGGGGATAAGCTGCCCTGTGGTTGGGTGGTAGGGGATAAGCTGCCCTGTGGTTGGGTGGTAGGGGATAAGCTGCCCTGTGGTTGGGTGGTAGGGGATAAGCTGCCCTGTGGTTGGGTGGTAGGGGATAAGCTGCCCTGTAGTTGGGTGGTAGGGCTACACTGATCCAGGTTCAGACCTCTTTGTTCCGGACCTTTTGTTCCTCTGTACTGTGGAGGTTGACATCTGTTTCCTCTCTCCAACCCCAATCCCCTTTACTCTCCTCCTTTCGCCTCCCCCCGCTCCCCTCTCCCTCTCTCTCCTCCTGTTCCATCACAGAGCCAAAATGAGCTAATAATGAGGCATGGTGAGAGTTCCTCAAATGACCGAGGATACTTTTTTTTAAAAAGGAGAGGAAAGACGGAGATGGAGTGGGGAATAAGCAAGTGCCAGGTTGTGTTGTCATGTCAACAACAGCTGACTCTGGGGGCGCCCTGCTGGCTGACCGGGTAAGCGTGAGGACCACCGAGTAAGACCGAGGGCTGTTTCCTGCATCTCTCTCTCTCTCTCTCTCTCCTACATTTCCTGTCTCTTTATAACTGCAACTATCACAATTTAAGCAAAAATGCCTTGATATATATTTAGCTTGAAATAATAGAAGCAGACTTTATGACGCACTACTAGTGAGTCCCGAGGCCATGACAGACACAGAGGCTAATATGAGCACACTGGTAAAGAGGAGAGGTCTCTCTGGCCAGAGACCCTGCAGGCTAGTACTACCACCAAGGAGGCCTGAAAGGCCTGTTACGGTGATTTCTGACCCAAATAGCGAGTCTTTGTTATTGTACACTGTGTGTGCACTGTAGCTACCAGAAAATGTAAGGGTTATTATGGCAAGGATACTTGAACTGATCTCAATGTTCAACGTCAGTACAATGACACAATCTCTGAACAAAAGAAGATTCTTTAAACTATCATTCACACATAATTTATTTTCTCAAAACAAACCTTTCAAGTACTTCCAAAGTCACTCTTTACCCTTTTCTCAAAAAGGGTCGGAAATGTCTAAACCAGAATTTGGAAAAGGGCATTGGAGCTCTTTTACAATACTGGCTTGATTCAGGTGGTTTTGGCAGGGGTGTTGCTGTGTATGGAGGGGTGTTTATGGACCATGCCGAGTCGTCTGCAGCCAGGCGAGAGCTGCCTCACCCCGACGCAGACACACCCCAGAGATCCTCATCGTCTCACACATCCTCCCTCCTGCTCCCAGTCCAACTGGACCAGCGCAGGATATGACATCATTAGTGTGGAGGCCTATGTGTGTGTGTGTGTCCTCGGTTGTGTGTGTGTGTGTGTGTACACAGACCACATCCTCTCTTGCTACTAAGAGAAGCCTACCTGATGCACCAAGATTGCAAAATCTGCGCTTTCACAATTACACCAATAACATCAAACTCCTCTCCTGTTTGAAATGGGATTGGCTGTGGTGCTCTGCTGGATCAACTATAAATCTGCTGATCCATAGATACAATCAACGATACATAAATACACCTGTGCTGAACTGTACATGTTGCCATGCCTACCCTACTGTATCTAAAGATCTGCCCATCTGCAAGAGTTTCAAAGCACCACTCTCCAAAACCCCACCCACCCACCCACAGGCATCCATTCCACACACTAGCATGGCTCCTTCAGTCTCCCCCAGGCCTGAACTGATATCTCCTCACCCCCCCCCCCCTCCTGTGTGTCTCCTGCTCAGTGTGTCAGGAGTCAGGTGGCTGAGCGGTTAGGGAATCGGGCTAGTAATCACAAGGTTGCTGGTTCGATTCCCCTGGCTATGCCAAATGACGTTGTGTCCTTGGGCAAGGCATTTCACCCTACTTGCCTCGGGGGGGAATGTCCCTGTACTTACTATAAGTCGCTCTGGATAAGAGCGTCTACTAAATGACTAAATGTAAATGTGTCTCCTGTGTCTGGCTAGCGGCGTCAGACTGAGCTACTCTCTCCGCGGCCCCGCCCTGAATGTGACCCCTGGCAGAGCAGCAGTCAGGGAGTCATTATGTCATTAGCTGCTTATATTGAATGGCAACAAAGCAAACAGTGTAGCTTGGGGAGGAGGAAGGTGGAGAGGGGGAGGGGAGGAGGGAGGGGGGAGCTGTTTATGTGGCAGGGCTCTGACACAGAAAGACTTCAAAGTCTTCATGCTAATTTATTTACATTTAGTCATTTAGCAGACGCTCTTATCCAGAGCGACTTACAGTAAGTACAGGGACATTCCCCCCGAGGCAAGTAGGGTGAAGTGCCTTGCCCAAGGACACACGTCATTTTGCACGGCCGGGAATCGAACCAGCAACCAGCAACAAGTGTATCCACTGTTTACTGTGTACCATACACTACAGTGTACTCCAATAAACGATATGTGTGCTACAGTGCAGTATAGTACATACTATGAGTATGCAAGTATGAAAAGCCTCGCTAGAATAGATGTATTGTACCCGAAGCATGTGTGGCACACACTTGTTTCACCTGTAAACACAGAGCACATGTCTGTGGAGACATCTGGGACTTGGGAGGAGGGTTTACACGAGGTCACAACCAAGGGGCGTAGTTGGACAGGAAACCACGGTGACCGTTCTGCAGATACAACACAAGCCAATAACGATAATATAAAGAACTACTAGTAAGAAAATGCGCAAATGTCCTTGGTTTAGGGTTTATCTCATGTCTGCAGACCGTTTATCCTCTTCATATTCCACACACACACAAGTTGATAGGTTGTATATCAAAAAGGCTCAAATCCAAATAGAGGATATTGATATTATATTCCATATCCAAATTCCGTGTGCCCGTCCTTGTATTTATCCCAGCGGCATGTCTGCCCAGGCCCTGACCGTGCGAGCCGGGCCCTGACCGTGCGAGCCGGGCCCTGACCGTGCGAGCCGGGCCCTGACCGTGCGAGCCGGGGGCCTGACCCGTGCAAGCCGGGCCCTGACCGTGCGAGCCGGGCCCTGACCCGTGCGAGCCGGGGGCCGTGCGAGCCGGGGGCCTGACCCGTGCGAGCCGGGGGCCGTGCGAGCCGGGGACGTGTGCGAGCCGGGGGCCGTGCGTTTCAATGTTTTATGAATCAGACAGGAGGCACATCAGCGGCACTTGAAGCAGCCCAGCCAAACACGCACAGCGCTCATGCGTGTGGAAGCCAGACTGGAGACTCCCGTGTTTTATTCAGGATGTTTGCCCTCCAGACTGTCTGTTCCCCAGCAGTCTCTGGTGCTTCAGATAGGGGGTCTCTCTCTCGGTCTCCCTCTCTCTCTGGTGCTTCAGATAGTCTGGGTCTCTCTCTCTCTCTGGTAGAGACGGCTTTACAGCCAGGACTGGCTGGGTAATGAGACTGGCTGGGTAATGAGGGGAAATTAGGCTTCATGGTCCAGTTGTCCAAGGTGAGAAGGGGCCTGTTCACATTTTCCTTTGAAAGTCAGAACACGGACCTATGGTCTGTGCGGACTTGGGCGTGTGTCAAAACTGTTCTTTTTGTGTATATACACACCCATGTGCACAACCACACACACACACACAAAGACTCTCTCACGCACACACAGGCACACAAACTCCCTCTCCGTTCTCCTTGATTCACTTCTTGCTCTAAACAATAGAGCGAGACACACACACACACACGCGTTCACACGGGGGAAAGATGAGGCAGGGGACGTGTATTTTAAGGAAGCGGAGAGTAACTATGAGCCAGCATTAAAACCCAGGATTTGTTTATAACATCACAGACCATTAACTGCTGGGACAGATTCCAGATGGGTAAGTCTTGAGTGTTTTTTTCTCTCTGCCCCTGATTAGAACCAGAGATAATTAAAACACATATATCAGGATGACGTCAGACTGCCTCATCGCAGGCCCAGGCGTGTTATTATGTCTTGTGCCAGTGTGTTTAAACAAATGGAGGTACTCCTCTCTAGATGGAGGGAGGGAGGAAAATAGGGAGGGGAAGCCCTGGAAAAAATGGTGTGTGTGTGTGAGAAAGAGGATCTAGGTCTGCCTTCTCTAGCTCTGGTATAATGGTGGGATACAACCAATAAATATAAAAAGTTTACAGATTTGTTTTATGTTTCCGGATGGTAGGAAGTTAAAGAGGAAGCCATAAAAATAAAAATAAACTTATAATCTAAACTTCCATTTCCCGAATTACAAGTGATTCATTGTGCGTTTTGTTTTTATGTTCAAAATATTTACCCCATCACTCCCCCACCCTGTCCGTGTGGCGTCCAGAACAACAAGCAGACTTCCCGACACCCAGGCGCCCCTCACCTCACCTCCTGGAAGGTACCCAGGTGCCCCTCACCTCACCTCCTGGGAGGTACCCAGGTACCCCTCACCTCACCTCCTGGGAGGTACCCAGGTACCCCTCACCTCACCTCGTGGGAGGTACCCAGGTGCCCCTCACCTCCTGGGAAGTACCCAGGTACCCCTCACCTCACCTCCTGGGAAGTACCCCCTTCCCTGAGACGTGCCCCAGAACGGCCTCACTTCAGGCTGCCTCCGTGTTACGTTTACATTTCAGTCGTTAACTCATCGCTCTCTCCACCTCAGAGTGCAGCTCCACCTCCCGTCGGAGGAACCCAGAAGAACTGCCTGGTCCACATACCAGGTCTGGTTTTATTTTATCATCAAACCTTTATTTAAACTAGTCAATTGAGAACCAGTTCTCATTTACAATGACGACCTGTAGACAATGACAAGAAGCAAGTGGGCAAGATATTAACCCATAGATATCAATAATGCAAGACAAAAAGGGTGTCCCCTTCACCCCAAACATACTAAGTCTGTCCCCGACTCCAAAACCTCCTGGAACGCCTCACCTACAGCACCTCGGCCCGCACCCTCCACCCCTCCCAGACACCTCTGCAGAGCCACAGTTCTCCCTGCACCCTCCACCCCTCCCAGACACCTCTGCAGAGCCAGAGTCTTCCCCGCAGCCCTTCTTTGTTATTCCAGCGAGGGCCGCTGCCCTGGCCCCTTTGATAAATGACCCCGGTCACTTCACGCCTGTGGAGAAAGACTTCTCTCTCTCTCTCTCGCTCTCTTTCTCCCTCTCCCTCCCTCCCTCTCTTTCTCTCTCTCTCTCTTTTATTGCCCTCCCTTGATGTTAAACAGGATGTCTCTATGGATACAGGGATAAACAGATGATAACAAGCCCTCGGCTCTTTAAAGCTCATTTGAGTGCCGGGGCTGGTGACTGAGAGAGGAGAGGCGGTAGAGAGCAGAGCAGAGCAGGAGAGAGCGGACAGGCAGGCAGACAGACAGACAGAGGCGTCCCAGGAGGTAGACTCAGGTAAGGGATCTGCTCTAGGATGGTGAATGCAGACCAGCTTTCATGGCTCTGCTGAGGCTGTGAAGTTGTGTGTGTAGCGTGGGGTTGGTGTGTGTGTGTGTTTGTATGTGTGTGTCACTTGTTGTGTGTGCACCTCTTGCTGTGCTGCCCCTGAGGTCTGTCACACACACACACACAGACTCACACACACCTGACATAGCATGTGAGATTTCTGTCCACAAGGTGCACTACAATAATGGTAACAAGAAGCTGGTTGCATTGCATGCTCCAATAATACAATGCATAGATGCAATTTTAACACCAAGTGAAGGTGACTTGTGTTTATTTTGAGACTAGAATCTATGCAATGGTGTCAATATCTGTGCAGAGCTACGGTGTGACTAATGGAATATGTAATGGAAACAAACTTTGAAATACGGATTAAAACGCTGGTTCAATTACCGATTCAAATAATTTCTGTAATGCATGCTGATACAAACCTTGCAGTTCCGTTTAAAAAAACGTTTGTTAATAATACAGGGTTATATTAATAATAGATTGTTAATTATGCTGCATTTTTGCAGGTTTGTAAGACAGTGGCAGGAGTTGAGAAGGTGTGCATGGTCCAGTGTGAATAACCACACACACTGCTGTTCCTATTACTCACACTGTCTCCCAGCAAAATACACACCGACTAAAAATACATCACTTTTCCTTTCCATGTTGAAATATGTCAATTAAAAAGCGAAGGAAAATCTTGGGAGAGAAGAAATTACAAGCGCAAAAAGTATTTTCGGTGAAAATAACTTATTAGAGGAATATCCTAAATAACTAGGACCCTGGTAACCAAACACACAGAATATTCTACAATCACTCGTTTCTATGAATCAGGAGTTTGACACCTGTTTTACCTTAATTTGTACAAATTTGAGTGTGCATTTTTGCAAAAGCACTTCTCTTCTGATTAGACATGATCTTGATTCAACAGGCAGCTTAAATATGCATCACTAGATGGACTTCTCCGAAATGTATTTCAACATAAAAAATGATGAACTGTCCCTTTAACAGGGGAAAAAACAGGTGCTGTATAATCTGTATAGCGAGTACCTCTTATCCTAATCTCTCGTACATGGTTAGGGTTAGCAGTTACTAACTGATTGAAGACCAGTGGGATCAGTAATAATAATAATTCGTTTTTTTTTAATAGCGCTTTCCTAATACTCAAAGTCGCTTTACATGTATGAGGACAAGCAAAACAAGACAACAGTAAAATATAAAGACAAAGGATTGAACAAAACAGATAAAACAGAATATTATAAAGAAAACTAACATATAAGTCTAATAAGTAAGAAGTCTGACACCTCGGCTCAAGGCTTCTACTTTAAACTGCCAAAATTTACCTCATACAAAAACAAAGTGAAGCATTTTCTTTTAACCGTTGGGCTGTCTCAGACCCCCCACATTGCAACGGTTAAAAGAAAATTAATTTTTATTTAGTTTTTGTATTGGGTAAAATTGGGTAAACACAACGATGGTTCGTTATAAACCTTTGGGTCATGGGACCCGAAGGCAGCACAAGGGTTAAACTGCCAAAGTCTGCATGTATAGAGTTCCCTCTCTCTGCAGCGGTGATGAAACCCAGATCTAACCCAGACCCGACCAGCCGGTCCAGCCAGGCTCTTAGACATTTAGTCATTTAGCAGAACATGGAGCTCATCTGCCCCCAATCTGAGGCATTTACTGCTGGCTCATCTTTAACACACAGTGTTCTGACATCTTGGGACTCCTGGAAGATGTGTGTGTGTTTGTGCGTGCAGGTGCATGTATGTGTGTGTGTGTGTGTGCATGCAGGCATAGAGGATAGTGTTCCCTTCCAAACCGCCAGCACTGGGCTCTGTGTCCTGGGCCGCTTGGTTCGTGTGTGTGTGTGTGTGTGTGTGTGAGGCTCCACCACACCAGTCCACAGCCCACTAACCCTCCAACACCAGAAACCTGCTGTTGGAGCGAACCAGCCTCCTCCACACCGCACACACACACACACACACACACACACACACACACGGAGATAGGCTACTGTGCTGCTTATGGTCCGGACACACACACACTGCAGGACACAGAGATCTATATCTATATATCTCTATCTAACCACAGATAGAGATATATAGATGTTTCTAGTAGTCCACCATGCATATGATATAAAAGTAGCATTATTTGGTGGTTAGAAGGTTCCTGTATAGCCGTTTCTGCAACCCAGCCAAAAGCGTACAAATGACATGCAAAATGTCCAAATACATCAGTGTGCTGAAGCAACTATTCAACATTTTTGACCCAACAAACGAGGCTGTGACTTGCATCATACTGTCTGCATGGCACAGAAAGCACAAAACAATATTTACAATAAACCAGTGGAGTGCCACAGCAGAGATCGTGGCAGTTGGAAGCTTTCATGACAATTTTATTGTATTATTTCTGTCGCTGTGTCTACTCTGTAGAGTACACTATGTAAACACTCTTTAAACCCACTCTGTGTTTATTACTTCGAGGAAGGCCGATCAACTTGTGTGAATGATGTGCTTTTAGTTGTGGTGGTGGGATGCGTCAGATGTTGCTGCTGCTTTCATGATTCCTCCAGTGAGGTAGAGGTATGTGCCTTGTGTTGTAGCTCAACAGAGCGGTTCTCTAAACGATGTGATTGTTGTGGACCTGCATACAGTCCTACTGGGCTGTTACACTAAGGTGAAGAGTGCTGTGGGGAAGAGAGGTGGGGAAGAGAGGTTTGGGAGACTGAGGGTAGCTGCAAGGCGTGGAATCTCACTCTTTTTCCTATTCTCTCTCTCTCTTCCCCCTCTCTCTCTCTCTCCCCTCTCTCTCACTCTCCCCTCTCCCTGTCTCTCCCCCTCTCTCTCTCTTCCCCCCTCTCTCTCTCTTCCCCCCTCTCTCTCTCCCTCCCTCTCTCTCCCTCTCTCTCTCTCTCTCTGACAGAGACAGACACACAATGTGCTCTTTCTTCTCCCAGTCCTGTCAGCTAGAAGGCTGGGTTGCCCTGTCCGGTCCTGGGCTCCATTCACACCCACATAGCAACTCATACAGATGCAAAGCTCACCGCACACAAGCACACACCTACACAACACACACCCCGAGAGATCATCAACATTTACACAGATATAATGACATAGGGAAATCTCTCATTTATGCAATGCTTACAGAACAGCGCACGATATCCCAAAGCACACCCACACCAAACCAAAATGAGTAGAAGAGTGAGTCCAGATGGTAGAAGTGACTGCTTCCCCAACTGCTCTGAATCTCCTCCAAGCCCACACACCGTTTTCAGTTTCCTACAGTGAAAACTCGACGGCCCAAGGCCGTAACCGAGACCAACAATGAAACGGCCGTTTCGGGATATAAAAACTTCGCCGTCTTGTCCCCGTTAACTGGGAGCTATCATAACAACCACTACTCGTGCAGCTGATGTCAAGCACCAGCTCAACGTTACCTCACCTTTAATCACTGCTTCGTGTTGGGGCAACTACCAAACAACTCTGCGTGTGATTCGGTTTAAATGAAAGGGCACATGGGGGAAGGTGACCATGACAACCGAGGTTAGGGATTGCATCACTGCGTGTGTAATCGAAATGTTGAGGCCCAGAGTTAGTGAGGTCATGTCTCACACCCTTCCTACACACACACACACACACTGCCTTGAAGGGAGTGGAGGGCTCAACTATTTTCTCAGCAACTTGTTGACCCTGCCCTTCTTACAGGGATCCCTCTCTCGCACGAATAAACATACTGTCGCTACGGCAACAGCCCTGCCCCAAACTTGCCCCCTAACCTCCCCTCCCACCTAACCTCCTCTCCTATGTTCCCATCTCCCCCCCCCCCCCTCCTCTACCCTCCTCTCCTCTTATCTCCTTAGTGACAGGGCTTTATTTAAAGCATGAGATAGACCTCCACCTTTAACCCCGATCTCATGTCTTACTGGCCTCTGGTGAGTTCTTGGCCATATCTTTAAAGTCAAATCTAGTATGCTGACCTCATGCTAACGTCTCACCTGTCACTTATTTAAAACATTTGTATTAGCTGTGATAAAGAGGGAATACACTGTGCTCAAACCTCATAACCTCACAATGTAACCAGTGGTTCTTTTTACTGGTTGAGAAAGAAATACATGAATCTAGTCATAAAAGGCATCGATGGTAGAGAAAATGAAGCTGTTAAAAAATGTTGGAACCCAGAGAGATGCCCTGTGTTCTGGGTCTGGAGGGAGAGAGAAGCCTGCAGTCTCTTTCTCCTGGACACGGCAAAAATGTAATCTTTATTCATTACTTGTATAAAAACATGTGAACCTTCAAGTCCGGAGTTATAGGCCTGTAAAATGGCTGCTGCATGAGCTCTGCAGATGCGCGTGAGCACACAGACACACACAGACACACACAGACACACACAGACACACACAGACACACACACACACAGACACACACAGGGAATTTTCACATTGTTCGCCAACATCCCTGAAGGAAAGGACAAGTTCAGAAATTGAATATAAGGGTCTGAACATGTGATAGTTAAGAATGTATTTTCACACAAGAGGTTTTTTTTTCCCTATAGAATAGACACAACAAACAGAAGCAATATCTCCAGTACTCAATCAAGTTTGATATCGATGACAGATCCCAGTACTGTTGGTAGTCCTCTGTGTGTTCGTCTCAACTTTAAGGTCTGATCGTGTCTCTACTTCATAACAGACGTTTCCTAAGATGGCAGAAAGCACAGACATGGAGCAGCTGATGACCTCCTTTAAGAAGTTCGCTATCCACGGTGACACCAAGGCCACAGGCAAGGAGATGAACGGAAAAAACTGGGCCAAGCTGTGCAAGGACTGCAAGATCATCGACGGCAAGAACGTCACCAGTACGGATGTGGACATCGTTTTTACCAAAGTCAAGTACGTAAAAGACTGACATCTGAATCGAAATTTACATTTAGTCATTTAGCAGACGCTCTTATCCAGAGCGACTTACAGTAAGTAAAGGGACATTCTCCCCCCTGAGGCAAGTAGGGTGAAGTGCCTTGCCCAAGGACACACCTTCATTTCGCACGGCCGGGGAATCTAACCAGCAACCTTCTGATTACTAGCCCGATTCCCTAACCACTCAGCCACCTGACTCCTTTTAACTCCTGAATTTCCTTTTAACTCCTATGCACATGAAAAGATTGTTAAAAAAAACACAGTACTGGGCAGAAGTACTTAGGCACCCAAGATTCTTTCCATTAATATTTTCTTATTAAAAAAAAAATCATTTGTGTAGCAATATAAAAGAGCAGTTTTGTGAAAACTTTAGTTTAGTCTTTTCATTTCATTATTTCTTAAATCATTTTTGCTTTACTTTTTTAAAACCTTTTAATTGTGCATTTAGAAATGCTCAGACCAGTTTAACTCAAATACAACAGAGGGAATCAGATCTGCATAGCCTACAAAGTATACCCAGCTAAGTGAAAAATATATAATTGCTAGCTGCTCTATCCATTTATTCTACTGAAAGTCCTTGGTTGTGTTTGTTGGGGCAGAGCGAAGACGTCTCGGGTCATCACCTATGAGGAGTTCCAGAAGGCTCTGGAGGAACTAGCTCCCAAGAGGTTCAAAGGTCAAAGCAAAGAGGAGGCCCTGAATTCCGTCTACAAGCTCATTGAGGGCAAGGAGCCTACCAATGTAGGAGTCACGGTAAGCCGCTGCAACACCAGGACACGCCAAAACGACTCCAAATAGGCCACTCCCTTCGTATACAATGACCCATTCCAAGGCAATACTGAAAGACAGTAGCGAACGACTCTTAAACCTTGGCCCTCTGACCCCAATTACAGCTCGCGCACAGCATTAGGCCTGCATGAAATTGTGCACAACACATATAGGTTAGGCTAGGGCTACAAAACAGTGGCAGCTGCGACAGGAATAAAAATCAGTTGGCACGGCGGCCGAAAGGTTTTAAATAACAAAGCCTACCTTTGATGATCTTTACCTGAAAACGAAGTCCATTCTCCTGTCCTTTTGGATGATTTGGTTAACTCCAACATCTCATTAAAAGTTAACCTTGAAAACGACGCATGTAACAAATGTGAAACAATGTCCTCCTCACTAGCGGGAACGTTACTTGTGGCTTCCATTGTGAAGTGAACGAAAAAGTTTGTTCATTAGCTTGTGATCGCGTTCCCCACAGCGGGCGGAACTTGTCATAAAGTTAGCGATAACAAAGCTCACCCATTTAGAGGGAAGATATGATTGGTTAATTTGACTGTAAATGGAAATTAGTCCTTCATTGAATTACTAGGCCTATTAATCGGCCCTCTGTAAATTCATAGCTGGAAGACCAATCACAGAGCTGCATAGCATTTTCCTCCCAACAACGGAGTCAGCAAAATTCTGATAGGGTGACAAAAGTGTCCAATTGTTAAATCAAATTGTAGGTTCGCTGATTAACATATTTTGTTTGGAATGAAACACAAAATTGGAGTGAGATAACGGAATTTTCCCTGAGGACAAGCCTTTAGATTCTTCCTCATTAATAGACTCGGCAAACGTGTTGAAACAGAGGAAAGGGGAGGGGAGAGAGACAATGATGTAACTGTCACCTGAGTTCAATCTGTCTACACTCTAATCCATAAATCCTGACTCATTCAGTGCGTCGTTGGCAGAGAATTGACAAAGCAAACCGTTTTATAAATAAAATAAAAAGACCGACTTGTTGACTTAAGTTCTGTGAGCAGTGGCCTATATTAGGTACTATTGCCAAAACGTTACACCCATCCAATCATCATCACCCTCTCTCACACGTGTTTTTTTGACTTGGCGCCAAAGAGAATTATGAGTGCATGTTTATTGTAGCCTACATAAACGTCATGTTCCCACCCTTCCAAATTCCCACAGAAAGT
The DNA here is from genome assembly GCA_023658055.1 of Thaleichthys pacificus. NCBI lineage: Eukaryota > Metazoa > Chordata > Actinopteri > Osmeriformes > Osmeridae > Thaleichthys > Thaleichthys pacificus. Next base: position 2,231,847 of record CM042853.1, on the reverse strand, counting down.
GGCCAAGACGGCAGCCGTGGACAGACTGACAGACACGACAAAGTACACGGGCTCCCACAAGGAGCGCTTCGACGACACGGGGAAGGGCAGAGGGAAAGGCGGTCGCGAGGAACTGGTGGAAAAGACGGGCTACGTTGGAGCGTACAAGAACGCAGGCACTTACGAGGAGAAGACCAAAGCCAAGTAGCGGGCCAAGGATCATGCCGACCAATATTTTATACCCTGCCCCCATCTCTGAGCTTTCAGGAAGAGGAGCCCAGGTTGTTGAGCTCGGTTCTATAGCACTTAGGACTGGACCAAACCCTGAACCCTAACCCATGGTCGCCCTGTTAAACCCCATTTATACAGAGGCATGATAAAATGGTTTGAACGTAGTCGAAAGTGTGTGTGTGTGTGAGTGTTTGAGTGTGTGTATGGGACATGGCACAGGGGAATGACAGCATGCTTTTTGACTATGTGTGGGATTAAGAATGTTTAATAGGTTGAGCTAATTTTCTTGTCCATCATAATGTGGAAGTGTGTTTACAGACAATACGCTATCAGCATCGCCCTGCTCATTGTCACACGTGACCTGATCCTGTAATGTCGGTAACGGAAACAACATAACTTGCCTGCGCATGATACGTGATAAATTGCACTGTGACGTTCTTAAACAAGAGTTCTTCTGGACTAAAGATTTCTTCCAATAAGTAAATGCCACCTTGGGAGGAAATACTTTAACATGGAATTCAGGTTTACTCTTCAACCAGGAGCAAGTCTTGTAAGGAGTCGATAGATCTTTCCAACCAAATTTCTTTTTTTCTGCAATCCTGTTTTAATCTTTAGTTTTACTTTTGTTTGTATTTTCCGACATTTATTTCGGTTTTTAAAACGTTTGCTTTGAAACAACTGTATATTACTTGTAATCCATGTGTTCGTTGATTAGGTTTGTTTTGTTTTTGTTGTGGAAATACAGCAACTGGAAAATTACTGCAATGAAAAATTGTTTGTTACATTTGAATGAAAAAAATAATAAAAAGTGGTTCTTTTAGGCTTACTGTGTGGTTTCTGTCTCCAACCTGCATGTCACTGGACTGGACCCTTTATTAACATTTAGAAGATGCTTTTACCCAAAGTACAGGGGTGATTTGAATTTACTGTCATATGCACTATACCTCTGAGCTATCCCAATTGTTTTAAAGGTTGAGAAACCAAGAAATGCAATTGCAATACACCAAACAAATAAGCAAATCCACAACATGGTACAGAAATCCCAACATTTAACATTGTCACTGCTTATTTCATTCTAACATCAGATGGGCCTGCTCTCCTAAAGTCCCTCATGGTTTCAATGCTCTGCTCCGTTCTTGGTCATCGGACGTTAAGAGGGCAGTAAAGTTGCTAGCTGCCTTCTGGGCCTGGAGACCTGGCTTCTCTCCATGGTGGGCTGCCAGTTGTCTTGACTTCAACCACACACACACACAGACACACACACACACACACAGTGGCTGTTCATCGTTGGCAGGCCATGGCGGGTGAGCTGCTGGCTAATATTGATGCGTGTCCCATTCACAGTGACCTGCCTTATTGCCTCTTCGCAAGAGTGACAGTTTTTACACAGGATTGGCACATCTAGAGCAGAGAGCTTGCAGGGCTGTGCACTCTGTCACTCTCACTCTCTCTCTCTCTCTGTCTCTCTATCACTCTCTCTCTCCCTCTGTCACTCTATCACTCTCTCTCTCACTCTTTCACTCTACTCTCTCTCTGTCTCTCTATCACTCTCTCTCTCCCTCTGTCACTCTATCACTCTCTCTCTCACTCTTTCACTCTACTCTCTCTCTGTCTCTCTATCACTCTCTCTCTCCCTCTGTCACTCTATCACTCCCTCTGTCACTCTCTACTCTCTCTGTCTCTCTATCACTCTCTCTCTCCCTCTATCACTCTCTCTCTCCCTCTTTCACTCTCTACTCTCTCTCTGTCTCTATCATTCTCTCTCCTCTCTGTCACTCTCCTCTCTCTGTCTCTCTATCACTCTCTCTCTCCCTATGTCACTCTCTACTCTCTCTCTGTCTCTCTATCACTCTCTCTCTCCCTATGTCACTCTCTATCAATCTCTCTCCTCTCTGTCACTGTCCTCTCTGTCTCTCTATCACTCTCTCTCTCCTTCCTTCTCTGTTTCTAGCCACAGGAGAACACCCACACATGGGAGGGGTGGTGTGTCAATAGCACCCCTCTTTGTTTGAAAGAGCTTTCCTGACGCGATACTTTATTCTCAATCTCCAACAGCCTGGCTGGGGTGAGGAGGGTCCATGCACGGCCAGAGTGTGTGTGTGTGTGTGTGTGTGCAGGGTACTGGACACACACAGCGTGAGCAGCAGCCACACCTCTCCCCGCCGCAGCCTGTGGCCAGAAACAGGAAGCCAGAGCGGGTCCCTTGTTGTCATGGCAGCCCATGCGTACACAAAATAACACTTCGACACCTGGCTGTGGCGGTCCCTTTTCTTTCCCTCTCTAGTTTCTCTTTCTCTCTTTCTAACCCTCCCCCTCCATGCCTGTCTCCCTCCCTTTCCTCTCTCTCCTCCCTCTCTCCTCCCTCTCTCTCTCTCCCTCACTCTGCCTTCTGTGTTTGTAACCAAACACACAAGCTCATGGCAACGCATGTTTGGGACATCTCCTTGGAAGCTCTAATCAAAAACATATCTGGCCCTGGCGAGGCAGTCCACTCACAGCCCTGCCTTTGTTGCCTTGCGGCTCTCTGCGTCGCAGGGTGATGAATGGCATGGAGGCAGGCAGAAAACTGAGATACTTATTGAACTCAGGAACATTCTCTCTGGGGCCGGAGCTGGGGTTAGGGCTGGGGTTAGGGCTGAGGCTGAGGCTAAGGGACTGATGCTGAGGCTGGGGTGACTTGCCACTGCTGGTGCTAAACTGTGTGATTAATTACCCCCACCAGCCGCAAACTATGACATAAGAGGCTACCAACGCTGTGAAATGGTTTACACTACCTCCCCCACCCCCCATCCACACCACCTCTATAGGGACTGTTTGCCCAGCACGGATGGGCTCCGTATTGTCTACGCGTTCCCTGAGCCGATGACAGGATCGCGGCCAGACATGTCCGGCTGTTTGTCTCAGAGCTTTGACATGGGGGCAGGTGGCCCTTATTGGCTGAGCGTGTGACAGGCTCTCTATACAGTAGGAGATGTCTGATAAGAGGAGAAGATGAGGAAAGAAAAGCTGATGTGACAGTGGGAGCGAATGAGAGTGGAACGCTAGGTGGCAAAATACACTAAACCCACCTCAGCTGTCTGCGTCCTGAGAGGGGGATTAAAAGGATGGTTTATGTCTCTCCGCTCTGCTGCACGCTGCTCCGTGTTCAGAGTCAGTTACCGTGAAACAGGTGCAGCCCAGGACTCACTTCTGGTGTCGACAGGAGCTGCAAGCGCATGCGTCTTTGTGTCTGTGTTAACCACCTGATAAGAAGAAGAAAAGAAAAAAAAGCACAGCATGAAATGGATTTCATGTGTTCCAGCTGGAATCAAACGATGATGAAAGTGGACAGGTTTGAAGGGCACCGATAAATTAGCACCCCAGATATGAGCGTCTGTTTCTTCTTCGTGGATCCAGTCGTTGTGTCGATCAAAGCCATTCAAGAAGCACTGGAACTATTAAGCCAGCCCAAACAAACCTTTATCTGAACCGCAAATACTAAGAACAAACATTTCCCTCTCTGTTTGAATGTCAACGGGGTCAGCCTGTCTCCTCATTCCTCTGCCAAAACCTCAAATTAGATTACTTCAAGGGGATATTTTTGTGTTAGCATAGCCTGTTAATTTCTTCTTCAGAGCAGACCAGACTACCGTCAGAGACAGGAAAACCAGACGCTTTGTAGTGAGTCTGGGTGTAATTTAGTATTTAAGTTAAGGAGGTCCCCACATTTACTTGATGCTTCAAGCTACTGCATGCGACAGCTGGTAACAGTTCAGTTTGTCAGGGCTCGAGAACAGGACAGTTTTGCACCAAGACAAGGCATAGGTTTTTTCTTTTTCAGGTGCCATCTAACTATTATTCCAATAATCTGTGTGTGTGTGTGTGTCTATGTGTATCTCGATTATCTTGAGGTCTTCAGTGTTGTGTGAAGTTTCAAGTTGGCATGTGTCTCGCTCTGGACCCGGGGACATACTGATGTTATTGGACGAGCTGTTCACATTCGAGAAAATACACAAAACAGGCCTAAAAATGTACATGTGTACCGGTTGGCAGTCATAGTTTCTCCTGTCTCAAAGGATATTTTCTGACCAGTAAGGTGGTTCTCTTGGTCAACAAATGGGCAGTCAGGTGGCTGAGCGGTTAGGGAATCGGGCTAGTAATCAGAAGGTTGCCGGTTCGATTCCTGGACATGCGATTGACGTTGTGTCCTTGGGCAAGGCACTTCACCCTACTTGCCTCGGGGGAATGTCCCTGTACTTACTGTAAGTTGCTCTGGATAAGAGTGTCTGCTGAATGACTAAATGTCTAAATGTAAACACAGACTTTTCAAAAACTCTGCCACCGAACGCACCTGGGAACATACCCTAATGAAGTTAACACCGAATCAATTAAATGACATCTTAATCACTGGCTGCATCACAGGCACAGGCATCGCAGTCACGGGAACTGCACCAGTTGTTAGATTTGGATAACCTTAAATCACATTAGGACAAATCTCAAACAAATCTTGTTTGTTACGGTAAAAAATGATGTCAGTGATATTCTCAAGCCACTTCAATGGCATTTGGTCTGTTGCTAGTTACTTTGTATGAGTCCTTAGTTACCTGTGAACCTGCCCATGATGATTGATAGGAGCCTTATTTAGGACTGGAGTGTTTCACACACACACACACATACACACACATACACACACATACACACACACACACACACACACACACACACACACACACACACACACTGTGCTGGAACCTGTCGAAGGCCTTATAAAGGTCAGCCCTTCTGGGCATAGTATGACAGGCGTCATATCAGAATCCAACCTCCGAAGGGAATTTATGTTGCAATGATCCCTGAAGAAAACCCTCAGAGAGCACAGTAAACACTTGTACACACTCAGAACTGTACATTTATAAACATATTTATAATCTCCCATACACTGAATAACAATACATCATAAGTGATAAAGTACTAGTTGAACCAATCACAGACCTGAAGAGCATAAAGCCAATTATATGTAATAACGAGGTACTGATTCACAGCTAATGAGTGGATATAAAATTTGATAATGAAAGGCTGATTACTGTGAGTACAGTAAAACTAGACTATTGTTCACTTGGTACAACAACAAAAATGTATCAAGATATGGTTTGGACTTTTGCACAGCATAAAACGCCAAACATTATACAGACACAATGGCATGATGATCTCTTGTGGAAGGAACATGTTGGAACTTCTGACAGGGAGAAAGAGGTGTCTTTAGGTCACTGAGAGTGAGCATGTATGTCCACTAGGAGGAGTGCTTCTCACTACAGATCAAAGACAAACAGCCTATTCCAACACTTGACCACACAATGCAACAGTGGAGTTCCTCAAAAGCTAAAATGTTGAGCTAAAATGTTTTAGCTAAACTACTCCACCTCAGTTTAGGATCCTTTATGAGATGTCTTTGAGGTCAGTCGTACGGGTAGAACACATGAAAGGCCAGGGGACATGGGAGGACAGGTGTGTTCCACACAGGCTGACAGACATCCCAAGTCTCCCGGAAGGTCCGGGAGTCTCCCGCATTTCAATAGCGGCTCCCTGACGCCCGCAAATGCTATAGAATCTCCCGGAAATCGGGGATTTTGTATTTAGAGCGAGCGAGAGACTGTCCACTGGTCATTTCTGGTAGAGAAAGGTGCATATCGCGCGTCCTGATTGCGTCTCGTGTGGGGGTGGTTGGGATGTCTGGGCTGAGGCCTTACCGCAGCGGCCTGGGTTCGAATCTGGCCTGGGCCCTTTTCTGAATGCCATCCCCTCTCTCTTTCTCCCCTGCCTTTCCTGTCAGACTACACTGATAATAATAATAATAATAAAGACAGGAATGCCCCTAAAAATATAATCTTGAAGATGAAAAAGAACACATGAAAGGCAGTCTCAGAATAGTATTAACCTGTTGATATCACAAGGCCCATTCCAAAGCTCTTCACCTGCGCGAATGTTTGACTAATGTCAAGCTGTGTCCATGGCTACCAAGAATGCACTCTGCGTAGCGAGCAAACTCAGCCACCTGCATGCTCTATAGATCCCTAGCAACCAGTCTTAAAAACATATGTCTTATCTTTTCAAGCTGACATATTTTGGCTCTGCATTACTCCTCTGGTTTGCATGTTGGTTCTGTACGGATGAAAGGTAACCTGAATCTGAACCGGAGGAAATACTGTGCAGAAGAACCACAGACTCGTTTGTCTACTTCTGTAAAGGTGAGACTCGAGGTTCTTTAGAGTGTCAGATGATGATGGTGTGAAGTAAAACGTTTTTGTGCTGTAAAAAGATATGAATGAGGAAGCAAGAATAAATTAACTGAGTGCGTCTTTGTTTGACCAAATGTCAGGAAAGAATTACCGCTCCACACCTGTGACATCCTAGCTTCTGTTTCCTTAGTGTGTGTGTATGTGTGTGTCTGTCTGTGTGGCTGTGTGTGTGTGTATGTGTCTGTCTGTGTCTGTGTGTGTGTGTGTATGTATGTGTCTGTCTGTGTCTGTGTGTATGTGTGTGTGTCTGTCTGTGTGTGTGTGTGTGTATGTGTGTGTGCATTTGAGTAAGTCTCTTTGACAGAGTCACTATCCCCCTATAACTGTTTCTCCTTCAGTCTCTCTTCCTCTGTCTTGCCTAGCAGTTGCATCAGGCACACTCACTAGTCACAAGACAGTGCTGTGGCCTTTAGTGTGCAAAACACGCTCACTCTCATAAACCGACTGTTCAGAGAGACAGGATTCAGAGGAGCAGTTTGCACGGTGAAGCATTACCCTTCGCTGATTGGATGGATGCACAAGGAAGTGCGGGCATTCAATTTCATGGCCCAGCAAACCTGTGACATTTCCTGGTAAATGGCAGCTTTGGAAGAATGACAGGTCGACTTGGCCCTGGGGCAGGTCTGGTACAATCGATCTGATGACAAATGACCGTTTCTAAATATGTATTTGCTGAGTATTTATAGATGTAGGATCACTGGCTCTAATGCATCTGTTACATTTTAAAGGACCATAGAACATTAAGTAGTTGGATGGTGGCTGATTTAACTGATTTATTACAGAACGACTTCAAAGAGGTACTTTTTCTTTTAAAGAAAACAAACCCTGTGTTCTTTCTTGATGCAGGTACTTAAACACTAGATGAAAATGAAAAGTGGCAGTGTTGAAGATGGTAAGACCCAAACCTATAGTTAGGCGCGATGAGCGCATTGACCACATCCACCAAATAACCGCGCTGTGTTTCAGAGTACAGGCCTCTACCGTCTCCTCCTCGCTCTTCTCTCCGTTCCGGACGATCTCCCTCCCGAGCCAGAGACCAAGGCCGTGTGACCTTCGCTCAGGACGCCTCGAGCAGCACCTTCAAACTGGACCCAGAGAGGCCTGTGACATCCAGACTGCAGTCGTACCAGGCCTCTGCAGAGCCAAAGCAGAGCTCTATGTCTGCCTCAGACCAAGCACCACTCCTGAAGGAGTCTGTTCAGGCCCGAGAAGCCTGGGACTATGAGTCTATCCCTGCCCACTGGACATGCCCTGCACCCAGCCTGACCACACCACTCCAGTCCCTGGTCTCAGTAACAAACACAGATATTGACTTAGACACAAGGACAAAAAGACTGCTGGAGCTGACCTCGGGTGAGTGAGCCAAAGTAGCAGCAAATGTCCACAGCGTACAGCGTCCTGTTTTAAATTTGCAGATCCATATCAGCACTTTTCATGCATGTTTTGTTTACGCCACTAGAGGGCAGTAGTACACAAGACAAATATAGTACATATGATCAGAACCAAGAAATCATCATCTTTATATGATAATTTTGATCAAAATGGAAATTATTCCATTTACATTTAGTCATTTAGCAGATGCTCTTATCCAGAGCGACTTACAGTAAGTACAGGGACATTCCCCCCGAGGCAAGTAGGATGAAGTGCCTTGCCCAAGGACACAACGTCATTTGACACGGCCGGGAATCGAACCAGCGACCTTCTGATTACTAGCCCGATTCTCTAACCGCTCAGCCACCTGACTCCCTACATATATTTATGTTTTCTCTCTTCAGATCTGTACGTAGCCACTCATCAACCAGACCACATCATTCCCCTCCAGCAGTCATCTGAGGGTGTGCGTTGGAGAAGTCCAACCCGTCGCAGTGTCTCTGTGGACAGGTTGCTCGATCACCTGAGCCCCAGGCTTCAGAAGGCCTGGAAACGTGGAGGTTCTCCTGAGAGACAGACTATGGACCTTGGCTGTCAGGCCTCTTCCTCTCCTAGGTCAGACTCCACCTCGAAGGACGTCCTCTCCTCCGTCCTCCTCTCCGTCCCCTCAGAGACCCACCTGCAGGCCAAGTCCCCATATCAGACGATCAGCACTACACAGGTGCACGATCCACAACATCAACATACCATACGAACGAGAAATCCATCTAATGCCCACAATTGAGTAATCTTACAAAAGCCTGTACTAGATATAGGCCTGTGTGTTAGGCTTATCAAACATGTAGTTCACCGACTCTGGGCAACCATACTGCAACTCTGGAATGACCCCGGCACCTTTGATGTTATTGCAGTTTAAAAGGCTAAACTCTTGGATGCCGTAGAAGTTCTCACATTCAGATTAAAACAAACTTGAGACTTTAAGGTCGGACTTTGAAAACCCCAAATTAAAATAGAAACTACACTGTCTTGGGAACTGTGGAGAAAGCTCATCTAATCACGAGGGGGAACTTTGGGTAAGATGAGAATGCCTGTCTTATCTACCCTATTCATAACAAAGGGAGAGAAATTAGTCGTGAAAATATTAGGTTTCCACTTGATTGGCAGGGAAATTGCAGGAGGCCTTAAAGAGAGTGATCTGTAGCTTAAGGAGATCTTGAGGGAGTGTTGGGTTAAATACATGGGGTAACATGAGAGGAGTGGGAAGACAGCCTTATCTGAGTAGTGGAGATCTCACTGTCTGTGAGGGTGGGCACCCTTATTTTTCAGAACACAGGGAAAAAAGAACAACATAAAAGAGTGTTGTTTTTTTTTTAACGATCTTGCGGTTCGTTTTGTGTGGGTTTGTTTAGTACCTGTTCCAAACTGGGTTCCCCATCAACAAAACAAAAAGGCATCGTCTTAACAATGCGGCATGTAATGGTTCCTTTAGTGCTGCACCTATTGTACATGACCCTTATCTTAGGCTTGTCTCAGCTATGCACTATGGTATTTTTCAGAGTTCCAGATTAGGGAGTATTGACTTCCCTGTACCCAGGATCCCCTCACCTCGGCTGGGGGTTTCCGAGCTGTCCTCTGCCCTCAAAGGCCTTCTGGATCTGGTGGACCAGCACTGGAGTGGCAAACGCTCGCTTCACCTCAACCCCAGCTTTCTAGGTATCGAATCATAACCATGAGACCATGTTTTGGGGTTTGTAAACCCCGTTTCCAAAACATCAGTTCTGTTCTATTTTATAGGGGAGCCCTTTTGTTGTAAGGTTGGAGAAAAACTAAATTCTATCTCACATTGCTTCTCAGGTCAGGCCTATGACATTCTCTCATCTTCAATATCGTCTGCATTCCCTGCCGTGTCCAGCCCAAGCAAAACAGAGGGATTAAGAGATGAGAAAATAAGAGGGGAAGAGGAGACTGAGGGCAACAATAATATCCCTCTGCACTGTAGCGAACTGGGTCACCTCAAGAGGAGACTGGCCCAAACGGAACAGCAACTGGTGAACATCACAACATCATTTTAACATACTTCCACCACGGCTGTGAAACAGTAGGACCTTATCTGTAATGTGATTTACAGGAATCCTTCAAGAAGAGACTTGTGTCTGCACTGAAGGAAAACTACAATTTGAGACTAAGAAACTTAAAACAGGATCCGTCTATTCCAGTCAACAGTGAGTTGCCTTGTTATTGTGTGTAGATTTTATATCTGCCAGGAGGTAGATGTACATTACACTAACTTTGAGTGTGTGTGTGTGTCATCGTGAAGGCGACAAACAGTGGACAAGTTGTTTGCAAAAGCAGGTAAAAGCTCTGAGGGAACAGGAGTCCTACCTGAGACAACTGGAGCAGACCGTTGTGCTCATACAGGACAACCACAGGTGAATTTAGTCGCCAGTGAGTTCCCATTGAGAATAAACTATGACATTGTATGAAGTGCTTGCCTTATCAACAACATTTTGTTTCACAGGTCTTTGGTATCCAATAATGTGTCGATCTTGGGACATCTGAATAGGCGCACAACAGAAGAAGCGGCAAAGGAGTCTCTATAGCAACACAAAGCTGGCTTCCCGAAAAGGCCATCAAATCAAACTAGATTAGCAATCAATTTTTTTTACCGTTTCCACATTGGATATTTTCAGAAGTTTAATTTATATCACTTGAGTTTACGACGTTAAAACAGTATTTACTTTATCTGCGGTCGTGGCTTGGCTTTCTGTGAGTCGGCTAGGCCTATAGTTGTAAATCGACCTTGAATGATGTCAATTAACATCACAGATTGTCTTTTTTTCCATTCAGACTGAATTAAATGCAGTGTTATCTAAATGTTACAAAGGCCAAGTTCTTGTTTTACCAGATAACTACTCTCAGCAGTTAAGGCCAATGGCCCCACACTTTGTCCATGAAGTTGACAGCGCGCGATACAAACTAACTGATGGCGCGTGTCACTAAAACGGCTACATCTGACAATACTGCACCTCGAGCTCTAAGAATGACAACAATTGTATGTTTCTGATCGGTAGCAACATAATCTCCGTCGTATATGATCGTTTTAATTATCTAGTTAGCTATATTTTCACACATCTTTTGAGTGACTGCGTGGCTATTTGCTAAATGTAGACCTACAGTTTGAAACGGTAACATCCGATTAACTGACTGATGATTCCTTGTTCGCTGACATTGTTGTTGTCTAGATACAGTAATAGCTAGCTAAAATTAACCAGCACAATTTAAAAAAAACGGGCTCCTTACTTTACAGTTTAGCTAGCTAGCTAAATTAGATTAAATTATATCGTTGTTTTTCAAAATATTTACTGATGGCGGATGGATCGGATAATCAATCTTGTTTTTTCAATGTTGGAGGGTGTTTTTTCTCCATACCTCGGGCTCGCCTGTCTTATCACCAAGACTCATTGCTTTTTAAAGACTCTCAAAATCAAGGGAGATGGTTTATCGATAGAGATGGATGCACATTCAGGCATGTACAATATTATCTACAAACTGGTAAACTAGCCACATCATGTTCATCAGAGATCAACATATTATATGAACTAACAGCAAGTCTACGCCTCAGCTCATTACTCCAGGTAAATTCCTGTAAAATTGCAAACCAACGCTGCTTAACACCTTACATAGCCTACGATTGCATTTGCTAGTGCATAGCGGAGAATAACTTTAAGATAACTTGAGTTTGAGTCAAACAAGCCTAAACAGCAAGATGAGTGGATGCTAGGCTTACTGTAGTGATAATATTTTTCAATTTCAACAAGGCCTTAGAACATTTTCAATCAGGCAAGCATTACTTGCGTGCTCGGCCAGTAGACCTTCAAGTCGCTGAGAGAGCCACTCTGAATTACTGGAAAACCCGCATCTGCAACAAGAAGCTACCGGAAGTCATTGCCAGTCCCGTTTCCTCAGGTAAACCGAGGTCCGGTCGCAGGCTAATATAACCTAACCTGCAACATGTCTCATTGATCGTAACATTACTAATGTGTTGTTTATTTTGTCATTGTCTCGGAAACTGTAGTCCATGATGCGGTACCGCTGGGCCTAATCGGGACCCCGCTGATCGATGGAGACGAGGAAGTGCTGTACTGTTTCCTGCCGATGGAACAGATCCGCCTGTACCCAGACCTGGTGACACCACACAACCTGCTCTGGCTGTGTGATAATGTGGCCATTATCGAGTGTGACAGCCCACTCTTCAGGTTCATAGGCAAGCATCAAACCCAAACAATCTCTAAACAAACCTGTAGGTCTGCTTACTTCACTACAACTTAAATAAAACATGCTCAGCTATATAGCAGGAAGAAACCAGCTGTAACAGGTCTCAAAGTACTTTTTAAATGTGCATGGCCTGGTGCCTCTACATCTGTTGAAGTAAGTAAAGGATCACACTCAATATTCATTGCGATTGGCTTTAATTTTGACCTCTTGAGCCATCACTTTTTTTTTAAAACTATGTCTGGAAAAATACATGCTGATGGTAGCGGAATCGTACTATTGGGCACATTCAACTAGCCTGTTTTGCCAAACAGGAAAAGCCCATGTTAACTACAGCACTTAGCCATCCAAGCTATTGTTACTATAGCAACAATACAAGACCAGACAGAGATCATAGTGATCAAGAATGAAAACACCTCTTTCTGAAAAAAAATTGACAAAAATATCATGCCTTAATTTCTGTCTCACTAGCAGAATAAGATCAACATATCTGTAGTTTATTTTTCTCTCCAAACAAGTTGAAAATCCATCTATCCATCCAGCCGCAAGATATGAACTGCTGTGTGTTTGAACATGAGGCAGAGGAGGACAGATGGGAACAGTTAACCAGAGTGACCTGTGTTTGCTTTGTGTCATTAAAGCTAATTTCCTTCAGACGGGAAAGATCTTGCTCCCGGAGCAGTTCAGTGATTATGAGAGGTTGAACACAGAGGCGAGATCATCTGGCATGTTCGACTTCATGAAAGCTCTGCAGGAATCACATGGTAAGGATCAGATTGATAATCACACATGACACTTCATTCCGTATTTATTAAGCTCCTTATCAGTGCTGCTGCCAAACATTTCTAGAATTGTGGACGGATTACATAGTTGAGGTCCATATAGATTAAAAGACAACATACTTCAACCTGCTTAGAAATCTCAGGTCGGACGTAAGTGTGTTGGAAGATGAAAACGGCCTCACTAAGACAGCCCTGGGATGTGTGTGACTTGTAACTGCATGGTAAATTGGACCACAGAGGCTAGCTTCGATGGTGACTGCCCTCCATCAGCCCATTCCGGTGAGCTGTCGACCCCTCAGCCGCCCAAACCTCTGTACGAGATGACCTTTGACCTCCTGGTGAGGTATCAAGACTCCGCTCTGGGTCAGCTCTACGTGGACGGAGATCTGCCCGGCAACAAGCTGTACATGTGTGGGAACGGGGTCGTCTTCCAGCACGTGGAGTAAGTCGTATCCGTAGCCTACTTAAGTGTCATTCCGTGATCCATAATTAATTTACATTTAGTCATTTAGCAGACGCTCTTATCCAGAGCGACTTACAGTAAGTACAGGGACATTCTCCCTGAAGCAAGTAGGGTGAAGTGCCTTGCCCAAGGACACAATGTCATTTTGTACAGCCTCGAATCGAACCGGCAACCTTCTGATTAATAGCTTGTTTCCTTAACCGCTCAGCCATCTGACCCCCTGAATGCGACAACATTAAAGTAAACATTAAAATATGGCTCATGTTAGCTGAAGGCTTGTTCTGTTCGTCTGGCTATGCTTGTAGGAACTGGCTTGGAACAAGCCGCCTGCCTCTCACAGAGAGTGGGCCTGAGCTCCAGGGGCTGTGTGACTACCTGGACCAGCAGGATGAGGCCTACCAGGCCTTCAAGGAGGTGCTGTGGGAGTTCCTACTCAGGAAGAAAACCCCAGGGGGTGAGAGTCCTGTCAATACACACACACACACACACACAGTATACGCACACACACACACACACACACAGTATACGCACACACAGACGCTAGCGTACTGTATGTACAGACACACACACACAGTATACGCACATACACACACACAGTATACGCACACACAGACGCTAGCGTACTGTATGTAAAGACACACACAGTATACGCACACACACACAATGCTAGCGTATTGTATGTACAGACACACACACACAGTATACGCACATACACACACTGTGGATCTCCTGTTAGGCTGAGTTAAAACTGCTGTTTTTCCCTGCTCTGTCTTTTACAGGGTCTTTTACGGCATGGCCCTGGTCTGCCTCAGTGGCAATGTTCAGCGTTTATAAAGTTGTTAAAGTTTATGTTGGAACACACTGGTACGCCACTTACTTTAAAACCCTTTTAAAGGTAGGTACTGTGGACCAATCACCTCCTGTCACTTTACTGGCATTTTATTCGGTGAAAACAATCTGGTTGTTAGCAAAACATTAACAAATATGGTGTCGTTATTGGACACGGTGACTTTGTGTACAAATCCTGGTCTGCCATAATGACTATGCTGAGGGGGTTAAACAGCTGCAGATGTGTACACACAAGTTTAAAACTATGAGAGACCCATAAGGTTAGCCAATTCACTCTATGCTCTTGAATGCAAAGCTACAGTATTACTGTAGGCGAGTCAGTAATGGAAACTTGAAATCTGGACATTGTGTTCAGTACCCAGAGCTGCTATCCAACGTCAAGAAGACCAGCTGGATTGTGTTCGGAGAGAGCCTTCTTGTTAAAGGAGACGGGCAAATGTTCCGTCACGTACTCAACTTTCTGAGATGCGGGCGGCTGTTGCTGCCCTCCGAGTTCAGGTAGAGTAGGGCGGTCGGAAACCGGAGGTGTAGATCCAAAATGGCGTCCGTTTTGACAAGGTGTTCTGGTTGGTCTTTGCCGTGTAGGGAATGGCAGCTGCTTCTCCATGAGATTGAGGAGTTCCAGATTCCCTCGCTGAGTGGCGCTCTTGAGGACTGCACAGATTACAGGTGATGAGATGGGCCATCGTGAGTCAGTATGTTGGTTTTAGCCTCCAGAATGGACCACAGTCGATGGACCAATGGTTATTGATCGGGATTATTGATATAATACTCCAGTACGGGCATATGGGGATCAGTGTAAAGCCTGTCACATTGTTTTGATCTTTGTTTGACTTTTTGACGACTGGCAAACAATATTGTGTCCAGCTGCAGTGTTGGGTTACTGGAAGCCTCTTCTGGAGCACCTGTGTCTGTCTCTCCACCCAGGGTCTGGACCCAGAGCAGAGAGACTTCACACAACCTGTCCTCCTCTTCAGCCATGTCCCTGCTTGTCTACGATGGAGAGCAACACTGCTTTGTAGGGCTGCTTTATCAGTTTCCACAAAGTATACCCGTGCTTGTGTCCACCCTGCCAAATATAAAGAATGAGAGGTTCTGATTTTCCACGGGTGTGACTTAAATCATCGTTGGCACAGCTCTCTAGGACTGTTGTCAAAGTCTGATGTTGTTTGGAGAGATGTCAAAGTCAACTCCTGAATGCTGTTACGCATTGGAGTTCTGCAGTAGCTCAATAGCTGCTCTAAATTTCCCCCAAACACTTTGTTTTCCAGAGGGGAATTTAGATCCTGGAGGGAGAGAGGGGATGTCTGTGTCAGGGCCAAAGGTGTCTACTGATAGTGTGTGTGTCTGTGTTCCAGGGAGTGTGTGCGTGTATTTTAGTGAATGTTTGTGTGTTCTAGGGAGTGTGTTTGTTCTAGAGAGAGAGTGTGTGTGTGTGGATGAAATGGCTGCAGTCCAGTTTAGAAACAGTTATTGTTTGCATTTGCTCATAGTTTGTATTGATTGTGTGGGAAGTTTTTGGAAGTTAGAACACTTTGTTGGAATCTTCACAGGAGAGCAGGGATCCGAGTTCAATACAGTGGCAAGATTCTGACAACTCCCAAGACCCTTTCATCTCAGTGGATGGGGACGTCTGTCTGTCTGAAGACCCAGAGGGTGCACAGAGGCCAAGACACCCCATCCTAAACACAACGGAAGGCAGCTACATCACTACAGAAGTCACAGCTGGCTCAAGTCAACCATCAGCTCTCCGTAGAACAGATCCTGTTGACAGATCCCTGCCGTCTGACAGATCCAGTCTGCCAACTTCATCCGCCGCCAATACCAAGATCTCTGCAACGCTGACAAGCATGTTCCCAAACAAAACACTCGACAACACAGAACTCAAGGCAACACAAAAGCACGGCGACTCGACTCGAATCTCTGTGGCTCTTTGGCAGATGATGAAATCAAAACCAGCAGTTTGTGGGAACCTTGTCGTCAGTGAGTCAGGGCAGTGCGACAAAGAGGACACCAGAGGGCGTAGGACAGATGTCGAACTCCCTCCGCAGAATGATCCAGAGAGGCAGAGAGGTGGGGAATCTGTCCGCCCCTCTGCAGAGGCTGGTACACATGGTGGAGAGTGTGTTTCAGACTGGCCCAAAAACAGAGCCTTGGGGAACGCCGTCTAGGCCAACCGCCAGAACCGGGACCACCCCAGAAGCTGCTTCCAGGGGCTCCACGTCTCTCTCCCTCCCCACAGACCCCCTCCCTGCCCAGCCCTCGGCCAGGCTGTCTGCCCTCACTGCCCTCTTCTCCAGACAGAGGCTCCCTGGAGGCCCCACAGCACATACCCACCCCACACACACAACTAAGACGGGGGAGCGAAGCAGAGCCAATCCCTACATCGTGACTCAGCCAAGTAAGACAGGCACGTAGAGCGGAGATTTGGTTCCTTCTCTATATCTCGCTATATTAACTCAAGGCTAATCCCTTTTTTTTCGACAGACGTTTTTGTCTCGCAATAGGCATACCATGAAGTGTGCAGCTGTGTGTATGTGTGTGTGTGTCCCTGTGTTCAGGTGGGGAAGGGAGCGGCTGGAACGGGCCTGCCCCGAGGGGCTGTGTGTTCCCTGTGAGGGGCTGCGTGCTGCCTGTCCAGGGCTCTGTCGTCAGGGTGGACCACCCTGCTGTCCTGGGGAGAGGAGAACCAGGAGGCTGCTTCACCCAGAGTGTCATTTACACTGCCAGCTCCAGTCTGTACGCCGGTGAGAAGGGAGAAGTGGGAGATGCACCTAGGGAGGGAGGAGAGGGGTAAGGGGAGGGAGGGAGGAGAGGGGTGAGGGGAGCGAGGGAGGGAGGGTGGGGAAGGGAGGAGAGGGGTGAGGGGAGGGAGGAGAGGGGTGAGGGGAGGGAGGAAAGGGGTGAGGGGAGGGAGGGGTGGGGGGAGGGAGGGAGCGAGGGAGGGTGGGGAAGGGAGGAGAGGGGTGAGGGGAGGGAGGGGGGAGAGTGATAGGGGGCTAGACATATGAGTGATAAATAAGAACCTCTTCTCATCAATCACGTTTGATTTTATGAATATTAGTCCTTTTAAGTTTGCTGTGTCAAGTCAGGATTCTCAGAGTGGAACTGGATGCTTTTTCCTCAGAATATAAATCACGCAAGGTGCAAGATGCAAGAGAAGATGATCAAAGTAAGTTCATATAATACATCTAGTGCTAAGTACTAAGGATACTTGAGTGTACAGAATTTGATTTACAGCTTACCACAGCTGTTGTGGTAGTACGTGAAAGTGTCCACTAGAGGGAATAACAGATCACTTTCTTTTATCTAAATAATGTCTGTATCATTGTTTTCCCTGGGAAGCAATCATCTGACTTCTATTCCAGCTAAATGTGATTTTACTAAACAACATTCCTTTGAACAAAACACAAGCTGTCGTGCAGAGCAGTCTATAGCGTGTTATGTTTCCTGGCAGTGTTACAAGGAAAGTATAATCACCATAAATTATTCATCCACTCAAATGGGGCAGATCTGGGTTTAATTCTGCTGTTGATTTGAGGTTTCCCTCTCATGGAAATGAGCGAGGATCACAGTTTAAAGACGAGGCATTTCATGTAGTTGTAAACAAGTCGTCTCTTCCAGATGTGGCCTTTGCGTGCTTCAGTCTGTCCTACGAGGAGATGGTGTACGGACGGCAGTGCCACGCCTTTCTGACGGGGGTCATCCTAGACTCCGTCAGGTTACAGGACTCCCAGGACAACACCGTGAAGATAGCCAACCTGGTCTACGCCCTCTGGGTAGGCCTGATTCACATTCGTGAAGAGGGGGAGTGGAGCAGGCCTGGGTTGATGGTGGTTTGATGTTACTAACCCGGTGTAGGGACACTGAGGGATCAGCTGGGATACAAATCAAACTCACCTTGATTCCTTTCAAATCCTTTCCCAGTAAATGATCTATGTAGTCGTCCCAGGTCAGCTAAACTTGAAACGTTGCTTTAGAGGATGAGCTTTTTTTAGTTTCATCCCTCTTTAATGTTCCCAAGACCGGCCAGACTGAGGTGGAGGACTTTGTCTCTGAGCTGATGAGGATCATCTCACCTGGGAGACAGAGACAGAGAGAGCTGCTCCAGCGCTGGCTGAAGGTGAGGGCCTCAAGGGGAACGCTTCCTCTAACAGCCAGTCAGGCAGCGACAACACACGCATTATTCATAAACACACACAGTCGCTGAATGAACGTATAACAGTTATATTTTCATATACAGTTAACTTCAGGATTACTTGTTTAGTACACATACAAAATGCCCCCCCCCCCCGCCCCATTTCAATACTATAGTTTCCATTCTTTTCTCCAGCTCACCCTGACCTTAGCCCAGCGCTACTCGTCATGTTTGGAGTTGCTGGGGAGACAACACTGCCAGACCATCGCTCTGTTTCCTGGGTAACGGACCGCTCGTGCGTCCCAGCTCACCGCAGTGAGACACACGCACACACACACACCCTCCAGACGACCAATGAAAACACACACATGCACACCTTCTGGATACAAAGCAATCCAACTTTATTAAATACGTGTGAACTTGTTAGGATTAAGAAATATGACACTTGAGTACACATTCATGCTCCAGCTACGAGTGGAAATGTGATTAACATTTTCTTTTGTGTGTTTTGTCGATTTGAGAATGGCACTTCAGTGATTCCCTGCTTTTTCGCTGGTTAATACATACATGTACAAAGTTATCACAATCTTATTCTCCTACGGGCTAATATTTACAGACAATGTACATTTTGGTGTTCTTTCTTAATGCCATCTTTTTTTCTCAGAAAATATGAACATGGAAAAAGTTGCATTAGCGCTTTCTCTAACATCCTCCCCTTACTTAATCCCTCTCTCTTCCTCTCTCTCTCTCCCTCTCCCTCCTCTCTCCCTTCTCTCTCTCTCTCTCTCTCTCTCTCTCTCTCTCCCTCTCTCCCTCCCAGGCTGTTAAATTCTCCAGCCCCTCTCAGGTGAACAGCTGATCCGGGCATGGGGACACACCACACCATCCACTAGACGCAGGCACTACGGAAGTGGCGGGAAAAAAAAACGAACTCGGCCGAGACGAAGGAACGAAACGCTTAAAACCAAACGACCGTGAGGAAAGATCTTGACCCTTGACCCCGGGGTCAATCAAAGAACAGAGGAACAGACTCTGAAGTCAGAAGAGTCTTATTAAAAACACTGCCTTTTATAAAATGAAAAATAAAAAGGCGTCTATGCTTATGAAGAGCACGTCCACAGTCTTGCCTCAGATACCTTCCACTATCTGCCATTTTCAATTGCAGTCTGCAGCTAAAGTGGTCTATGAGAAAACACAGGAGCAGTTTATAACCGCGTTGTAAACTAGAACAATAATTATTTACAGTTACCAATATAGTACAGAGAACTACTGCACCAGGGAAAAAAAGAGGATAAATATAAGAATATTTAAATCAACTTTTTTTTTTCTTTTTTTTTTTTACACGATATAAAAGCTATGCTCAAAAGTGGCTTTTTAAAAAACAGTGCTACGTCCCAGCTGGTGTTTGTGAGTGATGATGAGATTTGCTGGCACTGAGAACGACCACAAGAAACCCCGGCCATCTTTTCTCTCGGTTTTTGTCTCGACGGTGAAAGCGGATCAATAAAACAATCTTCCGGCCGTCGACCCCTCAATCTTCTCACGTGGTCTTGTCTTGATGGTGATAGCCAAGTATCAAACCTGTAGAAGAAGGAAAAAAAGTAAAAATAAGATTACACAACTGCTCCCAGCTCTCCCAGTCTCTAAAAACATGCCACACGACCGTGGAGAAACGACACCAGGCTAGCAGAAAGCCGTTAGCCGGGGGGCATGGCTGTAGATTGCAGTGGTTTTAGATGTTAGGATTTGACTTGAGAGAGAGAGAGGAACATATGAAAAGCGTCGCTCCACTTACTCAAAGCAGGATTACAGGGATCACACTATAGTGGATGGCCCTATGATTTGAGCTGCTTTCTGTAAATGGAGGGAGAGAGCCGGGGTTAGAGACTGCGTGTTAAGGTAGTTATACAGCACCGTCCAGGTCAGCAGGGATGACATGAACGTTGCTGGAGTTCACATAAGCAGCGTCTGGTTCAGGTGTGAGTGCTTGTCAGAGTTCAGGTTAGGCACAGCTGATTGTCCAGAGGGTGTCGTTTGTGTACACCAGGACATGGTTTGTGCGTTTTGAGCAAGCAGAGAGTGGATAAGGCACTATGCTTTGACCTTTGACCTGTAGAACAGATATGAACGCCCACATCTACAGGTGTGGAACTGCAGGTGGGTTTAAAAGCAACGTCTCCAAGCTGAAGAGATGCACATTTTATATATCGAGAATGTATAGAATCAAAGGCAAAGTCATGGTGCCCAAACCACCACTTTTTCAAACACGAAGGATTGGTTCCAAACGCATCCGACACCTGACATCCATCAATTAATTAATGATTATATTTTATTATCCGCCCCTGCAGCACGACGCTGTGTGTCTGTGGGTGTTGACATCCCGTACTCACGGCTGAAATGTACTGGCTGTTGAAGCGTGGCTTGTCGGCGGCGGCGGGCGAGGCGGCGGAGGGGGAGTAGCAGGAGGAGGAGGAGGAGGGCTCGCAGGGGGAGCTGGGCTCCTCGGACAGGGCCTCGGGCAGGTGGCTGGACACACAGCCGCTGTCCGAACCACTGGAACCCCCGCTGCCTGAGAGACAGTGAGAGGACGAGCCTGAGCTCTCTGTGGCTGGAGGGAGGGAGAAGGGGAGGGAGGAGGGGAGGGAGGAGGGGAGGGAGGGAGAAGGGGAGGGAGGGAGAAGGGGAGGGAGGAGGGGAGGGAGGAAGGGAGGGAGAGACCATGTCACACCACTGTATTTGAAAAATCCGGTATTGTGTCACACATTTTAAAGACTTTTCCTTTCCTTAACCCCCCCCCCCCCCTCCTCTAATCTGACTTTTCCATTGGCGTGGGAACGGATGCTGGCGTCGCTAGGCTACGCTGGACCACGTACTCATGGAGGGCTGGCTGCTGGTCTCATTCTCCAGCTCGTCCTCCTCGATGCAGGGGGAGATGAAGGGCCTCTCGGCCGAGGCCGGCAGCAGCGCCTGGTTGCTGTACATGTGCAGGTTGAGGGGCCCCAGCAGGCTGCATGACGAGGGGCCCGAGGCCGCGGGCCGCCCCGGCTCCAGAGCTGTTCCCCGAGGCCCGCTTGAAGGGGTTGGAGTGGTCGAAGAGGGAGACGGCGATGGAGGCTCTCGTCCTGGCCCCTGGGGGAGGGAGGATGGGGGTGGAGGAGGGAGGGTTGAGGGTAGGGAGGGAGGAGGGGTGGAGGAGGGAGGGTTGAGGGGGAGGGTAGGGGAGGGAGGAGGGGTGGAGGAGGGAGGGTTGAGGGGGAGGGTAGGGAGGGAGGAGGGGTGGAGGAGGGAGGGTTGAGGGGAGGGTAGGGAGGAGGAGGGGTGGAGGAGGGAGGGTTGAGGGGGAGGGAGGAAGGGGAGGCAGGTTAGATTCAGGGCTAGGCGGCAGGTTAGATTCAGGGCTAGGCACCAGACTATACAGTTTATATTAGTCACATTAGCACCGATTCCCACCCCCCCCAAAAAAACACACAACTGTGACTGCCGCGAATATGTTAGACTGGAGATTACTTTTCACAATAACAAAACACAGAATGATTTGGATGATCCTGTGAAAACAGTGTAACCTAGTCCATGCCCAGCCTCCCTGCTGTGAGTGTGTGTCCTCAGTGTGTCCTACAGGAGTGTGTGTGTCCTCCAGTGTGTCCTACAGGAGTGTGTGAGTGTGTGTGTCCTCACCTCTGCCCTTCATGATGTAGTCGATGGCCCTGTCGTTAATGGCAGCGTCGCTAGGCTTGATGTCCAGGAAGGGCTTGTTGCCCACGCCCATGGAAACCATCTCCTGCATGCGGATTTCTGTCACACACACACACACACACGTTAAGCACACCTTGCTTTTACCAGACAAGTTAGCGTCATCGACAGGAAATGCAGAAATGGGACAGTCTCTGTCTCTGCTTTCAGACCTGGTGGGGTTGAGCCCACAACAGACAGAGAGATGATGTGTGAGACTGAGCTAGCGTACACACACACAAGCCCACGCTGGCTGATGGAGCCGTATGAATAAAAGGTGCTACTGCTGTGATGTGGTGAAGTGTGTGTAAGGTGAGCTGCTTTCAGGAGTGACACACACACACGTACACACACCCACACACACAGCTGTATTTGTCTAGATTAAGACACACACTCTTTAACACACACACGCACACACACACACCTTTGTTCCTGTTAGCCTGCTGCCAGAGGATGCTGGTGATGTCAGAGGTCCAGGCGTGCTTGACGTCCTGATTGGCCGCCTGCAGGATGTAGGTCTGGTTCTTGGAGGTCCTGCGTCTGAACCAGACCTCGAAGCGCAGCCCACTGTCTCCAGACGTCTCCGTCATCCCCACGTCTGCTGTCTGGGACCACGAGAGGAGACACATTGGAAACCAGACTAGTGATGTCACACTGTTTTCCCCCTAAGCCCCTGGTTTCCCCCTACTGTCCAATCGGACGAGGCGCCAAGCGAATCCTCCTCATGTTTGCGTGTATATCATGTAGTTTATCTTATTCACTGCTGTTGCTTGGTGAGAGAAAATGCTTTGAGACACTGCTGTCTATAACAGTGCAATACTACCAGGGTTCAATAAACTCTACTGTAGTCTATTCTACTCTGCTCTAGTCTGGTCTACTCTAGTCTACTCTGCTCTAGTCTGGTCTACTCTAGTCTACTCTGCTCTAGTCTGGTCTACTCTAGTCTACTCTGTTCTAGTCTATTCTACTCCCCTCTCCTCTCCTCCGGCCTGGCCTGGTGCTGCGGGCCCCACCTTGAAGGGTTAGGGGTTAGTCTATTCTACTCTGCTCTCTCCTCTCCTCTGGCCTGGCCTGGTGCTGCGGGCCCCACCTTGAAGGAGTGTTTTGTAGATGTAGACGTCCAGGCCGCCCTCGATGCGTTTGGGCTTGCTGAACAGCACCAGGTCCTGCAGCAGGAACACGTGGCGCTGGCACTTCTTCCTCCCGTACCACACGGTGAACTCCCCCTGCCTCACCAGCTGACCCTGCTCCTTCAGGTTCACCTGCACCACACACACACACACACAGGTACACACACACAGGTACACACATACAGGTACACACACACAGGTACACACATACACACACACACACACAGGTACACACATACACACACATACAGGTACACACACACACAGGTACACACATACAGGTACACACACACACACACAGATACACACAGACACACACAGATACACACATACAGGTACACACACACACACACAGGTACACACAGACACACACATTCTTAATAACCCGGGTCTCCTACTCGACAGTGGAATTGTTCTGATCAGGTTCTCGTGATAGACACGCCCCTCTGGGTGGTCAGGGGGCGTGTCCTCTCGTGGGCTCACACTCACGTCACAGTCCCGGATGGCGTCCATGGCCAGCAGGTCGTTGCCGTGGCGCAGCTGAACTTGACCATCTCAGCGGCGGCCCGCAGGTAGGCCAGCTCCGTGTCCTGGGCCTCGCTCACCTCCTTGATCAGGTCCTTCAGCAGCAGAGCGTACTTGCTCATCCTCTGGACGGGCTTCAGCAGGTAGGACGCCAGGTCCATCTTGTCCCCCAGCTCCAGCTGCTTGTTCTGGGGGAGAGAGGGACGGAGGGAAGGGGGTGGTGGTGGTGGTGGTTGGAGGGTTAGGGCTGGTGTTCTGTACAGTGTGCGCTGGTCTGTGTGTCTAATTTGTATGTCGCTTTGGATGAAAAGCTTCTGCTAGATTGACGAATAGTCAAATGTGAATGTAAAAACATTGTTCTCTTCATTTCTCTCTTTGTCTTGATGCAAACATGTATGTGATGGCTAGGTGGACAGTGTGTGCTGAGTGTGTGTGAGTGTGTGTGTTTGAAGGCTCCAGACTCACTCTGAAGAAGCTGTTTCCGTGGCTGGCCAGCAGAGTGTCAGACTTGGGCTTGTTCTTGCTGTACAGCGCGTACAGGCCAAACTGGTCTTGCTGTGTGTTACAAAGAGAGAGGCAGGGATGCGTTTCAGTTATATATAAGGTTAAAAAAACATTATTTCTGTCCATTCTGACCCATTTCAGCACACAGAACACCCTCTTGTTCTCCTACAGAACTCCTGCGACAAGCGGGAAAACATGCGATTTTCCATATCTTGTCATTTGAGTTTTGCTTGGCCGCAACTGTTGGCAACGAAGCGAAATGCTTTATGGCGCATTTTATACTTGTGTGAAACGTGCGATATTTCTGGCCAAGAATACCCCGGGTCTCTCTCTGCTGTAGAGCTGGGGTGGGTTCTGACCGAGGTCTATTCTTGTGTGTGCTGTTTAAACTGTGGAAAACATTTAGACCCTTTAACTCTGCACCACTAACTCAACCTGAGGGGGTCAGAGAGAGAGAGGAGTGAGAGAGGAGCGAGAGAGGAGCGAGAGACACAGAGGAGAGGGACAGACAGGAGAGAGAGAGGAGAGGAAGAGGAGGGGATGTACAGAGGTGAAGGAGTGGGCAAGCCTGGATAAGAGAGTTCAGTGCATGCGGGCTGCTTTGATAACGCTCTAATACCACTGGAATGTAAAGAGAGAAACGGAGGGATGGAGAGCGAGCGACGACGAGATGAAAAAAGAAAAAAAGTTTCTATGGACTGTATCGAGAGATGAGAGAATTCGAGAAGCTTTGAGAGGTTCTGCCAACATGAGAACCACCAAGAGAGCTTTGGGATGGAGTGATTGAAACGGAGGTTGTGAAAGAGAGAGAGGGAGATAGAGAGAGAGAGAGGGAGAGAGAGGGAGAAGAGAGAGGGGGAGGGAGAGAGAGAGGGAGAGAAAGAGAGAGAGAGAGGGAGAGAGAGAGAGAGGGAGAGAGAGAGAGAGAGAGAGAGAGAGAGAGAGAGGAGAGAGAGAGAGAGAGGAGGGAGAGAGAGAGAGAGAGAGAGAGAGAGGCAGGGGTGTGTTTGCACAGCTGGGTTCATACTTGAGGGGTAAAACCATCTCCTTCGGGTTTAAAACTAGAACAACACCTCACCTACTGGAGGAACTGACCCAGCAAATCCATGATCCCTACCAAACCGCCCTGCTGTGTGTGTGTGTGTGTGTGTGTGTCAAATCCTGCCCTGACATCCATGTGCATAACTCTTTTTCTTTTTCGTAAATCATAACTGGCGTTCCTGCCAATCCACGCCAGTTCAGGCGGCTCCACCTGCAGGTCTCAGTTTCAGCCTGAGGGACGGGCTGACAATCACCTCTTGAACGTAAACACAGGGAGCTTTTGTTTGGCTTCTGACATGATCAGAAACATACAGTATTCACACGGAGGACGTGCCAACTGTTAAGGGTTCAGTGTCAACCACCTCCTGAAGATCGTGTTGCACATTTCGTGAGGTGAGAAGTGTTTTGACTATTGAGACATTCGGTACCTCAGGATGTGTGATGCCCTGGGAGTCCCCGTCTCAATCCCTCCCACCCTTAACACGTACCCTTGCATTCTATAGAAAACACTACTGTGAAACACTCTACTCACATAACATACAAAACAATTATCCCACATCTTCACAGCAGGAGTGTTTAGTGGTTAGAACAACCTTGTTTCGCATCTGACCTTCAGAATTAGCTCGAAAACTTGGCTGCACTTTAATCCACCTGAAGTTCCCCAGAGCGGGCCGCGAGTCGAATCAAACTCGCCTCGAAGCCTCTCGGAACTTCGATGTCTACCACCCCCCCAACCCCCAACCCTGGTGTGCGTTAGATTCGCATCTACGTACATGGCGCAGGAAGCAGTGGGACACGCGGAGCGGGTGGTTGCAGCAGCTCTCCAGCTCCTTGAGGAAGAACTGGCTGTGGAAGTCCACCAGCTTCTCCAGGTTCCCGAAGATCACGGAGCGTTTCCCCCGCAGGTCCTGCGGCAGGTCGGGGCGCTCCATCTCGGGGAAGTAGTGCTCGATGATGTAGCGTAGCGAGCGCACGTACTCCCTCTCCGTGCTCACCATCTCATCCACGATGTGACGCAGCTTGCTGCTGGGAGAGGGGGGAAGGAGGGGGGGGGAGGGGGGGGGGGGAGGGGGGGAGGGAGGGGGGGGGAGGAGGGGTGGAGGAGGGAGGGTTGAGGGGGAGGGTAGGGAGGGAGGGAGGGAGGGGAAAAAGGATGTTTAGTCTCCACTGAAAAGGTAGGCTTCTGTATTGTAAGTGACAAAGCAGTTGTGAGGTCTCTAAACATACAACTTCAGTAGCAAGTTCATCTATTTTTACTTATGAGCTTGTCTCCACATACACATACACACACCAGAAAAGCACAAACACCACGACTAACTCCAAGCTTCGAGGCTGTATTGTACTTGGCCTGGGAGAGACCCAAGTCCACACAGACGCTATACTAGCGTCTAGCTTCATGAATAAACTGTGAAAATCAAGATCAGGGGCACAACGTCAGAGGAACGTTGAACATCAACCACCTTCCCAGACGGGTGGAGGCTTGTCCCAGCATGTCAGAGCAGGTCCCCCCTGCACCGTGTCTGGAGGGAGGTCCTGTACATCATATCCGTGTGACCGAGATGCTACGTACGCCACAGCGAGGATGAGTCACGGTGCCCTTTTACACGACAGGACTTTATAAGAGGGGAGAGGTTGTTCACAGTGATGCAATTCAGATTAAATGTAATTTTTATTGCTGCGCCAACCTGTTATCAGACTCACGTCATGTTGAGGTGAAGTTGTTACAGAGCTGTCTGGACATTCACAGACTGTTCCTTAGTTCAGACCACTAAAATACTGTTCCAACGGTGCACTTTAGATCCTTGAAGCTCCTCTGTACTCACTATAAGCAGTATTTATAAGTTGTTTTGGGATAAAAGCGTCTGCTGAATGACAAGACCGGATCAAGGAGATGCCGGTGAGATGAGACCTGCTGATGTTGTTGAGAACGAGAGACAGACAGACCAGGTATCACAGGTATCACATCTGGCCTTGGTCCTGTGCGAGTCAAACAGACACTCAGAGCTAGAACAGGAGTCAGATGGCTGAGCGGTTAGGGAGTCGGGCTATTAATCAGAAGGTTGTTAGTTCGATTCCCGGCCGTGCCAATTGACGTTGTGTCCTTGGGCAAGGCACTTCTCCCTACTTGCCTCGGGGGGGAATGTCCCTGTACTTACTGTAAGTCGCTCTGGATAAGAGCGTCTGCTAAATGACTCAAATGTAAATGTAGAACACACACAGCTGGGATTGAGGCTGAACATGTGCGTGTGTGACTGGAGGCCGTCTGACACAGTGAGACCAAAACAACTGGACTGAGACAGACCGGGTTCAAACACTGTTTAAATCACTTCTGAGGTCCAGAGTCGAATCAAAATACGGTTGTTGGGTGATTTATTTCCCAAGACCATAAACCTTTTCTCCGTCTCTCTCCCTCGCTCTTTCTCTCTCTCTCCCCATCTGTCTCTCCCTCTCTCTCCCCCCTCTGTCTCTCTCCCCCCGTCTCTCTCCCCCCCTGTCTCTCTCCCCCCCTGTCTCTCTCCCCCCCTGTCTCTCTCCCCCTCTGTCTCTCTCCCCCCCATGTCTCTCTCCCCCTCTGTCTCTCTCCCCCCCTGTCTCTCTCTCCCTCCGTCTCTCTCTCCCTTGTCTCTCTCCCCCCGTCTCTCTCTCCCCCTGTCTCTCTCCCCCTCGTCTCTCTCTCCCCCGTCTCTCCCCCTCCCTCTCATTGTGTTATTCTTGGCGTGCTGGTAAGTCTACAAGCTGACGGCCCTACAGCCAGTTTCTGCAGGTCTCCAGGGCCTGATAGAAGGTGTTTATAATACTGTGTGTGTGTGTGTAAGTTAGCTGGGGGGGAAAGCTAACGCTAATGCCTGATTGTCGGTGGGCTACTTGGCTAAAGCCCTCTTGGTATGAGGTCTTGTTTGTCTCTTGCTGTCAGCCAGGCCCTGCTGCACTGGGCACAAACAAGACAAACCTTTAGATGTATTAAAATGAAAAACAGAAGCACTCGTTTGTCCCCCCGGGCTAAGAGACGACCACAAGGTTAAGCCAGCGGAAAACTGGACCTGAAGGTTATTTCATGGATGTGTGGAAGATAATTACGTTTTTTTCTAATGCTTTCTATTACTTCTTTTTTTAAATTTTTTGGCTTCTCAAGAGAGACTGGCAAGCTGGATAAAAGGACCTTTACAAATACAGAAGAGGTGTACTTAAAGGGACAAAAGCAACAATAGGGGTGGGGGGTCTTGCCTGTGGCCTCCCCCCTCTCTGTCCCCCTCGCTCCCCTCCTCGCTCTCCCCCCTCGCTCCCTCCCTCGCCCCCCCCTCGCTCTCCCCCTCTCTGTCCCCCTCGCTCCCTCCCTCGCCCCCCCCTCCCTCTTCTCTAGCTGGAGTGCCAGCCCTAGGGGGTTTCACTCCTCTCTGCCACCCCCGTTGGGCATGGATGGTGAGTAGGGGTGATGTGTGTGTGTGTGTGGCACCTGGCCCAGCTCTCCTCAGTGCCTGAGGCCACACACAGCGCCTCCTCGGACACAATGACCCCCCTAAAACCCTCCCCACCCACTCTCTCACACACACACACATACAGAGATACACACACACACATACAGACACACATACAGACACACACACCAACACACACACCACACACATACAGAGATACACACACACACACACACACAAGAAACCAGACTTAATGCCCCCCACCTTAAGTTCTCAAGTACTACAGTACCACAACCCTCTATACCAAAACAAACAACGATGTAATCGATGTAGAAGATATCGATATATCGTCAACTACGCTATAATCTCCAACGTGTTTAAAGCTGAGAATGCTAAAGAAAGCTTAAACAAACATAGGAAACTAATAATTCACACTTTCAGAACCGTCTATGTGTGATGGATCCAAATCAGAAAGATTTAGAACTGTTTTCCCAACGACTTAAATACCAAACAGAGGAAGTGTGGGTGCTGTGTGTCAGTCCAGGGAAGTTGTCTGTTACTCTTAACCCCTCTCTCTGGGTGAGACAAGCAAGAGAATGTTAAAGTACTTCACCCCCCTCTCCCCCCCGCCCCCCACAGTGCCTGGGACCCCATATTAATGGGATACGCTCTAATTGGTGTGGAATAGCCTTCCACTGTAAACCACATGGAGACAAGCGGGGGTGTGTGTGTGTCTGAATTTATCTGTCCTCCACTGTGTGTGTGTGTGTGTGTGCACATCAAAGGAGCTCCTTGTGGCTTCCCAGGGCTGGATTTGTCATCAGTGGCAGGATAGCAGCAGTGGTCTGTAGCAGGGGTGATGATGGTGGGGTCAGAGGGAGGGGGGGCTGTTCTCATGGGGTCACAGGTGAAGGAGGTGAGGGGGGGGGGGATCCATCCCAGCCAGGGAGCAGGGACTTAGCTGGAGGGAGGGGGGGGGTGACTGGTCTTGACACAACAACTAGCATGACGCCTGGCCCCCATTTTCTTGGTCTTTTACACACACAAACACACACACAAACAGACAGAGATCCTTTGACACATGTAAGCTAGCATAAAATACAAAAACCTTAGAAGATATTGGGCACATTCTAGAAAGGAGATAGGGAGAGAGAGAGAGTGAGAGAAACAAAGAGAGAGAATAAGAGAGAGCAAGAGACAGTGACAGGGAGAGCGAGAGAGTCAGAGAGATGGAGGACAGTATATACTGTAAAGATTGAGTTTCCAGCAAGTTCCCTATGGAGTTGATGCACTCAGAGAAAGAGTAACATACCTGGACTAAACAGAAGCTTGAAGTCCTGTTGAAACACAGACACTCCAACCTTCTCTCACACAGTACAAAACCAAACCTGCTACTCAACCTACAAAAACACTTTGGCCCAGTTTCCCAGACATGGATTAAGCCTAGCCCCTAAATTAAAAGAGAAAAAAATTCAATGAAGATGTCCAATGAAAAAGTAATGATGCCAAGACTTGGCTTAATCCATGTCTGGGAAACTGAGCCTTCATCTCCCACCAGCACAACAACAAGCCTCCTGTCGACCACCCACCTTCCTTTAGCACGAGGCTCGGCCACGGGGCTGCTGGTGGCGCTGGCTCCAGGGGTCCGCAGGCCCTCCCCGGCGGGGGCGGCCCAGCCGTGAGCAGCCAGCCTGGGGCTGTAGGGCCGCTCAGCCACCTCGGTGCTGCTGACCTCCAGCCCCTTGATGAACACCCCCGTGTTGCCGCGGCGAGCAGGCTCGCTCAGCGTCCGCTGGCACGTGCCGTAGCGGGCGCCCTCGGGCGTGGCCGGGCAGTCGAAGCTCTGGGTCTTGCGGAGCAGCTGGCGGCGGCTGGCGGGCGTGGCGCTGGGGGTGGAGGCGGAGTCGAGGGGGGGCAGGGTGGGGGTGAAGGAGCAGGAGGTGGCGCGGGCCTGGGCCTCCAGGCGGTTGCGGTGGGACGACTCCTCGGACGAGGCGCTGCGCGTGAGGCGGGGGATGTGGAGCGGCGGGGCGAGGGGCGTGTGCGGGGGAAGGCGGGGCTCCAAGCCGTAGGGGGAGGAGTTTATGGAGGGGGTGGAGCCACAGTCCCCGCCCCCAGAGGCCTCGGGTCTGGGGGTGCACGGCGAGGAGGCGGAGCTAGAGGTGGAGGACAGCCTCTCGCGGCCGGCGCTCCACACACCCCGAGAACGCCTTGCGGCAGGGAGAGCGACAAGCTGGAGCTCCTCTCATGGCCGCCGCCGCGTGCTCCCTGACCCTCCGAGTGGCGTCTGGGCGTGGCCACGCCGTCGCCGGACGCTTTCGCACCGGCCCCGCCGCTCTCCGGTACGCCTCGCCGCGTCCTCAGCGCCGCCTCCAGCTTCTTCTCAAACATCTGACGGGTCTCCTGGCATTTGGACCAGGCGAACTTCCACTGCCTGAGGCCCTGCTCGTTCTTCAGCTCCCCGGCCAGCTCCTTCATCTCCTGGAAGCGGCCGTCCGGGATGGGTGGGTGCTGGCGCACGTATCCCTCCAGGCAGCCAATCACACCCTGGCACTTGTCGGGCTGAGAGCAGTCCTCCATGCTGACGCAAGCCAGGTGACGCATGCCCTCCAGAGCCCACTCATACGCCTGGGAGAGAGAGAGAGAGAGAGGAGAGAGAGAGAGAGAGAGAGAGAGAGAGAGGGTGAAGGAGAGAAAGATGGAGGGGGGGAGAGAGAGAGGGAGAAAGTGAGAGAGAATCGGGTCAGTTTTCGGTCACACCCACAGAGAAAGCAGACATTGATGGAAGGGTTGAGAGGAAAGCTCTGTGAGAGAGAGAGAGAGAGAGAGAGAGAGAGAGAGAGGAGAGAGAGAGAGAGAGAGAGAGAGAGAGAGGAAAGCTCTGTGAGCGAGAGAGAGAGTCTGTGGCTCTGAGGCTACGTTAGCTAGCACAGCTTGGTGGATGAGGGCCCACAATGGGCCTGTTTTTCACACGCGTTAAAGAGAGAGGACAAGAGACTCTTTATGGGGACGAGGCAGGACTGACACACATGGAACTGAAAGACGATTCTCCTCCGAGGGCAGGGATGGCTGGACTGCGAGAGGAGGACAGGAGAAGGGGAGGAGGAGAGAGAGAGAGGGAGGGAGACGGAAGGGGAGGAGAGAGGGAGGGAGAGATCCAGGGAGATGTGTAGGGCTCAGGTCTCTCACAGCTCTGCTTTCATGTAAACAACAAAGGAATTTATGGAGGTGCTGGATTGCCCCGTCCACTCTCCCCTTCCACCTCTCTCTCTCTCTCTCTCTCTCTCTCTCTCTCTCCCTCTCTCTCTCTCTGCATTACCAGGAGGATCACACACACACACCGACTGCTCTTTAATGAACTCTTTAACTGCCTGCCTGCTCACAACCTGCCATTTTCACATTCTTAGGAGAAAGACACACACACAAACAGACACACCAACAGACACACAGACAGGCAGTGTTTCCTGCCTCTCTCTTTCAAATACCAGCAGAGAGAAGAAGAGTCAGAAGAGTCCGACGGCAGACTCCAGATGTTTACATGCCAGCGGATAAACGGATCCTAGGATGTGGAGGAGTGATGTACACAGAGTGATATACACAGAGTGATGTACACAGAGTGATGTACACAGAGTGATGTACACAGAGTGATATACACAGAGTGATGTACACAGAGTGATCTACACAGAGTGATCTACACAGAGTGATCTACACAGAGTGATGTACACAGAGTGATCTACACAGAGTGATCTACACAGAGTGATCTACACAGAGTGATCTACACAGAGTGATGTACACAGAGTGATCTACACAGAGTGATGTACACAGAGTGATCTACACAGAGTGATCTACACAGAGTGATCTACACAGAGTGATGTACACAGAGTGATGTACACAGAGTGATGTACACAGAGTGATGTACACAGAGTGATCTACACAGAGTGATCTACACAGAGTGATGTACACAGAGTGATCTACACAGAGTGATGTACACAGAGTGATCTACACAGAGTGATCTACACAGAGTGATGTACACAGAGTGATCTACACAGAGTGATCTACACAGAGTGATCTACACAGAGTGATGTACACAGAGTGATCTACACAGAGTGATGTACACAGAGTGATCTACACAGAGTGATCTACACAGAGTGATGTACACAGAGTGATGTACACAGAGTGATGTACACAGAGCCACAGACCAGGACTGAGGGTGTGAGACTAAACGGAATGAGGCCCCCGTCAGAGAGGATATTCTCTCTCAGCACGACCATGGGAGAAGTCTCTGTATTGTAAATCAACCCTCGCCTTTTAACAGGCCTATTCATTACGACACTCTGCATGCCCTGACGTCTGCGGAAGAAGAAGCCAGAGACAGAGAGAGAGAAATTCTACGGGGAGTCGTAGACATGCAGAGAGAGAGAGCGTTTCTACGGGGAGTCTTAGAGACATGTAGAGTCTGCCAGCCACAGGGGCTGTGAGGAACGCAGAGGCAGGCTGGGGTTCGGTTGGAGATTAAGACCAGATCAAACGCTCCAGCCATCCTCCCCTGAGAGCTCAGCAATCGCTTAGCGGGGTCTGACGCTACGACGCTGGAGCACCGAGACATTCCAGCTCTTCTCTGGAACCCCCCTACCCCCCCCCCCCCCCCTACCCCCCCCCCCCCCCCTACCCCCCCCCCCAGGACTAAGAATGAGGTCTTGAGCGTTTAGAGGTCTGGGCCACTAGACCACTGAAGTCAGAATCCGGGTGAGGGGGTCACTGGAGAGTGACAATAGGAGCCTGCTAATGGCCTGCGGACAAGACAGAACAGGGAGAGAAGCTGGGAGGATGGTGGGAAGGCGGGGGGGGGGGGGGGGGGAGGAGAATCCATCATAGGTGACGGCCGCCCAGTTGAAACATCACCAAGGAGCTGGGAGAATTTATTGGTCAGGATGTCATTGATCACACGAGGGTCCGCATGGGGTATTCACCCTCCCCCCCCCCTCCCCTCTCGACTCCAAGACAACATCACCAGGGGCGCCGTCTGCTAAGACGTCAGTTGGTGGGATCGGAATATCAACCAATCGGATCGTGGCACGGCGGCAATCATGGGTGACCACAAAGCAACGCTGTAAGGTCAGCCAGGACGCCAGGGTCATGCTGTAGGAGGGAGGGGCTTACGGACAGGGGGGAGGGGCTTACAGACAGAGCTATGACCCAAAAAAGAAACCGCTCAAACTGGGCAACTTCAAAAGCATCTGAAAAGCCAATGTGTTTCCTCACAGTAAACTTCACCCAGTGAACCAGATCAAACTGGACAAACAACAAGCCGAAGGCTCACTGGTCTCATCCACTGAGAGAGAGAGAGAGAGAGAGAGAGAGAGAGAGAGAGAGAGAGAGAGAGAGAGAAAGAGAGAGATGGAGAAGAAGAGAGAGAGATGGAGAAGAAGAGAGGGAGAAAGAGAGAGGGAGAGAGAGAGAGCGAGCGGGGGAGATGGAGAGAGAGACAGAGTGAGAAGAGGTTGGGAATGACATCATCCCTCCCGAATCGTCGTTAGTTGGCGCCTGGAACCTTTGAAGTGTGAATGGTGGGTAAGCAGGGGGAGGAAGGTTGATTGGTGAGCGCCTCACATAAAGAGGGCTTGGGTGCGCGCCTACTAAAAAGGGCCCCCGCTTTCAGAGACAAGCCACAAAGGGGCCTGCCTCGTCCTTTTGACTGGGCGAGCGTGAGGAGAGGGGGGATGGAGAGAGAGCGAAGGGGGGTGTCCGTAAAGAGAAGGGGAAAGAGAGAGTGAGAAGAGGGCTTCGGCTTTTGTACACGGGATAAATGAAAACGTCCATAAAGTAGGCTGAGTGGAGGTTGTGAGGGAGAGATGGACGGGTGTTTCTGGGGAGCTTACGGATGAAAGGGGTTCTGGTGACACCGGGCCAGTCGCTTACCTCATCACTTAGCCTCGAGGAGAATTTGTGTTTTTTTTTTTTTTTGCAGAGCGTCTCAAAGCGAGTGAGCGTCTTTTGAGCAGTGTGTGTGCGTGTGTGTGTGCGAGTGTGTGTGCGAGTGTGTCAGGGGGGAGGTCTTGGAATTCCTTTGCCAGGGCAAACATTCACCCCTGTTTGCAGGTTCTGTAAAATCGGTCAACTATAGAAAGCTAGTATAAACACGGTTAATGTGCTCAAGTGCCGCATATGAACTTTGTCTCCTCTTTGTCTACAAATTCTCATCTGTTTTTCACATTCAGCTCAAGTCAACCTGTTGAAGAAGCCTTTTGTTCAACAGGCAGACAAGTCGAGGCAAAGGACCACCCTTCCCTCTCTAAATCAGGTTGGTGCCTAAAATGAGGTCAATGCTGTCCACTCTGCTAGTTAAACAGGTGTGTGTGTTTGTGTGTGGGTCGACCTCTAGGTAGGTAGGTATGAGTTCGGGGAAATGGGGGCCCACACAGACAGAGGGAGGAGGAGCAGGAGGAGGAGGAGCAGGAGGAGGGGGAGGAGGAGGAGCAGGAGGAGTAGGAGGAGGTGGAGGAGCAGGAGGAGCAGGAAGAGGAGGAGGAGCAGGAGCAGGAGGAGCAGGAAGAGGAGGAAGAGGAGGAGGAGCAGGAGCAGGAGGAGCAGGAGGAGCAGGAAGAGGAGGAGGAGCAGGAGGAGCAGGAGGAGGAGGAAGAGGAGGAGGAAGAGGAGGAGGAGGAGCAGGAGGAGGAGCAGGAGGAGGAAGAGGAGGAGGAGCAGGAGCAGGAGGAGCAGGAGGAGGAGGAAGAGGAGCAGGAAGAGGAGGAGGAGGAGCAGGAGGAGGAGCAGGAGGAGCAGGAGGAGGTGTGCAGCCCTGTCTGTCTCTTGTTAAAAGCTAACAGTGACAAGTGAGAAAAACACCCCAAAAAAACGCATTATATAACGCAAATGCATCATTTCCAGCTCATCTGATGTGGATCACACCTCCTCGATGTTCTGGGCTCTTCAAAACACTGATTAACCAGCCCGGGAAGAAACACAGACAGGGAAACGCTCAACTGCAAATGATTCTCCAGCCCATGATTACCGCTAGGCTGATACTAACAAATCTAAACGGAGGCCTGGATGTTTGGTGATTTATTTGAGTGTTATGATGTCTATGGCATCCTAACATCTATTTTGTCTGGAAAATACCTTTGAGAAATAACTATAACCAGAGGTAAACAGCGGAAAGTGTTTTGGGTGTTTGTGAGGAAAAGTAAAGGATTGGGAGCAGGGAACGTGAGAAGGATGTGTGTTTACATGTCAGCGTGATTGCAACAGCTGCTACGTCTGCAACATCTACCACACAGGCCAAGGGCATGCTGGGAAAGGGAAGGAGGGAGGGAGGGTGGGAGGGAGGGCAAGAAAGATGGAGGAACTGCACCTGTTTGGAAATTGGACCTTGTTGCTTTATCACTTCTGAGGAAAGACAGATAAGCTGAAACATTCCTGAAACCATCAGGGATTGATTGATCTGAATGGATGGGCGGTTGGTTAATGATATGTGACTGATTGTGAACGCCCCATTGACCTGTTCTTGCTCTTTTGTGGCATGTGTCACTGCTGACACGGATGCATGCGTGTGCGTGGGGTGTGTGTGTGCGTGGGGTGTGTGTGTGTGTGGTGTGTGTGTCCTGAGTCACTTCAACAGGCTGGTTCAGGCTCATGCCTTCATGAATGACAAAGCCTGTGGATTCCTTCTCTGAGAAAAGGAGTGCATTGCAATGCAACACATGGGTGCGTCCCAGACCTACACACACACACACACACACACACACATGCACAGACCCCCCCCTGCTCCTCCCCTGACAGATGTGCCTTGGGAGACCTCCTGGACCCCACTCTGCTCTCACTTTTGTCTGATTAAGAGAAACAGAGAAAGAGAGAGAGAGAGAGGTGGAGAACCAGAGAGACAGAGAGAGAGATGGAGAACCAGAGAGAGAGGTGGAGAACCAGAGAGACAGAGATGGAGAACCAGAGAAGAAGAGAGCCAGCGAGCAGCTGCACTGGTGAAAAATTAACCAGATCTCCCAACTACCAAGTCTGTTTCTCATGTACACACACACACACAAACATCCTCGACAATACTGCTGTTGGATGGACAACCTTCCTCCTTGCAGCATTGAAATAAAACACACACACATTTTCCTTTCCAGTCATCCTATGGCTTCAACAAACGGGAGGTGCTTGTGTGTTCACCAAACATGGAACACATGTCGAACAAATTGCATCTGTTAAAGAAAGACGGCTGGTTCTCATTGCCATGCCTCTGCTGGCTAATGAAGGAGGAAACTGCTGAGTGAGAGAGAGAGAGAGAGAGAGAGAGGCATATACGGAGAGAGGAACAGAGAGAGAGAGAAAGAGAGAGAAAAGAGAGAGACATATACGGAGAGGAACAGAGAGAGATAAAGAAAGAGAAAAAAGAGACAGAGATACATAGATAGAGAGATAAAGAGAGAGAAAGGAGAGAGAGAGAGATAAAGAGAGATGAAGAGAGAGAAAAGAGAGAGACAGAGAGAAAGAAAGAGATAAAGAGAGAGAAAAGAGAAAGAGCTGTCTCTTTCTCTTTTCTCTCTCTTTATCTCACAAAACATAGATAGAGGGACAAAAAGAGAGAAAGGGAAGAGATAAAAAAGGGGGAACGAGGAAGAGGAGAGAGAGAGAAGTGTGTCTGCCAAGGTCTTTTCCACTGGCCTCAAGTCTGGGGTTCCTTTAAGTCTCACGTGAGGACAGTAACAAGCTCTCCATCCATCTTGCTTTATTGGACTCCCAGGACGCTGTCTGGGGGGGAGAAGAAGCTCAGCAAGCCTGGTGTCGGTTAGCTATGGGGATACGACGTGGGAGAAGTCAACCAGGTCGCTTCCCAACAAATAAAAAAAAACTGCATCTGCATTTTCCATTGGCTAAGCTTCTGGTGAATTGCTTTCCAACATGGTGATTGGTTGCCATGTGGAGCTTGTTAGCTAAGCTCCTGCTATCTGGCTACTGAATATTTGTTTCCATTCATAATATGTCTATTCTCAACTGACCTGAATGAATGTTTGTGTGTTTTACAGTTCAGTGTTTGCAAAAGGCAGGGTTGTGTTTCTCCTGAGGTGAAGCCAGGATCTGGATCAGGGAGGCGGAGGTGAGCGGTTCAACTCGAAGGTGTGTGTGTGTCTTGTTAAGAGTTTGAAATGCATGTTTGAGGACTGGACATCCCTAGGTAGGTAAAAGACATTGCCTTATCACAGCTGCTCGGGTTCGAATCCGGCCCAGTCGCTTTGCTCTGTCATCCACCCCTCTCTCTCTCCTGCCTTTCCTGTCAGACTATTCTTTCACTATTCAAAATAAAGGCAGAAATGCCCCAAATAAAATATCTTAAAAGAAAAAGATATTGCTACGTCCTTGTATACCAGCACTCTTGTTAGCATTAAGCGCTCAAGTGAGCCTGCATGAATAATATTTATTTATTATTTGGGGTGTATATATATACACCAACACATCAGTTGTGCGTCAGTGGTAAATACTTAACACTAGGAGCTTTGTACATGGCCACACCTATGCTTAGAAACACATACTTGTTTGTCAAACATTCCTGGTATTGAATGTGTGTGTGTTTGTGGGTTAGTATATGTGTGTGTGTGTGTGTTTGTGGGTTAGTATATGTGTGTGTGTGTGTGTGTGTGTGTGTGTGTGTGGTACAGTAGGTCTCTAGGTGGGGCAGGCTGTGTTCTCCAGGCACAGCGGGGGCTGGGAAGCCAGGGTGTGTGTGACGGCTGGCGAGGTGTGGCGGTGGTGTGTGTGTGTGAGGGTGTGTGTGTGTGTGTGTGAGGGGGTGATCAGGAGGAATCAAGAGCGCTGATCGGTCCAGGGAGCATTCAGCCGTTACGCTGCTCTGCTGGAGCGCTTATTAATTTTCTCACGCACGCACGCACACACACAAACCCTCCGCAATTTAGAATCATTCTTAACTGGCGGTTAGGTGTGTGTGTGTTGTGTATAATAAGAAAAATGGAGAAAGTGTATGTGTGTGTGTCTAGATACAACAATGCGGGTGTGTTTGCCTTTGCATGTACGTTTACGTTTGGGGGGGGGGAAGGAGGAGGGGCTGATTCAATCATACATGAATCTGGGCGTCTTAGAGTCATCACATTATACAGAGTGTTCAGGGGGACATGGCACACACATGTCAATTCCCTGCCCCAGGCACACAGACACACCCCTCACTGTGCCCCTTCTACTTGACATCCTTGATTCATGGAAAAATAATGAAACTGGAAGCCTCGTTTAGGCTGGAAATCAAAAGAGCACGCAACCGATTTGCAACGTTAATTGCGTTATCCCGGGTTGCAGTCTAACTAGTGTTTAGACATGCAGTGAAAGTGAAAACCAGTCTGAACCAATGTTCTTTAACGAACCCCAGCCCATTTAAACTCACATGCTTAGAAACAAACATTGCCTAATGTCATTAGCTCTCCTTAACAGGCTCATTTGACCGTGTTAGGCAGAGAGCACACATGCTAGCCAGGTGGCTAATTAGCCAGAGGTGGATTGGCTCTTTACAACTCTGCTGTCCGGTCATTAACAAGCTACAGGCACAACAGCTACCTGACTTCGCAAGCCTTGTGTCTTTTATTTGTGTGTGTGTGTGTGTGTGTGTGTGTGGGGGGGGGGAGAGTTCCTGCTGACACATTCACCAAAGTCCCTCGTATTTAACCCCCCCCCCCCCCCCCCACTTCCTTTATGGTTTCAGGCTACAGGTGTCCTTAGCTTTAACTTCAGACACTAGCTCTAACTATACTGAAGCTAGCTCTGGCTAACGGGGGGACGGGGGGGGGGGGGGTCTGGCTAGCTGTGGCCACACTGAGGAGGGTCCTAGAGGGAGACAGGAAGCTCCGAGGGCTGGGAGCGTGACAATGGGGCCTAATTAAAAGAGCAGGGGCTTGTTTTTTTGTGTTGGGGTCCAGAGGTAGGTCTCCCTGGGGTTGTGGGGACATGGGGGGGACATGGGGGGGACAGGGGAACTGCAGGACTCCATGCCTTGGGCCCAGTCAAGCAGGAGGATCAGAGAGAGGAGGGTGGGGTGGGTGGGGGGGGTGGAGTGGGGGGTGACCCTTTCGCGGGGGGGACATTGGGGGTACAGAATAAAACAGACTAAAAGAAAGATGAAAGGGGGAGGAAGGGGGGCCCCCACTATCGTGTCTAAGGGGTCAGGTCTCCTCTCCCGTCCCCTCTCCACAGCACTGCTGGCGTTGTGAACGGGACAACTGTCACTAGCGATCCAGTCGCTAGTCTGGCTAATTACTCACCTCTAACCTACATTAGTCTGTAGTGAGACCGAGCCCTCAGGACAGCTACCATTAAACACTGGCTGAAGACAACAACTATAGATTTAGCCTTCAATGCGGTGACCAGACCGTGAAGAGTAGTGTGTGTGTGTGTGTGAGAGAGTGTGTGTGAGAGTGTGTGTGTGTGTGAGAGAGTGTGTGAGAGAGTGTGTGAGAGAGTGTGTGTGTGTGTTTCTTATCAATACAGGAAGCTTCCTGTTTGGGACACCTGGCACTGCCTGGCTTTACTGGACACAATAAAGCAACAAACTCGTTTTACCTCATTTTCTCGAGCCGAGTACGACAGCTGTGCTGTCACACACACACCGACACACGACACACACACACACACACAGGCACAGGCTTGCTCGCATGCATGCACACTACAAACACCAAACACTCACAGGAACAGACTTGCTCACAGAAAGACACACACACACACACACACACACACACACACACACACACACACACACACACACACACACACACACACACACACACACACACACACACACACACACACACACACACACACACACACACACACACACACACACACACACACACACACACACACACACACACACACAGGTTTCCTTGCAGCAGCAGAACACAAACACACTTCCTCACGTGTGTAAAACCGGGAGAAAAAAGCAATCAACACCTCAATCATATGGACCTGAGAAATCAAAGACACCCCCTTTAATCTGAGAGGCGTTAATCCCCCTTCATTACCACAAGCCTAAAGCTTGCTCAAAGTAACACTGTTCATCAGGATTCAGCCTAACTAGCCAGCTAGTCTGATACTCAACTAGGAAACGCAGAGACATTCTTAGCGCATGCCAACGCTAGATCTCACAAGCAAACCTCCTATCCTCCCACTGCAATTAACACCCACACCTAACATTCAGTAGCGGCTAACCACAGCAACATGCTCAGCAGAAAGACTTAACGAAAAGATGGAGAGATCGAGACAGAAGGGAGATAGGATACAGAAAACAGGAATACAGAGAGAGGTGGAGGGGGAGAGAAAAAGGACAGAAAGTGTTGAGGGTTGGAGAGTGGAGGGTGAAGGTGGGGACCACGTCCCCTCAGAAGCCTCCTAATATCTGTCCGTCAGACAACACTGTAACCTAAACAACATCTCACAGGAGAAAACAGAGATGAACCTTCCACAATACACAACAGAGCAGAAACACACACCGCTGCAACAGGACGCTAGCCTCACACACACACACACACACACTCATACCGTCCAACAGGCACAGTCAAGTCCCCCAGCCAAACTTGTCCAGCACACGATCCACAGCTACAACACAGAGCCCGACAGCACGCAGGTAATTCCACGCCAAACTCCCCTCCACCCTTCCCTTTCCGCCCGTGTGTGTGTGTGTGTGTGTGTCCCTCCTACCTCCGGGCGCCCTGTGTCGTGTTCAGGCAGAGCGGTGGTTCCCTGTGTGGAGCAGGGAGCTGCAGCGGTCATCCTGACGCTGGGAGAAACACACACGACTGACTGGAGCCCTCCCCGGCGCCGGGCTGGCCCCCTCCCTCCCTCCCTCCCTCCTCCCCCCTCTCCTTCACCTCACCTCCCCCTCTATTCACAGGCAAATGCTAGGGCTAAATACCAGATGGGCTTGCCCCAGCAACAGCAGAGCAGGCGAGAGAGAGAGAGGGAGAGAGAGAGAGAGAGAGGGAGGGAGAGCGAGAGGGGGGATGGGATGGGTGAGGGTGGGCCCTGTCGCCGACACTACAAAGCCACTTGAGAGAAAGCAGGGTTGGAGGGAATGGAGGAGGAGAAAACTTGGCACCGGAGTGCTACCTGGACTGTGCGAACGCTGCTGGGCTCTCACCACACACACACACACGCACACACGCACACACGCACACACACACACGCACACACACGCACACACACGCACACACACACACACACACATACACCCACACACACGCACACACACACACGCACACACACACATACGCGCACACACACACACACACACACTCACGCACATACGAGCACACACACACGCACGCCACACACACACATACGCGAACACACGCGCGCACACACACACACGCACGGTCGTGTCAGCTGGACAGGCCGCGGGCTGATGGATGAGGCTGGCTGGTGACCGTGGCAGGCCAGCATTGTGTGGTGATGTGTGTACACTGTGCCCGTGCTGTCTGAGCTTGACACAGAAAGAGAAAGGGAAGCCCTGGAGCAGGCTGACCGGCCCCCCCCGTCCAGCGGCCCCCCCCGTCCAGCGGCCCCCGGCCCCCCGTCCACCTGTGCTCCTCAATGGAGGACACGTCCGTCTCAGATTAGCACGCACGCAGGAGTGTGTGTCTGTCCACAAAGGGGCTCCTGCGTGGCGGACTGAATGCTGAGAGTGCCTCCTGTGTGTGTGTGAGAGAGAGAGAGAGAGAGAGAGAGAGAGAGAGAGAGAGAGAGAGAGAGAGAGAGAGAGAGAGAGAGTGATAGAGGGAGAGAGAGAGTGTTGGGGTGTCTAGTATGATTCCATCTCTGCATGGTTGCTGACCGCAATTCTGCCAGTGACCATTGAGATGGTAATTTCCCCTGATAGTTGGCTAAGGAGGAGGAGGAAGTGTGTGTGTGTGTGTGTGTGAAGTCCGTGGGGGTCTTGGGACTGTGTGTGTGTGTCTTTGCCCCGGTTCCTTAGAGACATGGTGGGGGTATAGATGTCCCCTGATCAATACTGGAAGCGC
The DNA here is from genome assembly GCA_023658055.1 of Thaleichthys pacificus. NCBI lineage: Eukaryota > Metazoa > Chordata > Actinopteri > Osmeriformes > Osmeridae > Thaleichthys > Thaleichthys pacificus. Next base: position 2,189,136 of record CM042853.1, on the reverse strand, counting down.
TCACAGCCTGTCACACCACTCATATCAATACAGCCCTCTGTCACAATGCATCCCCATCTGGCCAATGGCAAGCTGCCACTCTGGGGGGGGGCACAAGGACAGCCAGAGACACTTATGCTTTGAGCGAGTATCGTTTACATTGTTAATGTGACAGATATGAGTCAAGCCGGGCCAGTTTACTTCTACTAAGTGGTCCCCCAGACTGGAGTCCAAAAGGAGTTTTAAAAGCAGTGGACTGAAAGTACTGGTGAGAGTGTGTGTTTGAGTGTGTAAATGTTAGGGCACATAGTAAGTAAATGTTTGAGCCTATAGCAGACGTCGTGTCTGACCCGAAGAGTCAGACATGACGCCTAGTGAGTCAGACTGGAACCAGGTCTGAAGACAAGAGAGTCTTAAAACCTTCGCTAACGTCCGTGAGAGTGAGCGCAGTCTAAACCTCGCATATAATCTGTGATTTAGAACATCAACGACGATACAAAGCTCGCTCACTCACTCACTCGCTCATTCACAGTGGCAATATCTACTAGCTAGCTTTACCTGTCTGTGAGAACTTGTGGTGTGTGTGAACAAGGGGCCTTAGCCTCAGTCCCTGACACCGCAGGAGGGCGTCGTATTGGTTAAATTCTTAAGTGCTGGCTTAGTGCTGCTTAGCGATCATTAATAAGGAGCTCTGCAGGAGAACGGGACATCGACCCAGGTGTCGTTCGCCCTCTGTCAACGTACAGGAACGCAGGACGCGACCAGAGCCAAACAGAGGCCCCGCCACCCGAGGCCCCGCAACCCGAGGCCCCGCAACCCGAGGCCCCGCCCCCTCTGGAACCTAAACACACCGTCTCTGCCAGCGCTTCATTCAGAGGAGGCTTATGGAGAGTTGGGTACAAACTTAAAGGAAACGCAAAAGCCCTTTTGATGTTTACCACACTGGGGGGGGGGGGGGGTTGTGTTAAGGGGTATTTTGCCTGGCATAGCGTTCCAACATGGTGTGAATTTAAACAATGTAGGGATTAACCAACATCTTTCCCTACTCCTCCCCCCCCCCCCCCCCACCCCACCCCCCCACCTCAAAAAAAATATTTAAAAAAATCGACACTAGTCACAAAAAGAACCTTGTAATCCCCCAAAGTGATGATGTGATCCCAGTGCATGAATAATACATCATTCAAATGATATTGGGGGGGGGGGGGGGGGGGGGGGGCTATCACCCTAAAGAAACGCCACAAATATTCAGAAGAGTTTCCAGGCCAGTTCAGAGCATAGAACAGCGTGTGAGGTGTCCAGTAATCCATGACTAGGGAGTCAGGTGGCTGAGTGGTAGAGAATCGGGCTAGTAATCAGAAGGTCGCTGGTTCGATTCCTGGCTGTGTCAAATGACGTTGTGTCCTTGGGCAAGGTGCTTCACCCTACTTGCCTCAGGGGGAATGTCCCTGTACTTACTGTAAGTCGCTCTGGATAAGAGCGTCTGCTAAATGACTAAATGTAATGTAAATGTAATGACTAAGCAGTTCGGACAGCAGGTTCAGCAGACCAGACCGGATCATATCAGAAGGTTCTGGGCACGATTCCTTCCGTCCGTATGAAGGGACTGGGCCTTCATGCTGACCCCCCCTCCGTGTGCCCCTCTACAGTAGGGACCATCTGGAGCTCGGAGCTAAGGAGGTCAGTCACTGTCCGTGCGACAGAACGGGGGGACGGGGGTTTAGAGAAGCCCCCGGGGCCCCTACCTCAAATCACCCAGCCCCCCCCTGCCCCCCGCCCCCCTCCTCATATCACAGTAGCGTCAATAGGAGCTCACATACAGCTAAGCGCCGTGACCACAAGCATCTCAAGGAGCCCCCTCATCCCCAGGCCCTCGGCCTCAATACAAACTGTCACTTTACTCTTATTGATTTCTGATGGGCTCTGCGTGCGGGGCTGATGGGCTGATGGGCTCTGCGTGCGGGGCTGATGGGCTCTGCGTGCGGGGCTGATGGGCTCTGCGTGCGGGGCTGATGGGCTCTGCGTGCGGGGCTGATGGGCTGATGGGCTCTGCGTGCGTGTTTGCACAGCCAGCCACACGTCAATATCTGCATTTGTCATCGAATCTGTGTCAGGCCGGCTCTGCACGAGGACCCTGTGTGTTGGGCACGATAGTGGCCAGCGACACAAAGGCTGCAGGGCGGTCAGACTACTTCAGCTCACAGAGAGGATCTCCCTCTTTGTCCTCCTCTCAAACCGGACCACCCTTTGTGGACACTTCGTCCTCGGGCAAGGGCAGGGCTCCTGTTCAATGGGTTATTGGGATGCTTGCTGTGTGACGTGGGGGGTGGGGGGTGGGGGGGGGGGAGGTGTCTGCGTTTGAGAGCTTACCTCAGCCTCGCCATGATGACCCCTGCTGGATTAGCAGCACGGTGGTTCATCGGCATCACTAAGGCAGCATGAGACGAGTCGTGAGTCTGGTCCACTGCCGTTCTATTCTAGGTACGCTGCCATCGTCTGAGCTGCTAACCCAGCTCTGCTAACTCTGTCCCAGGCTAATTTTGGGCCGGAGCAGTGCGGGTGTGTCAACAGTGATATAAAGAGAGACTGGAGGCCTCAACCACCATCCTTGTTACTGCCTCACTCTCTCTCTCCCTCGCCACAGCCTGCACACACACACACACACAGCCTGCACACACACACACAGCCTGCACACACACACACAGCCTGCACACACACACAGCCTGCACACACACACACACACAGCCTGCACACACACACACACACACACAGCCTGCACACACACACAGCCTGCACACGCACGCACAGCCTGCACACACACACACACACAGCCTGCACACACACACACAGCCTGCACACACACACAGCCTGCACACACACACACACACACACAGCCTGTACGCACACACACACTGCACGCACACTTAAACTAAAAGATAGAACTAGTCAGACACACACAGACGCACAAACTCAGACACACACACACAGACACTAACCAAAGACAGACAGGACACCGACAGCAAAGCAATCTCTCAACCAAAGGCAAACATGTCACCTCAGCCCTCTCCTCCAAGCTGTACAAACTTCCCAGAAAATACTCCAGAGTACCAGACAGTCTACACACACATCAAACACATCAATCTTATCTCAACAGATGATTTACTACGCTCGATATGTTACAGTCAGCCTGACCATTAAAGCTATAGCGTGTAGCCGTGTTGCTAAATTCTACGTAGCTACGATGGACAGGAGACAAGCATCCACAACACGCTGTAAACGGAACATCTTAACGATCCTTAATCCACACAAGAAACCGCATAGCTCTTGGTGTGGGCCCAACAAGATGAACTTGGTTATTACTTCTGGAGGGTGATTAGCGCATTAGCATGCTAAACCCATCCTTATTAGCCAGCGCACATTAGCCTAGCGCACAAACAAACAATGCAATGTTGTCATGACAACCCCCCGCCCCTCGGAATCATCAAGCACTGAATCCACAGCAATAAGGACCTGTGGCATTCCATTCCGTACCGAGCTAAATAGGGGGGCCAATTGGATTGTAACTGTGAGTGAAAGGATCTAAATGACAATAGGACGTGCCTGTTTTAGCTAGTTAGCTTCATGCTGGTGGCTTCTGTGTCATCCATCTCTGCCTTTGGATTACCAGGGATGGGGGTGGGGGGTGGGGGGGGGGGGGGGGCGGTGTCATTATGCAGACAGATGGCAAGAGATCCCTGTGTCCACCCAGGCTCTCCCTCTCTGATTTTGGGGTGTGGGTGGGGGGTAGAGGGGGGGAGGGATGGGAGTGGTATGATTATGCAAATCTTCCAAATCTGATAGTGGTCAGATCAGTAGGGGAGGGAGGACAGCTGTCAAGTGGTGGTGTGTGTGTGTGTGTGTGTGTATGTGAGTGCGAGAGTGTGTGTGTGTGTGTGAGTGAGTGCGAGAGTGTGTGTGTGTACGAGAGCGTGTGTGTGAGTCTGTGTTTGTGTGTGTACATGTGAGAGCATGTGTGTGTTTGTGTGTGTACATGTGAGAGCATGTGTGTGTTTCTGTGTGTGTGTGTGTGTGTGTGTGCATGCGAGAGCACGTGTGTGTGTGCTGGGGTCCGGCATCGAGACTAGCCGGTGGACCGGAGGTTGAGAGACAGGGAGACTGCAGCTGTGGACCACATCAAGGGGTCAAGTCGTTTGGTTAGAAACCTCCCTGTGAGAGGAGGAACATCTACCACAGGAAGCGCTGTATCAATACTGCAGACCATGTGACCACACAGCCTCAGAGCAGACCATGTGACCACACAGCCTCAGAGCAGACCATGTGACCACACAGCCTCAGAGCAGACCCAGAACAGTGATGATCCACTGCAGTACTGACACACACACAACACACAAGAAACACAAAAAACTAATCGCTTTGTTTTTGTGTCTTATAACGGGACTGACTTTGAAAAAGGGGACAGGGGGACAAGGGGGATCCTATTGAATTGTCTTTGCGATGGTGCAGTAGTACTGGGCTCTGTACCTCCTTCCACAGCAATGTAGCGGGTTTCCCCTAACTCAACACAGGGGCTCTGGCTTTGGCAGAGGGATTCTGAGTTCAAAGTCTTAAACTCGGCCTCAGATATCTGAGCTACACAGACGGTCACCCGGAACCCGAGCCAGGTTAATTAGTTCAGGTGTCTCAGCCAGATAGGCCTGGTGTGTTAATGTTTGCTTGGGGGAGTTAGCCTGCAGGAATGCTAATACTGCTAGCCTGACGGAAGGTTCCGAGCAGCCTGACGGAAGGTTCCGGAGCAGCCTGACGGAACGTTCCGGAGCAGCCTTTCTTAGGGTCCTTACAGCAGACTGCAGCGGCTGACAGAACAGAAAGAGTTCTTCAATAAGACGAGGCAGTCACTGGCGTTGTGGTGATCTCACACACAGTACACACACAGTACACACACACACAGTACACACACACAGTACACACACACAGTACACACACACCATCAGTACACACACACCAGACTCAAGTCTCCGCCCTTCCTCTCCTGATACAACAATCCTTCTTTGAGCTGTGTGAGCAAATCTGGAGTGACTTATTATTTCAAAGACGATTTCACAGAAGCAGCTTAGAGAGTATCTGCTGACAAACACAGACGCCTCAGATTGTGACTGAGAGCAAGGATGAGTTGAGAAGATTTCCAGCGATTATGTTTTCTCAGATTCACTTAAGCAATAATCTGAACAACAACTAAACATCTTAACTCAAATCAAATCTTGTGATTCCAAGAGAAGAGGCAGAGGTGCGTGAGATGGATGTCAATCAAACCAGGGAGGACAAAGCAAGTTTGCTGTGTGTGTGTATGTATGTACTGTGCATGTGTGTGTACTGTGTGTGTGTGTGTGTGTACTGTATGTGTGTGTTAGCCTGTGCTGAGAGGGCACCCATTGTCAGGCCTGGACTATGAAGTCACACCACACTGACACAGTGCCCTCTGACACACACACACACACACACACAGGGACAAAATAATACTGTTACTGTATAGGATGAGACATCACATAAACTAATGAATAAATATAATTTCCAAGAGTTCCCAAATCAACAGGTTGACAGTTAACCTGACCTTTGAAGAAAATAAACCCACTTGTCTTCCGGTTCTCAGCCAGTCCTGACGAGGATGTCAGTGTGAGGAGAGGATCCAGGAAGAGGCTGGTTAGTCTGGTTCCACTCTTACACGTGAGCCTCTTAAGGCTACATCACTGTCTCCTGTTCTGAGCTAATACTTAATTCTGACATTCAGCACCCTGGGAACACACGCTAGCTCGAGGGAATGTGCCAGAAAACCAGAAGGATCATTCTTCCAAATCTTTAGACTGATAACCCTGCTATCACAGTCAACAGACCGTCACCTCACACCTCAAACATCCCCACCATGTTGCTCGAAATGCTCAGATGCTTCCAAAAAAGCAAGAAACGGTTCAGAAAAGGTAAAAAAAAAAACGAATAAAAGACGACCTCCTACCTTGTCGAAGAACTCGTAGAGGCGCACGGTCTTGTCGATGTTGTCACGCGTGTCCTCGACCCGCTGGGAGAAGTCTTGCAGGTGCACCCAGAACGAGCGCACCTTGACCTCGTACACCTGCAGCTCTGCCGACGACACGTCCTCCCAGCGCTCCAGACGCTTCAGCAGGGCCTCCCCGCCCTTACAGTGCTCCTGCAGGGGGGAGGAGGGGAAGGGGGGAGGTGAGGATGAAGGGAGGTGAGGGGAAGTGAGGGGGAAGGAGGGAGGTGGGGGGGTAAGAATGTGGTGGGGAGAATGGTGAGGAGAGGGCAGGGGAGGATGGAGGGGAGGTGAAGGGGAGGATGGTGGGAGGCAAGGGGGAGGGCGTAGGATGGTGGGGAGGTGAAGGGGAGCATGGAGGGACAGAGATGAGGAGTTAGGCTCATCATACAGGAAAAGCTACCGTCACAAGCCTGTGTTCAGGGCAGCGGCTACGCTAACAGCTGCTAACAAGGAGAGCTAACACATCGTGTTTTACGAACACAGAGGAGAGACGAGGGGGGAAGGGGAGGATGTCCACGCTGTAAACCTGCAGATCAGGGGAGGTCTTACCCACTAAAGAGTCGGACCAGGGACATTCATTAACCAAGATGAGCTGTGCTAAAACTGCTGAACGGTGGAGGTCCATGCTACGTTTACGAGGTCGTTGTCTTGTTGTCCCCCCGGCCTGTAAACGCTGGGATTGAGGTGGTGTCTGCTGACAGACGACGTGTGTGTGAGGATGTGAGAGGTGTGCGTGAGGTGTGCGTGAGGTGTGTGTGAGAGCATGTGACAGGTGTGTGTGAGAGGTGTGTGCGAGAGGTGTGTGTGAGGTGTGTGTGAGGTGTGTGAGAGCATGTGACAGGTGTGTGAGAGGTGTGTGTGAGGTGTGTGTGAGGTGTGTGAGAGGTGTGTGAGAGCATGTGACAGGTGTGTGAGAGGTGTGTGTGAGGATGGAGAGACGTACATATGCAGCAGAGTAGAAGTCTTTGAAGAGCTTCTGTTTGCTGCGTAGCTCCTCCAGAGAGTCCTCCAGCTCCCCCAGCGTCCTCAGACGACTCTCCCCCACCTCCTCGATCCAGTCACTGACCTGCACACACACACACAGGCATGCACACACACACATGCATATACACACACACCGGAGAAACACACACACACGTGCATGAGTGTACAGTCCTTGTCTGACTGGATCCATTAATCAACAAAACCTTCCCCTCCATAAACAATGTCCACTAAAGTCCCCCAGTCCCCCACACGCCAACTACACGCCAGCTACACGCCAGCTACACGCTAGCTACACGCTAGCTACACACCAGCTACACGCCAACTACACACCAGCTACACGCCAGCTACACGCTAGCTACACGCCAGCTACATGCCAGCTACACGCCAGCTACACTCCAACTACACGCTAGCTACACGCTAGCTACACGCCAGCTACACGCCAGCCACACACCAGCTACACAGCCCAGAAGCACAATGTATTCATTTATCAGCGACATTATCCAAAGAGACGTACAAGGGGAGATTTGAACCTGTGACAGCGCTTCTAGTCCCTGATTTCCTACTGCACTTACATGCACTTTTACATGTCTCTATGGATAAAAAACGTCTGGTAAAGAAATCCATTTAATACTGTAAATGTAACGTTAGTGGTGAAACTCCCTCCTCACCTCTTTGAAGCCCTGCTCCAGGCTCTTGAACTCCATGACGAACTCCAGCTCCTGGGTGCACCTGTTGGACAGCATCACCAGTGCGTGCACCAGCTCATCCACCTGCTCGTACAGCCTCCCCACCGAACGCACTGCATCCCTGGAGGTGTGGGGAAACAGGAAGCGCTCTTCAGAATCCTCACACACGCTCGACACTCCCTCACACACCCCTCAACGCGCCCCGAGACAGGCTCCAGCTGAGCCGTTCTTCAGTCAAGAGCAACGATCGTTCGTCCCCCCCGGTCCGAGAGCCCCCGGCGTCAGTTTAAGTCTCGCGGGGCCGTGCATCGGGGGTTTGTTTGAGTCTGGCGCGGCCGTGAGTCGGGGTTTGTTTGTTTCAGATGAGCGAGGGACAGGTTGAGCCTGGTCTTGAGTAAGTCCTCTCTCTCAGAGCTATGAGTACTCCAGCCTGGTATGTGCTTGTGGCAGTCTGAGTCAGCGTGGTGTGAGGTCATTACTGACACTGGGTGCGGGAGCTGGCTGGCATCTCATTGGATGACTAGACTCTCAGAGGGTGTGTCAAGTTACCTGGGGGGGATGGGGGAGGGCTGTGATTGGAGGTGCTGGTTTGAGTGACAGGGGTGACAAGCTTGTGTTTGATCTTATAAGCCTGCTTTTGGCCTTACGGTGTACAGACTTAACCACAACTGTAAACAGTGAGTGTGTGTTCTGTGTGTACGAAACTTATCTGGCCAGATCTAATCTTCAGTCACCAAGTGTCTCTGGGTGTACATAGTTACAAAACACTGAGTGTACTGCCATATCTCTCCATGTCTCCATGTGTGTGTATGTGTGTGTGTGTGAGAGAGAGAGAGAGAGAGAGAGAGAGAGAGAGAGAGAGAGAGAGAGAGAGTGTGTGTCAGTGTGTGTGTGTGTGAGCGTGTGTGTGTGTGTGTGTGTGTGTGTGTGTGTGTGAGAGAGAGAGAGAGAGAGAGAGTGTGTGTCAGTGTGTGTGTGTGTGAGCGTGTGTGTGTGTGTGTGTGTGAGTGTGTGTGTATGTGTGTGTGTGAAAGTGTGTGAGAGAGTGTGTGTGTGTGAAAGTGTGTGAGAGAGAGTGTGTGTGTGTTTGTGAAAGTGTATGAGAGAGTGTATGAGAGTGTGTGTGAGAGTATGTGTGTGTGAGAGAGTGTGTATGTGTCAGAGAGTGTGTGTGGGCATCTCCTCGCCCCCTGTGTGTTCTTCTCCAGTGGTGGAAGCATTAGCTGCGGGCGCTAGCACAAGACAATGACTGGGCACATTGTAGAGGAAGCCTGGATTCGATGACTGCAGGATGACTTCATGGCTGTGGGTGGCTTTGTGCTACACTAAACCCCCATTGTCCTCCACCCCTACATTCAGACTCTGTTTCCCCAAAGACTCCCAACTGACACAGCCCGATTGTTAGAGGCCTGCATGCCCTTTTGATAACCCATTCAAAGTATTTCATGAGTTCTTTTGAGTCAGAATGGAGTGTTACATAATTGTTGTTACAGAAGAACTCTTGCATGTCTGGACATGTGTTGCGGCCAAAATTCCAACTGACAAACCGGTGTCAAGGGACTGATCCTCACGTACAAGCACACTGTACACACTTCTGCCCCCTGCTGACAGGCACAATACTCCCCCCCCACACACACACACACACACACACACACACACACACACACACACACACACTCCTACTGTATATTAGAATAAACTCACACACAACACCCAAGCCCACAGACACTACAAGATCAACTTCAGAAGGATCTTCTTCTTCTTCTTCTAGCTCCCCCTCCAGTCCTTCATGAGGACAAGCTCCAGGCAGACTGCAGGACACCCCTGGCCCTCGCTCTCATTCAGATCTTCATACATTTACATTTACATTTAGTCATTTAGCAGACGCTCTTATCCAGAGCGCCTTCCAGTAAGTACAGGGACATTCCCCCCGAAGCAAGTAGGGTGAAGTGCCTTGCCCAAGGACACAACGTCATTTGACACAGCCGGGAATCGAACTGGCAACCTTCAGATTACTAGTCCGACTCCCTCACCGCTCAGCCATTTTACGAGCGTTAAGACACGGTGGTGTGCCAGCCCCCTGGCAGCAGTGGAAATGTGGGGAGGAGGGAGGGAGGGAGGGGTGGGTGGGCAAGACAGCACTGGCTCTCTGCAGGGGAGGGAGAAGGCTTCAGCTCTGTTGTCATGCTAATGGTTTTGCTGGGTGCTAGCTGTTGGACTGTCCTGTCAATCAGGGCCTTTGTCTGGGGGGGGGGGGGGGGGGGGAGGGCAGAGGCCAGGGAGACAGAGTCCTTTGGTCGGGTTCTCCTGCTCCAACTGTCACACGCTGATGTACAGTGGGACGGGGGAGGGGGGGGTGAGAGGAAGGAAGGAGAGAAGGAAAAAAGGAGCGATTGAAAGCGGGAGGGAGGGTGGGGAGGATGGAGGGAGAGAGGGTGGAAGGAGGCTGGGAGGGAGGGAGAGGTGGAGGGAGGGAGAGGTGGAGGGAGGGAGGGAGGTGGGGGCCAAGGCTGATGACATAGGATCAATGCTGGATAACGAGTCATCGAGCTCCCGGCGGTCCCCCGCGAGGGAGGCTGATCACCGTGGTGATCCAGCTCCACCCCGCTCGATCAGTCCCCCTCACGGAGGACGCTACACCGGCACCAGGGTCAGGGTACGGTACTGAAAACAGGCTCGATGGAGACGGCAGTGAGTGGTCCTCGGGAGTACGAGTACGACGTGAACAGAGGTGGTGGGACCAGGCTCACAGCTGCTGCAGCCCGGCGCAGGGACGAGAGCGAGGCCGGACGGAGACACCAAGCCGGTGTCTTTGTTTGAGGGTGACAAGACAGACAAGGAGTGGGTTTGCACAGGGACTGTGTGTGTGTGTGTGTGTCGGGACTGCACACAACAGAGTTTTGGGATGACGTGATGTGTGGGCACGTGTATGTTTGTATATATGTGTGTGTGTGTGTGTGTGAATACTGGCATTGTGGTCTTAAGTTGTCTTGCCCACACCCTTTCATAATTGGCCAATTAGTCATATTCCACCCCTAGAACAAACAGAGAGGTGGAATCAAAGGCATTCCAGTGGGGGGAGAGAGAGAGAGAGAGAGAGAGAGAGAGAGAGAGAGAGAGAGAGAGAGAGAGAGAGAGAGAGAGAGAGAGAGAAAAGAGGGATGATAAGAGATTGGGAGGTTGGTGGGAGGAGGGGGGTGTTGAAAGGGGAGGGCACCATAACTGGGGTTAACTAACTGTGAAGACCCTGGACAGGCTTGTTTAGATAGAGGGGGAGTCGAGAAAGACAGAGGGGGGAGGGATGGAGAGGAAGAGAGAGGGAAAAAAGAACGAGAGACGTGAGAGGGATGGAGAAAGACGGAGCCACAGTTAGAGATAAAGAGAGGGAGACAGTGAATACAAAAAGTAGGAGAGAAGAGAGAGAGAGGAGAGAGATTGAGAGACAGTGAGAGAGAGAGACAGAGAGAGAGCGAGAGAGAGCGAGATGACCTGAGTGAGGCAGAGCTGGTTTTCTATGGTAGGAAGTGAGTCACCCCAGAGCAAAGTAAACACACGGCAACGGTCTCCGGGGCAACGGTCTCCGGGGCTCCGCCTGTTAACCCCCGAAGGCTTTGTCATGAATTCAGGAATTTCTCTCTCCTAGTCATGTGTGTGTATGTGTGTGTGTGTGGTGTGTGTGTGTGTGTGTGGTGTGTGTGCGTGTGTGATAACGGCAGGTGACTAAACGCTGGCAACAGTGAGGCGTTGATATAGGCACAAAAAACAAAACACATCATATGTCCTAAGTTAATTGAAGTGTGTGTGTGTGCGCACATTGACTGACCCTCAGAGCCAGATATAAACTGTGTGTGTGTGTGTGTGTGGTGTGCACTAACCCCCAGACATAAACTGTGTGTGTGTGTGTGTGTCTTTGGTGATTGGGAGCCGACAGATAAAAATGGTTAACTGTTTTTTTTGTGTTGCTTTTGCTCTGAGAACAGGACAAACAGACAGAGAGAGAGAGTGATTTAGATAACGCCTGTGGGAACTAACACCGTTTGGACCAGAGGAGGAGGGGGGGGGGGAGGAGAGGGGGGGGGATTTCACTCGGTCATGAGACAGTCAAGTAGCTAGCAACTTCTCCGTCCTCCTTCGAGTCTGTCTCAGAAACAAAGCCCTATTCTCTTATGTTTTAGAAAATGCACTCCTCCAAAACGTCAATCCTATAACACTACTCTCTTTCTTTTCTTCTCCTCTCCCTCTCCCTCTCCCTCTCATCTCTTTATCGGCTTTCACCTCCCGCCAAAACAAGAGTTGATCCCTACTCCTTCAGTTCCTCCCTGTGAGAACGGCGAGAGCGGCACAAAGAAAGCATTGCTCTCCAGATTGCCCACACCCCCCTTTCCCCCGAAATGGAAGTGCCCTCCAGTCAAACGCAGGTAGGGGCAGCACATTCCCCAGGATTGGGAGGGGTGGGGTGGTGACAGTTCTGAAGACGTGGCTAGCCCGGGGTAGGAGGACAGGGGAGACGAGAACGCGGGCTGTGTTTGGTCGTGTCGTCATCTATTGTTGGGGAGACGAGGCGAGCCTCGACAAGCCGTGTATTGTGTCATCTGTGTCACTGTCGAACGAGAGAAGGGGCGCCCTCCCCCATCGGACGGAGGAAAGGAAGATGGGCAGAGAGGAGAGGAAGAGGGAAGGATGGAGAGATGGGAAGGAGCGCTCTCCCCCATCGGAGAAAAGGAAAGAAGGGGTCAGATGGCTGAGCGGTTAGGGAATCGGGCTAATAATCAGAAGGTTGCCGGTTCGATTCCCAGCAATGTCAAATGACGTTGTGTCCTTGGGCAAGACACTTCACCCTACTTGCCTCGGGGGGGGGGAATGTCCCTGTACTTACTGTAAGTCGCTCTGGATAAGAGCGTCTGCTAATGTAAAGAAGGGTCGCTCTCCCCATTGGAGGAAAGGAAAGAAAGGAGGAGAGGAAGAGAGGAAGGATGGAGAGATGAGAAGAGGTCATCAGCAGTTATGTGTCTGGACCCAGAATGTGACGGTGTGTGTGTCTACCCACAGGCCCACAGGATGAGGGAGCGTCTGAGGTGTGATGTGGACACGCATGTCGTCTGGACGGGGTCATGTCAGCAGAGCTCTGAGGCAGAGCAGAGACACCTCCGCTAATGGAGGAGGAGGACAGAGAAGCTAGCTCGCTAATTCCAGACAGCGATGATAAGGCTTGTTCTTCTTGGCTTGGCCAGAGGAAAAACATTCTTGTCTCCCCACACACACACACCACATCCACACACAGACTGTCTCTCTCTTTCTCTTCCTGTGTCTACTCCGGGACAGAACTCTTCAGTTGGCAGGTACAAGCAGAAGAACACTCAGGGCTCTGGAGCTGCACGATCACCGGTCTGAGTGCATCCAGACTGGGATCTTCAGACCCCTTTACTGGAGCTGGACACGTACACAAGGGTGGAGGAGGGGGTGTGTGTGTGTATGCATGCATATAAGTGTGGTGTGTGTGTGGTGTGTGTGTGTGTGTGTACAGTACCTGTAGTCCTCAGTGAGGCTGACGCTGGTCTCCTCCTTGCGGAGGCGGGACAAGGCAGCTCCGCCCTCGAGCTGCAGCCTGACCAATCGGCTGTCCTCTAGGACGCTACGCATCAGAGCCCTGTACCTCTCCAGCAACACCTGGGCCTCCTGAGAGAGAGAGAGAGAGAGAGAGAGAGGGAGAGAGAGAGAGAGAGAGAGGGAGAGAGGGAGAGAGATAGGGAGAGAGAGATTCAGAGAGAGAGAGAGAGAGAGAGAGAGAGAGAGGGAGAGAGATAGGGAGAGAGAGAGAGAGAGAGAGAGATTCAGAGAGACAGGCAGACAGACAGAGAGGGAGAATTAGACAAAGATTTGGGAGACAGAGAGAGGCAGTGATAATTACTTGACCAATTTAAACACACTACACAATATAAAAAACATTCACCTGCTCTAAAAGTCACCTGAATATAGATACGCCTATTTGAACTCGATCCAGCACATTCTCCATGGGTTCTTTCAACACACACTGCTTCAATCAGACCAATTAGAATTCCCCCGTCAGCTGACTCTAGTCTACAACTGGACTGATTCTCTGAGGATGCCTCGAAGCAGACAGACGCTTATTACTGTCTCTGGCAACGCCTGGCTACACGCACACACGCACACACACACACACACACACCTAGGAGGGGAGTAAGTCCTGCAGGGCAGAGTTGTACTGTGGTAACGAGCCACAGGATGATGACTTGATACAATAACACATCATGTTTCCTGCTGACTCATTTTTGATATCAGATGTAGAAATAAACTCTGTCAGGGAATATGCAAATAACCTGACTCACCTGGCAGATATGTTGGTTGTGTTTAATTTAGTCTTTTTTTGTTACGATCATATGTTTTTCTTACTCTTTTTGGCTATGAATACATAAAGTAAAGATCAAAGACGATGATAAACTGTGGTGAGAATCGTCATGAATATGTCATCACTCAGGAATAACATAATCATGCTTTGTGATGAGAATGGAGAGATAATTAGAATAATTACTACATTACTCAAGCGTCTCGCTGGTGGAATGACAAAAAGGCAGAGAGAGAGAGTGTGTGTGTTCAAGTATGTGTGTGTGTGTGTGTGTTTTGTGGTAACCAGAAAAATGCCTAGAATGTTGAAAGAGGAAGGGAAGAGGGTGAGATGCTGGGGGGGGGGGCTAGAACGAGGGGTCAATGCAGGTGAAAGGAGAGAAAGAGAGGAGATGAAAGAGAAGCACTCCGAGGGAGGAGGCGGAGGAGAGGGGAGAGAGAGGAGTGGAGGACAGGACTGATCTGTGAGGAGATGGAGGAGTCGTACTGACAAGCCCAGACCAGCCCTGTGTGTGTGTGTGCAGTGTGACTGAACTGTGTGTGTGTGTGCAGTGTGACTGAACTGTGTGTGTGTGTAGTGTGACCAGCCCTGTGTGTGTGTGTGCAGTGTGACCAGCCCTGTGTGTGTGTGTGCAGTGTGACCAGCCCTGTGTGTGTGTGTGTGCAGTGTGACCAGCCCTGTGTGTGTGTGTGCAGTGTGACCAGCCCTGTGTGTGTGTGTGCAGTGTGACCAGCCCTGTGTGTGTGTGGGCAGTGTGACCAGCCCTGTGTGTGTGTGTGTGTGTGTGTGTGCAGTGTGACTGAACTGTGAGTGGCTCAGGTCTGTTCCCAACAAACATCTGTTACACAACAACACCCAACGTTCTGCTGAGGTTACTCTGGTAACAGGGAGGGTTGCCTGGAGACCTTCTCCTGGGTTTCTAGCTTCAATTAAACACACACACAATCAGGACTGCACACACACACACACACACACAGACACACACAATCCCAAGGGGCCTGGTCCTCATGGGTCAGAGTGACTTCACAGAGCGTTGCTAGGAAACCCAGACACACACTGACCTGAGACCAGCCTTTATGCCCCCACCAACCCAATTACAAAGAGGAGAGAGAGGTGGAGGGAGGGAGAGAGAGACAGACAGAGAGGGAAAGGGAGAGAGAGAGAGGGAAAGAGTGCCATGAAGAATGGAAGAGAGAGCTGAGAGAGAAACAACTGAGGAGAAAAAGAGAGGAAAAGAGTGGCAGGATCGAGATCAAGAGAGAGAGAGAGAGAGGAAGAGAGAGGAAGAGAGAGAGAGAGAGAAAGAGAAAGAAAGGAAGAGATTGACAGAAACGAGGCCCCAGACGTGGAGAACGAGAGAGACGACCTCGAAGGAGGGTAGCCAAGCCGCCCCGACTCCCAAATAAAACATTCCGCGAGATCCTCTCAAGAAGATGGTTTGAAGAGAGCCCACACTGCTCTCTGGACGTCTGTAATGGAGACCAAGAGGCCAGTAGCGAGCTGCAGGGGACTCTGGGTAAATATAGCTCTGGCGCAGGTGACTGGATAGCGGGGGGGCGCTGGGCTGAGGCCAGAGAAAGTGCTTTTGCAGCTGGCCAGGGAGACGCGTGTGGCCTTTAGCCTAGTTCAATATCAAACTAAATAAAGGGAGTCAGGTGGCTGAGCGGTTAGGGAATCGGGCTAGTAATCAGAAGGTTGCCGGTTCGATTCCCTGTGCCAGGTCTGTGCCAAATTACGTTGTGTCCTTGGGCAAGGCACTTCACCCTACTTGCCTCGGGGGGAATGTCCCTGTACGTAAGTACAGGGACAGTAAGTCGCTCTGGATAAGAGCGTCTGCTAAATGACTAAATGTAAATGTGATGTAAATCTGACACGCGGACAAGAACAAACGGTGACACGGCAACTTTGAACAAAATCAACTTCTCCCTCTCTCTCTCTCTCAGAGCACTTTTAGATACTGTAGATACCTCCCTCCCCCTCCCTCGGTCTCTCCCTCTCTCTATGTCTCACTTATATAACTCCCTCCGCCTCAGTCTAAATCTCTCTCTCTCTAACAGTAACGCTCTCTCCGTTTCGTCCCTCTCTCGCCCCCCCCTCTAACTCTCTTCCCCCCTCTCTCTCCTACAGGTGCAGTGTGTGGGGAGTTACAGGTCTGAGATGGGTGTGTGTGTGTGTGTGTTGCTGTACCTCTGCGCTGTGGGGCAGTGGGGTGGACTCCAGAGTAGTGATGGTGCCCTGGAGAAGGTTGATCGCATCCTCACAGTGACTCGTTAGCTGGGCCACTCTCTGATGGAGGACACACACACACACACAGGTAGACACACACACACACACACACACAAACATCAACACAAACCCCCAGAGAACAGAGATAACCATATCAACAAACATGTGATGCATTTCTCACTGATCTTCATTGTAGTCTTTCACAATGTAGACGTAGATACAACGGTGCTCAGAATGAACTACAAACATGGCGTCTCACCGTGCGGAAGCAGATCCAGTGGGCGTGGCAGAAGGGGAAGGTGCCGTCGAACTCGGTGGGCAGCTGGGAGGCCTCCACGTGCTTGTGGAGGGACTTGAGAGAGGTCAGGACCTCCATCTACATGGAGAGAGGAGGGAGATAGGGAGGGAGATAGAGGAGGGAGATAGGGAGAGATAGGAGGGAGATAGGGAGAGATAGGGAGGGAGATAGGGAGAGATAGAGAGGGAGATAGAGGGAGAGATAGAGAGGGAGATAGGAGGGAGGGATGTGATTAAAAAGACAACATTGATATCAGAACAAGCACTTTATGGCCAACAGCTGCGTCTGAGTGGCTACTGTGTGTGTGTGTGTGTGTGTGTGTGTGACATCACATCCTCGTGATGAGGATTTGTTTGAGCTGAGTGTCCTAAGTAGCCTGAGCAATAATGGGAACACACACCACACACACACTGCAGTGCTAAGTGCATCACACCGCTCTATCTGTCCAATGCTTTTATAGTGAGTGCAGAGCTATGATAAGGTTATTCTTCATCCACACTTGTCTAAAAGGCTGATGCAGTGTGTGCGTGTGAGTGAGTGTTGATGTGTGTGTGTTTTACCTGTATGGTGGAGGGCTTCTCCATGCGAAGGCCCAAGTCTCTGTCAGCCAGTAGCAGCACAGTGTGAATACAGCCTGGCATGGCATCCTGGAGTCACACACACACACACACGCACACGCACACGCACACACACACACACACCAGACACACGCACGCACGCACGCACGCACGCACGCACGCAC
>CM042853.1:1916811-2169311 GCA_023658055.1 Thaleichthys pacificus | reverse complement strand
CCCAACAAGCTGAGGAGTTTGCACCAGAAGTTCTAGAACAAACCTTATTTGTGTCTTTCATAAAGGGGAATGGGAAATGCTAGCTTGTTAGCTAGAAAGGCTAAACTTCCACATGTTTCTTATTGTTTTGTTGGGGGTCTGCTGTGGCGGAGTCACATGATCGTAGCTGATTCCGTCTCTCTAGAGGAGGGGACGTGAGGCGAGTCGTTTTCCCTCACAAAGGATCTGTCGTCGGGCCGGAGCGACAGGGAGACGAGCGTTAACTGGGACACGGAGAAGTTAGGAGGCCGGCCTGATTACAAACAGGCCTCCATTTGTCTCTTATTATCTTGGCCACAGAAGCTGGCCCCAATCTCTCTCTCTCCACCTCCCTCCCTCTCCCCCTCTATTTCTATTAAGCCTCCCTCCTGTTTCCCCGGGCTACCCCCCTCCACTACCCCCCCACCACGCCTGCTCCCAATCAGGACTTTTAATTGGAGAACCCAAGACTGGCTCGACTGGCTACCGTACCCCAGAACACAGGGACTAGAGCTGACTGCCTGGCCGTGGAAGAGACGGCTTTCCTCCCTCTTTGGCTGGAAAACTTGATCCTTCAGAGACGATAGAGGCCAGCCAGCAGTCTATGATATCCACATGCACATCTCCCTCAGCAGGAAAAACTGTAACGTGTCGACATACAGTTGTTTACTACGGGCTCTATAGTAGCCAAGAAGACTGAGCCAAGTTGATCTAAGCCCATGAGAGAAGTTGCATGCTTTGGTGCGTGGCTGTTTCTCGAGGTTCAAATCAGGCTGTCCGAAACGAAAAATGAATCGGAAAAAAGTAAACAAAGACTTAAAAGGTTTTGGTGAGTTAAGACAGGTCGTCTCACCTGTAAGATGTTGAAGGCTTTGAACAGAGCAGGAACTGGCGAGCACCTGCGAGCAGTCCACCAGAACCGTCAACCCCAGGGACCGCACTTCCTTCCTGTCAGAGACTAGGATGTGACATCACATTCGGATAAACAGCCAATCACAAGGGAAGTAATGACGGGTTTAGCCAACAGCGGGGTGAATCTGGTTAGGGGAGGCGGGCCTACCTGAGGGTGGTGCAGAAGTAGACCAGGATTCGAACCAGCTCGCCGCTGTTACAGTTGGGGTTCAACCACACAGTGTTCCTGGTTGTCACGGTCACCAGAGCTCGACCACCTTTGTCTCTCGTACCTTCGGTAAGGTGAAGAAAAGAGAAACAGTTCTGGATGTCCATTTGTAATGACTCAACAGCATGTAATGTTACAATATTCAAACGTGGTAAGACAAGAGGTGTGTGTGAGTGTGTAGTGTGTGTGAGTGTGTAATTGTGGTGTGAGTGTGTAATTGTGTGTGAGTGTGTGTGTGTGAGTGTGTGAGTAATTGTGTGTGAGTGTGTGTGTGAGTGTGTAATTGTGTGTGTGTGTGATGGTCCTACTCACCAGGCAGACACAGCACCCCTGAGCTGAGCACAGCAGCGTTGATGTTGTGGGCCTCTGGAGAGGGCTGGCTGGCCCCTTAGGGAGACTGGGGATGGAGACAGGGACTGGGAGGACTGGGAGAGGGATGGGGGGGTCTGGGAGAGGGATGGGGGGGTCTGGGAGAGGGAATGGGGGGGACTGGGATGAGGACTGTGGGGTTTGGAGTTGGGATGGAGTTGGGGGGTCCTGGGGCGAGGGTGGTGGGGGGGCCTGGGGCGAGGGTGGTGGGGGGGCCTGGGACGAGGGTGGTGGGGGGGCCTGGGACGAGGGTGGTGGGGGGGCCTGGGACGAGGGTGGTGGGGGGGGCCTGGGGCGAGGGTGGTGGGGGGTCCTGCTGGCTGGTGATGGGGGTCTCCTCTGGTGGGGGTCTCCTCTCTAATCCTGTCTGCTGGTCCTGGTCTGGGCTGCGGCCTGCGTGCGGAGGACACACACACACTTCACTGAGCGGTAACACACACAACAGATGTGGCCAATCAAGTTACACCAACACGCATCACACACACGTTCTCCCACACACACTGCGCACACACGACAGGTGTGTATGAGAGTGCGAAATACTCTTTATTAATGGATCAACAACCAGACCTGTTTGCTGGTAAACCTGAACACTGTCAGCTGTCTCTGTCACAGAGTGGCACAGACCCATCTACAGATGTAAGCTAACACCCACTGTATAAACATGCACACACACACACACACACTATCACGCGAACATACCATCTCACACACACACTTATCACACACACATACCATCTCACACACACACACACACACACACACACTTATCACACACACATACCATCTCACACACACACACACACACACAATCACACACACTATCACACATACATCCTCATCCATATTTCAAGTCATGCAGCTTGCTGAACCTCAGGAAGTTTAACTTGGCAGTAGGATGGAGTACAGTGTGTGTGCGTGTGCAAGATTGCCCTTCAGACAGACCATAACACCACACGCATTATCGCCACGGCAACACCAAGGCTACACCCTGAGACCCCTGCAGCCGTTATCAGATGAAAAGCAACCGAGAGACTTTATAGGGAATGTCATATTGTTACCCGGCCCTTGTAAGGAACAAGCTTAGTCTGGGACCAGAAAAACAGGGCTGAATCACAGCGAGGACGAGAGCTTGCTGAGGTGGGCTGGGTTTCAAGAGAGATTTGTGGAGGTGATTCCTACCAGGGCTGCTTGGTTTGGGGGGAGACGACTGGGGCTGACCCTAACATGGTTTGTTTGGGGTTTCAATACCCCTGCTACTGGGGTTCCCTACCCATTAGTCCAGGGGCATGTATGGGTCAGGGGAGAAGGATTGGAAAGGGGAGGATGGAAGGGATTGGAAAATAGAGAAACCCCCCACGTCCTACACACACACACACACACTTTCACCTCACTGTGAGATGTTGCTGTTGGCGGCAGACTGGACCCCTTGAAATTCAGTCTGTCTCTGCAGACCTGTCTGATCACAGGATTTACACTGCAGGACACACAGAGAGAAAGATAGAGAGAGGCAGGGAGAGAGAGAGAGGCAGGGAGAGAGAGAGCGGCAGGAGAGAGAGAGAGAGAGAGAGAGAGTGGCAGGGAGAGAGAGAGGCAGGGAGAGAGAGAAAGAGAAGAGAGAGAAAGAGAAAATAGAGAGAAAGAGAAATAGAGAATGTGGGTGGGTTTATGTGTTAAGCTCTGTCTATGGATGTAGAGGTGAATGTGTGTGTGTGCGAACATGCCCGTGTATGTCCAGGCATGTGTTGTTGTCGGTGAGATGTCAAAGGACGAGGTGACAAGTGTGCACAGCCATCAGCCATGTCCCTCCAGACCTCCCACTGCCGACACACACACACACTCTCTCTCTCTCTCTCTCTCTCTCTCTCACACACACACACACACCTCCCATTGCCGACACAAACACACACACACTCATTAATCTCAGTGACTCCCCTACACTGTCTCCATGTGGCTAGGTCATCATGCTAAACAGCCAGTAATGTCATTAAGGAACACAGCGAGGTGAAACATTAGGCGTGCTGGACGCTGCCTGCTCTAAAATAAGACTGGGGGATTTACAGACAGGCTCCTGCGCTACGCTAACTCCTTTTCCAAACCCGGTGATGAGTGATCGCTGTGGTGCCTAGATTGTACTTTTGCTTATTTTTTAATTTTTAATTTTAAAATTTTCAAGCTTTGCGTTGAAGTCGTTTTTCTCAGAAGAATCCAAACAAACACGCAGCTCCATGCCGATCATCGCAGACAGTAAACATATATTTCAGATATGTCAAGGCTGTGCCAAATTCTTTAGTGTTGGCTTATAATACACTGGGGGTAACCAAGGGGACAGAATTCACAACTTATCTAAAGTGCCGTGTGTGGTACACAGGACTCCTCTCTAGGAAAACAAGTCACTGGCACCAAGCAGAACCGTCTACATGTCTGTAATATGGGAGAGACCAGCAGATAGTAGCCTCACACAGGGACAGGACAGTTAGAGTAGCTGTGTTAGCTAGTCGCAGTGGTTCTCAATCCTGGTCCTCGGGACCCCCTGCCCTGCATGTTTTAGATATTTCCCTGCTCCAACACACCTGATTCAAATAAATGGGCCTGATAACGACCCATTCATTTGAATCAGGTGTGTTGGAGCAGGGAAACGTCTAAAACATGCAGGGCAGGGGGTCCCGAGGACCAGGATTGAGAACCACTGAGAAAGAGCAGGGATGTTCTGAGTGGAAACTAACCCCGAGTCTGACTCGGATATGAAGACAATCGATCGGACATGTTTGTGTTAGTGTGGAGGTGATGAGTGTGTTTAGAACAGAGGATGTGTGTTACAGGTTTTAGAACGTGGAGGAGGAGGAGGAGGAAGGAGGAGGAGTTACAGGAGGAGTTACAGGAGGAGCCAAGCCAGATTAGGAGACAGCAGTTTAAAAGGGGAATCTGGGAGTCTTTGGACAGGAAGGAAAAATAGTAAAAATCTGGGAAATTCTGGGGTATAAGGAGGTTCAGAACAAGAGGGGGGGGGGGGAGAGTTTTGGTTGAACAAAAAAAAGAGAGGAGGGGGGGTGTACCTGTCTCCTGGACGACGACTTCAGCCGTTTCAAGATTTGTCACTGTAGACAAGTCCTTATTGACCTCCTCAGTTTTCTCCTTCTCCTTCTCTTCCTCCTCTGGTCTGTGTTCCTTGAAGGCGGAGATATCTGGACCCTCCGTCGGTGAAGAGAGTGTGTGTGGCACGGCGGAGCTTTCCGAGCACGCGTGTGTGTGTGTCGGCTTGGACTGGTCCTGAGCTACATGGGTCTGTGACTCACACACACACGTGTCTGCGTGTGTTTGAGTCGACTCCAACACGCTTCCAACACACACCTCCTCTCTCTCACTTTCTCTCTCAGGGTTCAGAGGGGAGCTTTCCATCCATTGCCCCTCTCCATCCTTCTTCCTAGCTTCATCCGCCTCTCCTACCTCCTCCCTCCTCTCCTCTCCCTCCTTCTCCTCCTCTCCTCTCCCTCCTCCTCTCCTCTCCCTCCTTCTCCCTCCTCTCCTCTCCCTCCTCCTCGGTGAGGGGATGTTTCGCTGACACGTATTCTCCTATCTCCTTCTCTACAGGTGTTCTCTCTGGCTGTGCTTCCGAGTGTGTGTCTGGGGGTGTGACGGAGTGTGTGTGTGTGCCTGCCTCCGTGTGTGTCCCCGTCTCTGTGTGTGTGTTTGGTTCCGTGTGTGTGTCTGGCTCTATGTGTGTGTGTTCCTCTGTGTGTGTGTCTGGTTCTGTGTGTGTGCCTTCAAGTGTGTGTGTGTCAGCCTCTATTTGGCTGGTTGGTTCTATTTGTGTCTCTGGTTCTGTGTCTGGTTCTATGTGTGTCTCTGGTTCTGTGTCTGGTTCTATTTGTGTCTCTGGTTCTGTGTCTGGTTCTATGTGTGTCTCTGGTTCTGTGTCTGGTTCTGTGTCTGGCTCTGTGTGTGTCTCTGGTTCTATGTGTGTCTCTGGTTCTGTGTCTGGTTCTATGTGTGTCACTGGTTCTGTGTCTGGCTCTGTGTGTGTGTCTGGTTCTGTGTCTGGCTCTGTGTGTGTGTCTGGTTCTATGTGTGTCTCTGGTTCTGTGTCTGGCTCTGTGTGTGTGTCTGGTTCTATGTGTGTGTCTGGTTCTGTGTCTGGCTCTGTGTGTGTGTCTGGTTCTGTGTCTGGACTCTGTGTGTGTGTCTGGTTCTATGTGTTTCTCTGGTTCTGTGTCTGGCTCTGTGTGTGTGTCTGGTTCTGTGTCTGGTTCTATGTGTGTCTCTGGTTCTGTGTCTGGCTCTGTGTGTGTGTCTGGTTCTGTGTCTGGTTCTATGTGTGTGTCTGGTTCTGTGTGTGTGTCTGGTTCTGTGTGTGTGTCTGGTTCTGTGTGTGTGTTGTCTGTCTGGACTGTGGTCACGTTGGCCTCAGAGAGACGAGCCTGGATCACCTCCTCCTCTCTGGTTTCTGCCTCTCTCTCTCCTTCCACCTCTCCCTCCCCCCTCACGTCTGCCTCCCTCACCTCTGCCTCCCTCTCTCCTTCCACCTCTCCCTCCTCCCTCATCTCTCCCTCTCTCTCCCCCTCTCCTGTCCCCTCCGCCTCTCCCGCCTGCTCCCTGTCCTCCAGCATGGCAGCTGTCACTTCAACATCCCCTGGAGGACCAGCCTCAGCCTCTGTCCTCCTCTCTCTCTCTGCATCTCCAGCTGGGGCAGGCAGGACAGGGCAGTCACCCCTCAGTGAGGTGACTGTGTCACTGCCTCCTGCCTCGGCCCTGTCTGACAGGATGTGTGTGTCTGGCGGAGAGCCAGATGGCGTGTGTGTTGCCGGGCCCTCGACCGCAGGCGGGCCGCGTGTGCGGGTCTCCGAAACAGGAAGTCGATGTTCTGCCTCACTATCGATCTCATCCTCGTCGCCATCACTCTCCAGCTCCCCCTCGACTACAACATCACTACCGCCCGCCATCTTTTCTACCTGTCCAGTCTCAGCTGACTGAGGTTCTTCCGTCCCTGTCCTGCTAGCCTGCACACCTGCTGACTCAGCACCTTTCTCCCTCACACGGGTCACACGAGCCGCAGCTGCCAGGCCGTCAGCCTGCAAGGCGGCCATGACGGCTCCCGTGACATCACACGCGGACACAGTTGCACTCTCCGGCGGAGGGTCAGTACCTTCCGGGGTCTCTGCAGAAGCCACGTGGTTCTCCGACGCCACCTTGGCGGCGTGGAGGGGGAGGGTGGGGGTGAGGATGACGGGACGCAAGGCCACCGAGCTCAGGTTCTCCTCGATGAGCATGGAGCACACCATGGTCTGGGAGCAAGTGCTGCTTTTCACTGGGGGGGGCAGGAAGTGGGCCTGCGGGAGGCCGTGCATGGTGGGGGTTGTAGTCCGTGAGGGTTTGTGGAGATTCCTGTAGTTCAGGCTGATGGACTGTGTCAACGAGCCTTTCTGGGGGGAGAAGCGAGGCAGGGAGATCTCGTCCAGCTCCACGTACTCCCCCTCCGTGTCCGAGTCGTCCGTGTTCTCCGACGGCGCCCTCCCGTTCCGTCTCGCCTCCACGGGCTTCCCCTTAAAGGGGCGGAGCTTCAGTTCCTTCACGGGGGCTTCGTCGCCTTCCCGTTGGCTCCTCAGCGTGTCAATCAACAAGTCCCTGTCCCGGTCGGACAGCCCCTCCTCCCCCTGCTCCTCCCCAGCGGGCCTCCTGGGGGGCAGGGCGGCGCCGGGGCGGGGCAGGGGCCGGTTGACGAACTGGGGGTGCACCACGTCCTCCCAGGGCACCCTGAAGATGTCGTTGTCGGCTGAGAGCAGGCAGTGGGCCAGCGGGGGCGCCGTCGAGCCCCGCTCCCGGTTGACGGACTGCAGCCAGGCCATGGTGAAGAGGGTGGTGTGGGCTAGCTCCGGGACGCACACCTCCTCCACATGCTGGCCTCCGGCCGACAGGCAGCGGAGGGCGATGCGGGGCAGGGGCTTGGGGTCGGTCTTGGAGGAGGAGGTGGGGGGAGGTGGCGCCACCTGGAGGTAGAAGTCTCCCGGCCGGAGGATGCGTGGGTCCAGAGGCGACAGCTGGACCACTACCTTCTCGTGCACGCACAGGGGCCAGCCCTCGTGACGGAACAGCAGGCCACAGTAGGGGAACTGAGGAGAGAGAGGGGGGGGGAGAGGGAGGGGGAGAGAGGGGGAGGGGGATAGGGGGAGAGAGAGAGAGGGGGAGGAGAGAGAGAGGGGGAGAGAGAGAGAGAGAGAAAGAGAGGGAGAGGGAGGGAGGGGGAGAGAGGGAGGGGGAGAGAGAGGGAGAGAGAGGGCGAGGAGAGAGGGAGGGGGAGAGAGAGGGAGGGGGAGAGAGAGAGGGAGGGGGAGAGAGAGAGGGAGGGGGAGAGAGAGAGGGGGAGAGAGAGGGAGGGGGAGAGAGAGAGGGGGAGAGAGAGAGAGAGGAGAAAGAGAGGGAGGGAGGGAGGGGGAGAGAGGGAGGGGGAGAGAGAGGAGAGAGAGAGGGAGGGGGCGAGAGAGAGGGAGGGGGAGAGAGAGGGAGGGGGAGAGAGAGGGGAGGGGAGAGAGAGAGGGAGGGGGAGAGAGAGGGTGTTAGGAGACCGTCTGGTTGATTACATCACAAAAGAAGTTATGTAGATAGGGAAATACAAGAAAGAGACAGAGAAAAGAGAGACAAGAGAGGGAGACAGATTGAGAGGAGAGAGAAAGAGAAACAGAAGAGAGAGAAGGAAAACATCCATGAGTGAGAGCCTCTGCTTCCAACGTGTGACAATAAAATAATTCTTCTTTTGACAAGAAAATTCTGCTTCTTTGAAACTCAAGAAGAGGATCCGTCCTCCCTGTGAATCCCTCCTCAGGCTTAGAGAGTCGTTTGACTGGCTGGACAGTACTCATTTGTTTTGGAACACTTACACCACGGGTATTGTTTTGCCTCCAACCTCTTCCGTAATGAAATAAGGGTGGTGTGTTTTCACAACAGTCGGAGGCCTAGGACCCGTCTAGAGTCTAGTAGCAGAGGTTTGCACGTGTGTAAGACACACTCTCACACACACTCTCACTCTCACACACACTCTCACACACACACACTCTCACACACACTCACACACACTCTCACACACACTCTCACACTCACACACACACTCTCACACACTCTCACACACACTCTCTCACACACACTCACCTTCTGTGCTATCTAGAGGATTTGGAGCAGGCAGTTACACATTTACATTACATTTACATGTAGCGACTTACAGTAAGTACAGGGACATTCCCCCCCAGGCAAGTAGGGTGAAGTGCCTTGCCCAAGGACACAACGTCACTTGCACAGCCGGGAATCTAACCGGTAACCTTCAGATTACGAGCCCGACTCCCTAACCGCTCAGCCACCTGACTCCGGAGTAGGCCTGTGTGTGAATGTACAATGGAAGTCTTTTTAAAGGAAGGGTATTCCCCTCCCTACATTAGCAGGCCTGTCCTTGTCCATCAAAGGGAAATCCTCTTTTTTTTTCTTCATGTGACCTGACCTTGCAGTGAGGGGAGCCTGGTGGGGGAAGGAGTTCAAAGTGAACTTTCTCTTTAAGCTGGGCATACAATCACACACGACGTGGCCAACAATCCACAAGCTTTATCCTTTGGAGGAAGGAATGGAGGGAGGAGGGGAGGGAGGAGGAGGGAGGGAGGAGGGGAGGGAGGAGGGGAGGGGAGGGAGGGAGGAGGGGAGGGAGGAGGGAGGGAGGGGAGGAAGAGAAGAAAGGGGGGAGGAGGGGAGGGAGGGGGGAGGGAGGAGGGGAGGATGGAGGGAGGAGGGAGGAGGGAGGGAAGAGGGGAGGGGAGAGGGGAATGGAGGGAGGAGGGAGGGGGGGGGATGGGAGGGGATGGAGGGGGGAGGGGAGGAGGGAGGGAGGAAGAGAAGAAAGGGGAGGGAGGGGATGGGAGATAGAAAGAGATTACAGAAAAGAGAGTTTCGAAAAATATCAGTTTTTCCGAGTCCTTGGCTTTAACAGTGAGCTCGTCAATAGGGCCTATGGAGGAGCAGAACAGACACATGAATATTCTACCAGAGCTTGACTTCAGGGGTCGACTGGAAACAGCCTGGCTCTTTTGAAAGCCAAACCCTTAAATAGATGAGGAGGAAGGAGACTGGAGTGGTTGAGTTGAATGGGAGTCAGTAAGCGTGTGTGTGTGTGTGTGTGTGTGTGTGTGCGTGTGTGTGTGCGTGCGTGTGTGCGTGTGTGCGTGTGGTGTGGCGTTCTGCTCCCATGACATCAGGTGCGTCTCCGAGTCAGTTTTTCCCATGGCGTAAGGGGCTAAACTCACACAGACGGTCGCACACACACTCCTGCACACACACACTCTGGCACACACACACTCCGATACACACACACACACTCCGGCACACACACACACTCCGATACACACACACACACTCTGGCACACACACACACACTCCGATACACACACACAACACTGCCCTGCACACACACACCCACAGCAGGGGATGTGTAAACAAACCAGTGTCAAGTGATTTCCGCTCAAAGGTCGACTTTCAGCCCAGGCGACCTACACACCGGAACAATTCCCTCCTGCCCCCCTCCTCTCCTCTCCTGCCCCCCTCCTCTCCTCTCTTGCCCCCCCTCCTCTCCTGCCACCCTCCTCTCCTCTCTACCCCCCTCCTCTCCTCTCGCCATCCCCCTTCTCTCCTGCCCCCTCCTCTTCCTCTCCTACCCCCTCCTCTCCTCTCACCATCCCCCTTCTCTCCTACCCAGCCCTCCTCTCCTCTCCTACCCCCCTCCTCTCCTCTCCCATCCCCCTTCTCTCCTCTCCTACCCCCCCTCTCCTCTCCCATCCCCACCCTTCCCTCTACTCCTCCTAAACCCCTCCATATACTTAAAGGTTTTCCGTGATTCCTTCCGATAGCACTGAAGGCCACAGACCCTTGCTTTGTGTGTGTCCCTGTGTGTGGCTTCCTACCCTGCCTCCCTCCCTTTCTTGTTTCTTGTAGCGATGTGAGTGAGGTGGGGGGGGGGGGGGGGGGTCTGTCTACGTCCTGTCAGTGAGATTGGGGTCACTGAGTCTTTTGGACGTCCTGGCCCAGGTTCAGTGCGTGTGTGTGTGCGTGCATACCTGCCTGTGTGTGTGTGTGCATGTGCATACCTGCCTGTGTGTGTGTGTGCATACCTGCCTGTGTGTGTGTGTGCATACCTGCCTGCCTGCCTGTGTGTGTGTGTGTGTGTGTGTGTGAGAGCTCTCAGGGCAGGATTAGCTGAACAGGTCCTCTAAACACAGTGGAGTTCCTCTGCTGGTCTGCAGACTCTCTAGGCCTCAGCTCAGACATGCTGCTCCCAATACCACAGCTAGCTACTGTGTACACAGCGGCCTCGAAATCTAGTTTTAGATTTGATCTTTTATCCCGCTTGCACACTCTGAAGTCACCCAGTGACGAGGGGAAGTTGAAAAAGTCACAAGTTTTTAATCGTTTGGGTTCTGTGTGCCAGCGATGGTCTCTCAGTCAGTCCGTCCGTCCCTACATCTCCCTCCCCCTCTCTCTCCCCCCCTCCCCCCCCAGCCAGATGGGGTGCTGTCTGATGACAGAGCTCTTTCACCACATGTGAAGGTGCCCTCTGACGAGCTGGTGTTAAGTCTGTGGGTAGGACCTTTTGCCGTCTTGTGTTTAGAGAACACACACACCCAATCCACAACAACTGTTGGTTGGTTCCACCCAGGGTCAAGTAGAGGGGGTATAAATAGCTTCTAGACAACTGGTGGTAAAGATGTGTGTGCGTCCGTGTGTGTGTATGTGAACATGTGTGTGTGTGTGAGAGCATGTGTCTGTGTGTGTGAATATATATGCGAGCATGTGTGTGTGTGTGAGTATGTATGTGTGTGCGCATGTGTCTGTGTGTATGAGCGTGTGAGTGTGAGCATGCATGTGTGTGTGTGTCAGCATGCATGTGTGTGTGTGTCAGCATGCATGTGTGTTTGCACTGGTGTGTGTTGGCATAAGGCTTCACCACCTTCAAGTGTTGTAACCAGGGTGACGGCAGATAAAGTAGGACCGTTAGACCAGTGGCGCATGACGCTGGTTTCTTGAGCCTGGTATTTGTGTGTGTGCGTGTGTGTGTCTGAATGTGTGTGTGTTTGTGTGTGTGTGTGCCAGCAGGCTACAGCCAAACTTCTGCGTGAGTGATGATGATCCTTGTCTAGCTAGCGAGCCTGCTAACATAACAAGGAGCTAGCGAGCCTGCTAACATAACAAGGCCTGGCCTGGCGGGGCTGCAGCAACTCCTTTTGTTAGCCGGCTGTCGGCCGGCAGACTACACCCTACTGAGTAATGACACGCTCAGAGTGTATGAATGAGAGAGAGACAGAGAGAGAGACAGAGAGAGAGACAGAGAGAGAGAGACAGAGAGAGAGAGAGAGCGAGAGAGAAGTGTCCCACTTGTGACACATCCCACAGCCACGTTATAGATCCCCGACATGACTAGACAAGACCATGGTGTGTGTGTGTGTGTGTGTGTGTATCTGAGAGAGTTAGTGAGAGGGAGGAGTAATGAGGAGTTAGCCTAGCTGAGATGACTCACTCTAAATGAGGGGAGCCTGTTCACTCTGAGTAACAGTGACTAGAGGGGAGAGAGAGCGTGAACCCCCTCTACACACCCCCTCTCTGTAATTACTGAGTCATGGACACAAGCCGGGTGGCAGTGAGGCAGAGAGGACAGGAAGAAAGAGGGGGGGAAGGGGGGGAAGTGATACACACCCCTATAGAGTAGAACTGACAGAGACCAGAAACAGAGAGAGAGAAAGAGCTAGAGGGTGAAATAGAAAGGGTGAAAGAAAGAGAGAGAGGAGGAGAGAGAGAGGGAGAGAGAGAAGGGAGAGAGAGAGAGAGAGAGAGAGAGGGAAGGGGGAGAGAGAGAGAGAGAGAGAGAGAGAGAGGGGAAGGGGAGAGAGAGAGAGAGAGAGAGAGAGAGAGAGAGAGAGAGAGAGAGGAGAGAGAGAGAGAGAGAGAGATGAGAGAGAGAGAGAGAGAGAGAGAGAGAGAGAGAGAGAGAGAGAGAGGGAGAGAGAGAAGGGAGAGAGAGAGAGAGAGAGAGAGAGAGAGAGAGAGAGAGAGGGAGAGAGAGAGAGAGAGAGAGAGAGAGAGAGAGAGGGAAGGGGGAGGTGAGTCACAGATAAAAGGTAGGCATAAAAGCGAGGAAACCGGAAACCAACAAAAACAAGTCAGCGACAGCGACAGATATCTTTCCGCGGCAAACGTCCATTCATTTACGCTACACGATCCGGTCTTCATAGATGCTAGGCCGACACTGTGTAATCAGGGGGGGGGGGGGGGGAGGTCCTACTCACACAGGCATCCTGCTGTATGCCCTGGAGGATGTGCTTGGCTGGAACCAGGAAGTCGATGAGGTAGCGAAGGCCGTCTCCTCGGTAACTGCCCTCGACCACGTCGAACACCTGGCAGAGCACGGTGGCGGCGGTGGAGCTGAAGGGCGGGTAGAGGGCCGACAGGGTGCTCTGGATGCAGCTGTCCAGAGACTCAGAGTCCTGCAGGGGGGGAGGGGGAGGGAGAGGGGGAGGGAGGGGGTGAGGTGGGGGGGGGAGTAAACATTAACACCCACTGGCAAAGTGGCCGTTCTCTGCCAAGACACTTCCTGACTACGATTCGTGAGCGTTGACATTCAAGCTTCAGAAATTCAAATATAACAGAATTCAGGCTGCTCAAATTAGAATTTTTTGGCCGAAATTTGAAAAGATTTTCTCAACCTTTCAAGAACAGAGAAGCCTAAAACATAGTTAAGCAGAGCTGAGTACAATAGAGTACAGTAGTCTTCAACAAGGACTCATCAATGATGCAAATTTGAAAAGATTCTCAACTTTTAAAAACGTATTTTTCAACAACAAAACAATTGAAAATATTTTTTCAACCTTTCCAAACTTTTTTTCAACAATTTAATTTGTAAAATTGTATTTGAGCTTAATTCTTTTTGTGAACTTAATTTCACCATTCGAATTAGAAATTAATTTTGGGTGATCAGATTTTTTTCGGCTCTTTCAAATTCAAAGAGGTGAATTCAAAACCAAAAATTCAATGGTGTTTAAATGTCAATATTAAGTATTCAATGACTTTTAACATTCAACACATTGTGTCACGGATTTGCTTCCATACTACAGCAGCAACTGTCTCTGGGGCCTGTGCTTTAGCTGACGGGTTATAAAACATGAGGACTGAGGGTGTAACAGGACTCCTGCACTGGCTCTGCTCTGGTCTGGAGACACACCAGAGGAGAGAGAAGTCTGGTAAAAATATCAGCCTGGATTAGACGCGTAGACACAGCAAGCCAGCTCTGATGCCCAACAGCATGTGTGAGGGAGAGAGACAAAGAGACAGAGTTAGAGAGAGACAGAGACAGAGAGACAGAGTTAGAGAGAGACAGAGACAAAGAGACAGAGTTAGAGAGAGAGAGAGACAGAGTTAGAGAGAGAGAGACAAAGAGACAGAGTTAGAGAGAGACAGAAACAGAGTTAGAGAGAGAGTTAGAGAGAGAGAGAGAGAGAGAGAGAGTAGAGAGAGAGAGAGACAGAGTTAGAGAGAGAGACAAAGAGACAGAGTTAGAGAGAGACAGAGACAGACAGGAAGAGAAAGACAGACACCGCTACAGAAGTCTCTGTATTTACACTAGACAGACTTGTGCAGCAGTTGAGACAAGTTTTGGTCTAAATAGCGGGTTCCCATGGTGATACTACAGTAACCCAATGACAGGTTCAGCTGTCGGTCCACATATACCCCCCCTGACCCCACCCCCGTCCCAATTTCTCCTTTTCATCCACCGCTACACTAGGAGCCCCAGACTAAAACATGCCCAGTTATCGCCTAGCAACAACCAGAGAATATCCTTCCATCACGAGAGAGGGGGTTGTATATTTTGAGTCCATGACTCAACGAGATAAGATGTGCTGAGATGCGACGGTCCCCGGAAAGTTCGAACAAATGTTGTGGCTCTCGGAGGCTGGGTTTGGGGAGGGGTGAGGACGGTATTAGAGCGGAGATATCGGGTGTCTCTGGGGTGGGGGTGGAGGTCTGGGAGTTGGACACATCACTGGTCTCTGAGAGGGCAGCTTCCTGCTCATGAACTTCAAGCCTGTCTGCTCAAAAATGTCTAAAATAACCACGCGAGGTAGAATCTAGCTATGGACAATCACTGCATAGTGTTTTAAGTTTGGTTTTGAGTTAGTTGGAAGTTTCATATTGTCATGAGAGCAGATTTTAGGGGTAGCCTAGGAGACGCAGGTATTACCCCTGTGTTAATCCTCCAGGTGTGTCTGTATGTAAACGCGTCATTACCACCCAAGGCCGTAGCCATGGAGTCAACATTGGAGATTTTTTTAATGATAATTTCGGACAGCATGCGTGGTTGCCTGTCGTAGCGTAGCACATTTATATTTTTATATCAATATATTGGGGGGGACATTTTGACCAGTATTATGATTACAGCCTTGTTACCACCACTGACAAGCCCCTTTCACCCAGAGAGCTCACGCAATATCGGCGTGAAGAAGCCCTGTCGTTAGGCCGGCTCGGCTTGTTTACGCCGAATCAAACAAAGCCGGCATGACGTGTCCCTGTGAGCGTGTGTGCGACCTCAGTTAGTCTGTGTTTACCTGTCGTCCTGCACTGGGACTCCTGACTGAGGTGAACCGATCTGAGAAGGCCTCAGCCAAACGTCTGGGTGTGTTTCTCAAAGGGGACGAGGTGAGAGGAGACATTTACATTTAGTCATTTAGCAGACGCTCTTATCCAGAGCGACTTACAGTAAGTACAGGGACATTCTCCCCCGAAGCAAGTAGGGTGAAGTGCCTTGCCCAAGGACACAACGTCATTTGGCACGGCCAGGAATCGAACTGGCAAGCTTCAGATCACTATCCCGATTCCCTAACCGCTCAGCCACCTGACTCCTGACTCTGAGACAGGCTGGCGGCCGCGTTCGATAAGGGAAGCCGTGTGACACAGGGACAACAATCAGCCCGGTTAATCTTGTGTTTACAGACCTCTGGCGATATGCAGGTTGTACACGCCGAAAGGCACACACACGCAGACACACACAGACACACACACGCAGACACACACACGCAGACACACACACACGTACGCTTCACATCAAACAGCGCCGCTGTTTTGATAAGACATCAGAGGAGTTGATTGTCTTTTGGTCTGACAGGTTTGCATTTAACTGTCACTGAGGTTTCTATGTGTTCAGTTTTGTTTACATTTAAGACTATGCAGACCATAATGAGAACTGTCTTCTTCACTTTCCTGGGGGGTGAAGAGCAGAGGAAGATGTTTAAGCATGACTAGACATGGGCGTGGGAGTTTGTTAGAAAGACTAACCGGTGTCTGTGTGTGTGTGTGTGTGTACGCTCCTGTGTGTGTGTGTGTGTACGCTCCTGTGTGTGTGTGTACGCTCCTGTGTGTGTGTGTGTGTGTGCGTGTGCATGTGCCTGTATGTGTGTTATTTCAGATGGTGCGTGGGTACAGCCAGTTCCCAGGCTGACTGAGTTACAGCAGCCTGATAACACACTGCAGCCTCTCCTGTTGGTACCGGATCCTGTGTGTGTGTGTGTGCATATTACAAAAATAATTTGTGTATGTGTGTGCATATTAGACAGATAATTTGTGTGTGTATGTAGTGTGTGTGAGTGTGTGTAAGACAAAGAACCCACAGGTGTGTGTGTGTAAGACAAAGAACCTGTGTGTGTGTGTGTAAGACAGGTTTAGAGAGTAGGGGGTGAGGTTATGCCCCCCACCTTCCCTCCCCAGGTGTTCCTGAGAGACTCCCCTGACTAACCCCTTTGCCCCTGTGTCTGTTCGAGCTCGAGGGGGCGGTGTGTGGGGAGGCGGGGAGGAGGGGCAGGGGGAGGGAGGGGCGGGGGAGGGGGGCTACGGCGGCTCTCTTTATCTGGGTTCTAATCTTCCTCTGATGCAGTCTGGGGATTTCAGCACACTTTAATAAGCTTGTGTGGGATCTCTCTCCATGCCTCCTGAGCCATTCGATCACTTCCACTAGAAAGACGATCTCCTGTTCACATCTTCAAAAAAACTACGGACGTTTACTCAATCGATATTTACAGGCTTTTTATGGCTATATAATAATGTAAAAGACTCATAAAAACGACCTAATTGTCGACTAGACTTTGCCTTTTGGATGGCTGGAACCACAGAAGAAGAGCTGTGAAACAACTGTCTGGTCCCGATAGATTATGTTTGAGGTCTGAATGTGGAGTGGGGGAAGGAGGGGTGGGGGTAGGGGGATGGAGGTAGGAGGGGAGGGGGTAGGGGGGTGGAGGTAGGAGGGGAGGGGGTAGGGGGGTGGAGGTAGGAGGGGAGGGGGGTGGAGGTAAGAGGGGAGGAGGTAGGAGGGGGGTGGAGGTAAGAGGGGAGGAGGTAGGAGGGGAGGTAGGAGGGGAGGAGGTAGGAGGGGAGGTAAGAGGGGAGGAGGTAGGAGGGGAGGAGGTAGGAGGGGAGGAGGTAGGAGGGGAGGTAGGAGGGGGCACAACCCAAAAGCCTCTTTCCTTCCCTAAGTGAGAGTCGTCCCCGAGGGACCAGTGGCCCCTGGTCCACCCCAGACTAAAGGGCCCTCTTGAATAATGCATGGCGTCATTAGGTCTCCATACCAACCTGACACAGCACCAGCTGAGCTGACTGCCTGCTAACGTTGTCCGAATGAGGAAAATACACGCTGATCTGAATCTGTGTCGGCAGTCTAGTTGGGTTTATTCGTAGATAATGTGACAGCTAACATGCATGGAAATCATGAAGGGATGATTATCCATGGAAATTGATAATTTCATTTGAAAAGAAGTGGTGTGTGTGTTGTGTGGGGGGGGGGAGAGGGCCCTGCCCCCCTTGGAGAGCTTGGAGAGCTGTAAAGTTGCAGTGGCTGGTTGTAGGCGTTTTAACTTAGCTAATTGTGTTGGAAGGTCTAAGGATCAATAACTGCTTCCCTTTATGATCTATCTATCTGAGCAAAGAGGCAAACGCATCATGTGAAAAGGACAGATGAAAATATTGCAAGCCTATTTCCTGTAGTCAACGGTCTACAGAGCCCCATGAACATGAACAAAAGTAAGTGATAATAACATCGTAACATGAGACCAGCCATGGGGAATTTGACATTTTAATAATTCAACCACAAAAAACATCCAAAAGGGAGTGAAGGGGTAATAATTTGGCTGAATCTGAATCAGACTGCTCAATTTCTTCAGACTGAATCAAGAGTGCCAACGTTATTTTCGTAAAGCATGCAGAGCAAAGAGGGGAGAGGGAGTTTAGAACTGGGCAGCGTCCACAAAGACATCATTCTGCAGCGCTCTGTAGCCATGCCTACGGGGTAAACAGGAAGGAATCGGGAACAAGCATATGATAGAAAGAACATATCCACAAGGGCCAGTTCAGTTGTGGTTTGGTAGCTGAGAAACGACCCATTTACGGGAAAATAATCCTAAATACATCACGATGATCAACAAATACGTGAACATCTTGTATCCTTAGAAGTTCACTTGCAGACCCAAAAGCTTCTCATGTCCTCGCAAGCAGGTCAAACCTCCACTCACACACAAACAGCCATCAGGATTCATCATCTACTTCACTCATCTCTGTATGTGTGTGTGTGTGTGTGATGGGTCTACTCTTACGATGATCATAATGGTGAAGGCACACACCCAGAGAGGCTTGCTTAATCAAGCATGTGTCTGGTTCACAAGGCCTCTGCCATAACCCTGAGCCTATTAGATTACTCAAGTAATCCTGTCTCTCCCGGTTACGCTCACTACAATGAATAATCAATCAGAACCTGTTTCCCCATGGGGGCTATATGATTCACTGAGCAAACTGTTTTACCTCGTAAACGGCCCTGGTTTTGGTCACGTGACCAGGGTGAGAGAGACGCTAAAAGGGTTTGCTTCTCAGCCCGGCCACGTGCCTGACAATAGAGGAGATGAACTTGATTGGATGGAGGGGGTTCCACAGCGTGGTCGGCGTGACGATGAGAGCTCCCTTCTGTAAGGCCTCAGCATCAGACTGCAAACGCTGACTGAGGGAGAATGATGAGGCTTCGGAGGGTTTATCCAGCTATAAATTGAGATCTGGATTGCAGTTGTATTTTCTTTGATACTTTTTTTGTTCTTTAACATTATGTGTTAACTTGTTTTCCGTGTAGTGAGCTAGGTATAGCTTGGTGGTAGGGCATTTAACTGCAGATTGAAAGGTTGAAGGTTCAAATCCCCTAATCATTGGATAAAAGCATGCTAAATAAAAGACATTACATTATTATTAGGTAAAAGAAAACATTTTCGAATACAAAGGTCATGTAAACATGAGTCCTTTATTATGTTTATGTGGTGTTTAGGTAAATGCTTTGTGTAGTCTGAGTAAATGTCAACCGTAAACCGTCATGAGGTACAAAAAAAAGATGTTCGTTCAGCCATCATGACTACAACCCACTGGAGACATGCACTTGTTGACCTCACACGAGCGACAGAGCATACCAGCTGTCCATCAAAGGGAGAAAGAGAAGAGAGAGAGAGAGAGGGAGGAGAGAGGGATAGAGAGAGGGAGGGATGGTCAGGAAGAAAGTAAGGGAGTGATAATCAGGGAGAGTGATTGAGACCAAGCGAAAACAGGAGATATCACGAGCATCTGTCCTAACAACGGCAGTTGGTCATTGTGTTAAAGGGTGGCAGGGCGGCCAGAGGGATGGAAACTGCCGCTGCAGCTAAAAGTCAGTTGACAAAACACTTAACGTGAACCCAGCGGGCAGCATAGCGTGTTCGTTCAGAGGTTTGGAATCAAACGCTGGGCTGATGGAGGGTGATAAAAGGCAGAGGGCCTGGGGGGCATCCATCTTGTATCTGACACTCTTCCTGTCGGGGGTGAACCAGATGCTGAGTCTTTCACACCTTTAGGGAGTTTTGTCGTGAATCAAACTAACTGGGATGTTTCCGCCTTCGACACCGCACTTCCTGACTGACAGGATCAATTCCACATGGAGGATTACGAACACTGAAATAGCACGAGGGCAAGAAAAACAAATGATTTAGGAAACACTTTTTTTTGGAAAGGGGAACAGTCAACTTTGACAAAAGAAATCTGTATTTAGCCTTTTTCCCTAGATTCAATTCCCTGGTTGAATGATCTGGGTTATTAGAACGTGGATTTTTTTGGGGGGAGTGTCAATGAGAAATAAAGCTACAGCATGATTGATATTTCCAGTTTTTGAAAAGGGTGAAATCCAACTGAGATAAATCAGGATTGAACTTGCACACAAAGACCTAACACATCCCACAACTCAAAAAAGGTTGAAATGTAATGAACCCTAAACACTTCCTCAGGGTAAATTTGTGCTGAGTTGTTGAGCGATAACACGGTTATTACCTTACAACACATCCAAAATTGCAACACAGGCCCGTCAAATTCCTCCAAATGTATCAAGTGGAACATTATTCTGCATGAAGAAACACTTCACCAAAATTAATTGAGCAATTTAAAAGGCAGTTGGGTAAAAAATACATTTAAAAAAAGGTCAAACATTCCAAAGGGGAAGTGAGAGAACATCGCAGTCCTCAGGTTGCACGTCTGAAAAAAGCATTTAGACCGGGAACCCTGTCCTGAACTCCTGTCACCCAGCATGCATGCATCATGCATCTATTGACTTAAAGCGAAGTCAAGGGTTGCCAATTCCCAGAAGGGTGGGGCGGGGGTGGGGGGGTGGGGGGGTGGGGGGGGGGGTGCTCTGGAAAAACACAGGCTGTGTCTTACTCATCTCTTCCTCGTCAGCAGGTCCCAACCTCTTTGTTCCACCTCGTCCCAGTTGCGTTTCCCAAAAGTTTACACCTTCGCAGAGGCCCTAATGGCAAATGCAGACATTTACGACGACACCATGCCGACAGGGAGGTGGCAGGATTTACATTCACATTTAGCCATTAACAGAAGCTCTTATCCAGAGCGACTTACAGTAAGTACAGGGACATTCCCCCCCGAGGGTGAAGTGCCTTGCCCAAGGACAACGTCAATTTGCACGGCCAGAAATCGAACCGGCAACCTTCAGATTACTAGCCCGATTCGCCTAACGAGTTGAGTTTCACACAAAGCCCTCAGATAAAATGGCCTGTTTTTGATTCCTGTGCCAGAGCAGCTACGGGAGGAGAGCATCGACCTTCACATGCAGGCTGTTTGTAGATTTGTTTTATCAACTCAACTGTTCCAAGGTTTGCTCTCTGGGGAAAATAGTGGCCAGGGTTTTCAAAGACAGATTTCATACACAGCTGACATAAACTGCGTCATTGAAGGTTTTTTTCCAATGTGATTCAATAGGGTTGAACCCAGCTGTGCATACCAGGCACAAATACCGACTTCAAGGCAGACCAATACTCTCTCACAAGGCTCAAGCCAAATGGGTTCTATTGTGGAAAAGAAATAGGATAATACTTATATCCCTGTGGCATGTTGGTGTATTAGACTTGGTTCAAATCAAACAGTTTGCTAATCTCTTACAGTCTTTAGCGGTTAAAAACGGCTGAAACAAAGGAATACCTCAATATGGTTTTCACATCTCTTGATTGAGTCCACAGAACTCATAATCTTGAAACGAATAAATACCTAGCCCAAAGACCTGGCCCAACAAAGACAGGGCGGTCTGAGGTGAAATTCTGGTTCAAAAGTAGGTACCTACTTAAAAAAAAAAAAAAAAAACTTCTGACTAATCTCCCCAGTTCTTCAAAAATCCCCTCCTGTGGTTGAATGTCTAATGAGCCAGTGAGATAATGGATCTGCCAGTCTCCACTACAGCTCCCTGAATTAAATGGAGAGGGTCGGGTATAAAGTCATCCACGTCATCCACATCAAAGACAACCCCATAAGCTGTGTGGCACTGCTCTCTACAATACGATGGCTTCTGGCGTCCGGCCAATGATGGATTGAGGCTCAAGTCTCGGCTATTGAAAGGCAGGTCGCCACCATTTGAAAGCCCCACTGTGTCTGGGGGGTTGCAGGGGTCAAACTCAGCAGGAAGTGACAACGTAAGGGTCGTGTAGGAGGAGCTCACATCTGGGGGGTCCAGTGTCGATTTGCGTGGCAGAGTATGCCTGTAAACAAACAGTCCTGAAGTCCTGAATTACTTTAATGAGCTACAACTTACTTAAAAACGTTGAAACCGTGGAAAACATGCCACTGAGAAAGATCTCTGTGATATCCACTACGGCACTCTGGGAATTTGTACTCAAGTTTGACCAAAATAATACAAATACCAATATACGATACCTGATATACCTGGTGCCTTTCCAAAAAGATTAAGAAGAGAGAGAAGTTTCTAATATTATTCAGTGGTCCCGACAACAGTGCGGCAATTCCACGGAGAGAAAGCGTGTAATTGATACAGTAACTTTCCCTACCTGCTTTCTAAACAGTCTCTCCGGATGTTTCTCTCTCCATACATTGTTATCTCTCTCTGGCAAAAAACTGCTTTTCCACCTCTCGGTAAAATAGGCCAGAGATTTTAATGGGCCAGAAGGGAATTGATGGTAATGGAACCCTGTCACAGCAAGTGAAACCGGCGAGAGGGCTGGGTGTGTCTCTAGGTCTCCATTTATGTCCTAGGGTTTTTCCAAGTGGACTATTCCTATTGAGTAGAAGGGTCGGCTTTCCTGGTGTGTTTAGATTACATGTGCAAGCCAGAGCAAGAACATGAGCGATGTTATAGCATAAGCTGAGGCATAATAGCTCTTATCGAATCCATAGGATTATGCTGTAACACAATTCCACTGTGCTCTCATGTAAAGCTAAGTGCCCGTTTGAAGATCAAGACCTTAGTATTTAAATGTCCAGGGGACTTATTTTGTACTCTACCGCTAAAGGACTATCGTCTTCTTACATTGAGAATGTCACCAACTGAACAATGAAAATTTCCTTCAAAATGTCTTTGGAAAACATTCTTTAATGACAATGTAAAACCTTTGGAAGATGTGTGGCCTTTTGCGAGATCTGCTCACTCACATTTGACCTTTTAAGCGTAACTTTGAACCAAAATAACTTCTGTTGACTAAAATGAAAAGTAGGTTAGCGAGTTACAGCTTTACCCAAACACAGTATTCAAAATCGGAATCAGATCCGGACAGTTGGATCTTTTGCTTTTTCCGTCGTCAAGTACCACTTAGCAGGACGTTCTCCAGTAGGAGCATTGTGCATTAGGCAAGATTGGCCGATAGTGTCATAAGATCCATAAAATACACTGATGCCCTATGGGACAACACTATCATCAGGGCCAGACACACAGGGCGCACCATGTCTTTTTGTCTGGCGTAGGTGTGTCGACAATAACACACAAGCGTGTTTAAACCCTTATTGACTTAGTGCCTGGGACCATCTTTTCCGGTTCTCTGAGTGCATTCCTGTGTCCCAGTAGAGGAATGGTTGGGTGTAGCCCTTCACCCTCTCACCCCGGAGAAATGAGTTGATGCATCTGAAGTCACTGGGGATTTCCTGGCCTCTAGCCTGGCCCTAACCCTCAACCCCTTTCCCTTTCTACATGTCAGGCGGCACATGTGTTCGGTTGGATCTGGCCATCAGGGCCCTGACAGGGCAGTGCACCCGGAATTCTGTAGCGTGATTTATGGTCATCTGATTCCGACAGGGCTTTAACCATCCCTGGGTTTCCATCAAAGTCTCTCTCTCTCTCTCTCTCTCTCTCTCGCACTCTCATCCTGCAATTTGTCTGTCATCTTCCAAATCCGTTTAGTCAAGGATGACCAAGCGATTTCCACGCGGCGATGCGGGTGTTTGCTACAGTCACTTCAGTAGGGATTTCGGATAGAGACGTGAAGTCGAGTAAGCAGACTTCAGTCTGGAGAGGGTGTGCCGGCTGTGCCGGCTGTGCCTCTTATCTTTATGGCACGCCAGCGGCATGGGCAGAGGGGGATGAAGAAACATTTCCGCTTCATCCACGTCCAGAGAACCTGCTGGAGTGCAGAGGTCAGAGGTCACACAGAGGTCCAGTCCCAGCTGCAGGACCCTTTCAGCACTGGGCAAGGGTGATGAAGGGTGAATGTGCACTGAGAACACCCTCCACCGCCAACCCGGTGACCGCTGGAGGCTGTAGATCACGTACGTGATCGCAGCAGCGTGCTACGGGTTACGTCTGCGTTACATCACGTTAGTCTGAATGGTTCGCAATCCCGACCTTGACCCCCACGGGTGTAGCGAAGTACGTGCCAGGCCCGCATCTGTCGTCTCAATCAGCTTGGCGTCTAACGGATGGCTCTGTTGTGGTACCGCGGGAAACTGGGTAGAGTTTCATTCTTTAATGCAATCACGTTTTATACCCAACACCGTAGGTTGGGTCTAGCTGGGGGGGCCGAGAGGGAGTGCATTCCTACACCTCAGCAAAATAAACACGAACCAGGCTTGAGAGGAGATCAGCTCCACCGAGACATTAAAAAACCTCTGCA
Organism: Thaleichthys pacificus; assembly: GCA_023658055.1. Lineage (NCBI taxonomy): Eukaryota > Metazoa > Chordata > Actinopteri > Osmeriformes > Osmeridae > Thaleichthys > Thaleichthys pacificus. The sequence goes on along the minus strand of CM042853.1, from coordinate 2,145,353 downwards.
GTGCGTGATTAAACCCCGGCACTTCACATGTGGGTTCATTCAACACACACTCGTACAACACACACTCGTACAACACACACCCATACTCGTCCTCCTAGACGCAATGCGTACACATACGATCACGTGAATGCTGACATAGATAGGGAATCTACCAAATGCTAGCACTAAACACACACACACACTCTCTCACTCACAAACACTCACACTCTCTCCCCAGACTGCTTAGTCTTCTCTATCTGATGGCTTTCCAAACACAGACTCCCCTTGCAAGGTTAAACTGTAACACATAAGAAGGCAGTGTGGGAAGGGCTGTGTACACCTTCAGAGGTGTACACAGAGATGAACCCCCGCCCTCTGCCAGTGGGACAACCCTCTCTCATTCCCTGACCTGCAAACCCCCCCCCCCCCAAGTGGCACGGAGCAACTTCATAGGTAGAAAGATGTTAGCATAGCTGTAAGCTACCAGCTAAGACATCAATCCCTGGGTTTAAGCCGCAGATAGAAACACTGTATCCTGGGTGGACAGTGAGAGAAGATGACGAAGAGGGGAGAAGATGCAGACAGAGGGGGAACTCATAGGCTGCTTGGAGCCAGCAGAGGACGGGATTAACCACAAGACCAGTGCCAAGTTGGACTATAAGAAGAAGAAAAGAAAAAAAAAGGAAACTCGTACAATAATGTGTGAACAAAAGGCTGACTATTTAAGGGTGCTTACATCATAACTGCGATAGTCTTTCTGTCTTTATAGGAGCATTTGTTTTTGGTTACCTTCCTCGGATACGAAGTCTATTCTGAGCAGGAGCCGGGCTCAAATGTTCATTACCTTATTTTCCGTACTGCTTAAACCTGTCTGGGTAAGAGATATTATGATATGCATACAGACAGGGGCCCGCACTGTTAATTTCATTCTCTCCCTCGTGCTCCTCCAGGACTTGGCTCAATAGGAATCCAGTTACCCCAGGCTGCCCCAAACCCAAACAAGGGACAAGCTCAAATTGAATCCACACATGTCTGTCTTTGGTTCCCCTGGCTGAGAGTAGAAGAGAACAGAGAGAGAGAAAAGACTGACTACTGACTAGGCGATAAGAGAGAAATCTTTGTCTCTAGACGACAGTTTAATATCCTCTCCACCTCACCCCTCTATTTGTCATCGCTCTTTCTGCATAAGCAGACCTACACCACCTATCACAGGGGAATCAACAGCATCACTCTTGAGGACAAGGAAAGAGCCTGCACCAGCAGTCTGCTCCTCTCTTCCTACCTCTCTGCTTCTCTCTCTCTCTCCTTCCGTCCTTTTAGCTTTCTCTCTCTCCTTCCTTTTCTTTTTCCTCTCTCCTCTCTTCTTCTTTCTTTCTCCTCTCTCCTCTCTCTCTTTCTCTCTCTCCTTTTCTATTTCTCTCTCTCTCCTCCTTTATCACTCTCTCTCCCCTCTCTCTGGGGCTTCGATGCCCGACCGTGAAAAGAGGAAATTACTATTCCTGACGCCAGCGACTCCTCTCACCGCAGGGCTGACCTTCCACAGGACGTCCTGGGAGAAAGGAGAGGCGAGTCACGCGCCACACACACACACGCACACACACACGCGCACACACACACTACCTTGTTCACCTCTTCCCCAAAACAGGACCTGTTCGGTCCCCTGATTCCAGTGAGCGCAGCACATCTGAGAGATGAGAGTGCAGCCTCCTGCTCTACCTCATAGACCCTGCCAGCCAAACCCCCTGGAGAGCTAACTAACTTTCTGCATAGTCAGGGACTATCCACAGCAGCAGCAGCAGTGCTTAAAGACACACACACACACACACAGCACAGGACAACACACACACACACACAGCACAGGACAACACACACAGCACAGCACAGGACAACACACACACACACAGCACAGGACAACACACACACACACACAGCACAGGACAACACACACACACACAGCACAGGACAACACACACAGCACAGCACAGGACAACACACACACACACAGCACAGGACAACACACACACACACACAGCACAGGACAAGCCTTTGGGAAGAATCCACTACGGCGAATGCACGTCCATTCAACCTCTCAGTCTGCCTCATGCAAGCCTTTTCTGCATTCAACAAAAGATCTTAAAACAATGGTAGGCTTTTCCTTTGCCTCTCTACAGTAGGATTAACAACAGTCTTTAACACCTCAGTGAAGACCAGCATGGCTCCCCTCCCCCGTAGCAACAAGGTACAGCCTAGCCAGTAGCACCTAAGGCTAAAAAAAAACACACACAAGAGACAAACATGCACAGCTTCAGTGCTGTACTCCATGTGGCCCGGAGCGAGGCTGTGTGTGTGTGTGTGTGTGTGTGTGTGTGTGTGGGCTCACCATGGTGAGTGAAGAGGGTCCTCTGTAGCAGGGTACTCCAGGGTATGAACATTTTCCTCTGTAAGTCTCCTCTCTCTGTGTGTTTCTCTCTTCTGCTGTTAGTCTCCCCTTCAAACTGCAGGTCTGATACCATCAGCACTCACTCACACACACACACACACTGCAGAAACTCTAGCACGCCGGGGACCGCCCACTGGCCCGCCTGTCATTCTGCCCCCTAAACTGGGCCCTCCCCTTCCCTCCTTCTCAGTCACTCCTCCTTTTGCCCTCTCTCTCTCTCTCTCTCTCCCTCTCTCTCTATGTCTCACTCTGCTGGTAGGGCTGTGGCAACAGGAACTGAGATGGGCAACACAAGCAAACTGAACAGAGAGCTCAAGGAAATTGCATAAACTCATGCATTATATTTAACATTGCACCTCAGGAAAACCTTTTTTCGTAGCTTTTTTGCAGTACCGTTTCCAGGTTATAAATCGAACCAATAATTTCCGTCTCAAACGAATCCGCAGCCACATATAATCCAAAGCCTAAACGCTCTGCTTTTACACATCTGTGGAAGGCAGGCAGCGATTCACATGACTAAATAAGGCCTGTCAGAGTCTGTGTGAATGTGGACTGGATCTGAGGCTGAGCTGGGTCTATGTCAGGGAGCTTGAGACACCGTGGAAGAGCTGCCTTTGATCTGTGGAGCAGTGAACATGCCACTGAAGAGCACTGCTCGCATGACTGACGAATGGACAACGTTTAGCATACCGTCCCAAAACCCCTGTGAGGCAGACAAAGATAACACACACAGATAATACGAGAATTAACCTAGAATGACTGAAAAAGTGAGTGACTGTGTGAGAGAGAGACAGATAGAGAGAGACAGAGAGAGAGACAAAGAGAGAGAGAGACAGAGAGAGAATGAGAGAGACAGAGACAGAGAGAGAGAGACAGAGAGTATGAATGGCTGCTCCACAGTGAATGCCCCTGGCGGACCCTGTGAGTGTGAGGCTGGGAGCTGGCGGGCTGTGATTGATTGGCACGCTGGCAGCTCTTTCCCCTGGCCCATTCGGGCCGCTCAGTGGGGGGGTGAGGAGACTAGCCTGAGTGTGTGTCGAGGGGGGAAGGAGCTGTGTGTGTGTGTGTTTAGGTCTTTAAAGCCCTGGGTCTAACCTGAGCTTCCCAAGCCCCTCAGCTGAGAAATGACTTCATAACACGAGTCCCTTACTTCACCCTCCCTCCATTGCCCCTCCATCGACTGTCTGGCTGACTGACACCAACACAATATCATACAACAAAGCAACACTTGTCAACCCCCCAGGACCCATAGTTGTTCTCTGGCTTGCCTGCGTAGCGAGCACAACAATAGAGCCATGCGGTCTGAACTTGGGGGTGGACCGAGTTTCCTGGTTTTGGGAATGGTCCACCCTGTCTCACATGCAAATCCGACACAGATGGGTGTGGAAATGTTTTCCTGAGAAATATGCTGGCAAGCATCCTGTCTGGCTGTGGACGAGTCGGTTCAAAAGGGAACCAGAGGGGGCCTCGGTGAAAACTATACCAGTTGGAATTTCCATATTTCATTTTTGGATCGTAACGGAGTTGGGGTGGTCGTTCTGCTTGGATAACGTCTCTTCATTAAGCTGTTGCTGAATGCACTGTTTCTTAGCCATCTCCCACTTACCCCTACATTTCCTTTGTGACTCATTTGCGATTCAAATCAAGAGCAACTTACATTTAAACATCAAGAAAAAAAGCATCAGGAAAGCCTAGAAGGCACCCATACGGGTTAAGCCAGAGAGAGAGAAAGGAGAACATTAGAGAGAATAGAGAAAAGCAGTGGGACACACAGAGAGAGAGAGAGACAGAGGGAGAGAGAGAGGGAAACAGAGAGAGAGAGAGAGAGAGAGAGGGAAACAGAGAGAGAGAGAAACAGAGAGAGAGGGAGAGACAGGGTCCACACAGTGCTATTAGAGAGAGGGGGTGAGTGGGAGAGAGAGCACTAGGTTTGTAATAGTGTATTTACAGTATGAGGAAACTCCCTGGACAGTTCCCCGGCATACATGTTTCATGCAAAGCAGACCTCATGCAAAATATGCCACAAGAAATTTCCATGAGATGTAGGCCATATTAGCCAGCGCAACTGACCACCACCGAGGTTTATCTGATCCAAAATGGCCGACACATGGGTCATAAAGTCCCCGGTGGTATTAGCCCCTCTATTTATACAGGCTCCACAATTAGCATGTCTGCCAAAGCTATGAGATAGCTGGCCTGGTCTCAGCCGCCCCCCACCCACCCCACCTTTCGCCTGCAGCGCTACGTTAAGCATGTGACTGTGCCTCAATTAGACCCAATTTAATTTTAACAGGGCTTGTGCAACCATGGACTCTCAGCCCTGAAACCAGGGGGGTTTATACAGATGGGAATATATCCTCTCTGCACACCACTGATAGTTTGTGTTATGCTCTCAATGTGACTTATGGTGTTTGACGGTGATAATGTATTGTCTACAACTAAACCAGTAAAACAAATTATAAATAAAAGATGAATAATTGTCCTTTCTCCATTGTTTATTCTTTATTCTCACTCTCCTTTTCAAACAGCTGCCACTGTGAGACTAAATACATCCTAAGAGGAGAAGAAGCCTTCGCTGTGGTGTTGACAAGGCCTGGAGGGCTACTTAGTCTTAACACATTCTCTTCACAATCACAGTTTCTGTAGCCGAGAGATCGTTTTCCCCCTCTGACTGTAGAACTCGGATCCATGTCGGCCATTTCAGGATGAAACAACCCCTGGTGCTGTTTCCTAACTGCCAGTTAGTCCCCTAGCTTTTGTCTTAACTGTCGCATCCGGGTATTCGCTGTCGCTAGCCTGCTTCGTTAGCTGACGGTTACCGGTTACTGAACCCCTACAAGTTTACATCAGGCAGCGGACAGGACAGCAGTTCGGGAAACTCGAAAAGAAGCCGAGCAAATCGGGTTTCAGAGCCTCTCATTGTGAGGGGAAGATGGAGAAGCGTAGCCGTGAGGCAAACTGGCATCCTCACAATGGCTCTGGTCCTGAATAGGTGACATGTTATATTATATGGCTTATCCGCTACGGGGCAGCCGTCAGGAAACTGCTTCCTGGTAAAAAAAAACAAGGTGTCAGGGATCCGACACGACTCCTCTGACATATCAAAGGGTTTGAGCCACAATGGAGCCCCGAGTCTTCGACCGTTCCAACCCATAAACGCTCCATCATGGCTCCTGGTGGTTGTTATACAACAGAGCGTGGATGTGTTTATGTAACGCAAATGACCCCCTTCTTGGTGAAGGGCACATGGTGCCAGATATTCCCTGTCTTGTTTGGAAGTTAGGAAGGTTGTTGATAATGAGTTTCCCCACAACGAACCCGTCTAGTACGTACTGAACCTCAACTGTCACTTAAAAAAAAGACTTTGTACAGCATAAAAAAATAACTCACAAAGTCTACACTTACAGCTGATAGGCTTGAAGGAAGCTTTGACAACACATTTTACCTTCTGTGTACTAATATAAAACTAAGACCTAATCCAGTATTTTCGAAGTGGGATGGTGGAAGGGACTGAGAGGAACCTGGTCTGGGCTTGTATCAAATGAAAGTCTTCGGTCTAGGTCAGCCATGGATGTTTGTCAGCCAGAGCCAGTCAGGTGGCTGAGCGGTTAGGGCATCGGGCTAGTAATCTGAAGGTTGCCAGTTCGATTCCCGGCTGGGGCACATGACGTTGTGTCCTTGGGCAAGGCACCCTACTTGCCTCGAGGAGAATGTCCCTGTACTTACTGTAAGTCGCTCTGGATAAGAGCGTCTGCTAAATGACTAAATGTAATGTAATGTAGAGCCAGTTAATCTGATGGTTTTCCACAACCCAGCCTTCACAACCATCTATGTTTTGACGAGACTGTTCCAACTTGTCTGTGTAAACAAGACCACAGTCAATAACACTGAGGGAAAGAATGTGTAAGACTATCTCAACATGGACACAGATCAGCAAGAATCATGTGAAGGGGTTTGCCAACACTGAAATCTGGCAGCAGTGTCAGAGGGGGTTTCTGGGTAACCGATACTCCGTTTGGGAAAACTGGCTGCAACTGAATTTAAGTCAATTATTCTGTCTTTGATTTGATGACACGTCATACATGAGCTCTTAGGTTGTCTGTTAAATCTCTAGAGATGAAACCAACTAACAAAAGCCGCTCTGAGGTAGCACATTATACGGAGGCATAAGTAATTTGTGTGATAATGTGACATTCCGATAAAAAAGATTGTCCCTTTAATGATCATAATCATTTATTTAACTTCCTGTACCTTGGTTTCGCTGAATATCAAAGAAAGTTTGTGTGAAACGTCCACATATCACTGTTACCCAAGCTATTTGTTATCAAGGTGTATTTGGGGTGTTCACACCCAGACCAGATGGATTGAGATAGTGTATCTTTGTTTACAAAAGGTAGAGAGCCTAGCTACACAGCTGATAAGATAAGGACAGGAGCGGTGTAGTGTGGCACCTCTTCAGTTCAGAGAGATGGATGTGGATTGGCTGCCAGAGAAAAACAGGTCTGGGTAGAAGTGAGCAAGGAGCTGCATTTACATTTACATTTACATTTAGTCATTTAGCAGACGCTCTTATCCAGAGCGACTTACAGTAAGTACAGGGACATTCCCCCCAAGGCATGTAGGGTGAAGTGCCTTGCCCAAGGACACAACGTCATTTTGACACAGCCGGGAATCGAACTGGCAACCTTCCGATTACTAGCCCGACTCCCTCACCGCTCAGCCACCTGACTCCCATTCCCACTCGCATTTAAGGAGCCTCAGTTCCTAGTGCTGGCTGGACAGTTAGCTAGCTGCTGCCACTGGCAAACAGGCTTGGAGGCAAGCAGGGAGCCAGGCAGGCAGAGGTAGCCAAGCTTCGAGGCAGGACGGGAGGCAGTCAGGCAGAGGTAGCCAAGCTTAGAGACAGGATGGGAGGCAGTCAGGCAGAGGTAGCCAAGCTCAGAGGCAGGCAGGGGCAGCCAATCTTAGAGGCAGGCAGAGATAGCCAAGTCAGGCAGGTGGGGAGGTAGTCAGACAAGCAGACAAGCAGAGGCAACCAAGCTTAGAGGCAAGCAGGCAAGCAGGCAGGCAGGCAGGCAGGCTGGCAGGCAGGCAGGCAGGCTGGCAGGCTGCAGGCAGGCTGGCAGGCAGGCAGGCTGGCAGGCAGGCAGGCAGGCAGGCAGGCTGGCAGGCTGGCAGGCAGGCTGGCAGGCAGGCAGGCTGGCAGGCAGTGGGGAGAATGTAGCCAGCGGCTCCAGGTCTGCTGGAGATCTTTATCTCGTGAGCTGCCAGGACAAGATCTTTTTGTGTGTATGTTTATTTGTGTGTGTGCAGAGGTGTCAGTTTGTGTGTGTGTGTGTGTGTGGGAGGGATTTAGTAATAACTTTGACTGCTTCATTCTTGGGTCCCAGCCTTTTGGCAGCGTGCATAGATGTGTTTGAGAGTGTTGGTGTTCTCAGTGGTGGTGGATGGTTAACGGTGCATAACATCTCCGTCAGAATGACACGTCCCACACCTATCCCCGGGCGGGGAACTAACAAGCTGAATACTGCCAACCAAGACCCCCACCTTGCTCCAACACAAGCTTGTTAATCTGGACTGGAAACCCATTAGGGGGTGCTTTTATGGAGGACCCACACATTCTGACACGTGAATATTACTCATCGCTTAAAACCTTTCACATGGGCTAAAGCAGAAAGTGTGTGGGTGTGTGAGTGTGTGTGTGTGTGTGTTGGGGGGGATAAATCATGGCAAAGATGAACTTTTTCCACAAAAAAAAAAGAAAAGTCCTACATAACTTAAAGGAGCACTGCTTGTTGCTTCAATCTTGCATATCTTGTTGCCCTGAGAGACGCTGGCCTTTGTTGATCCTTGGCCCTGACATCTGTATCTCTTCGTCCCTTCCATGACCCCACCCTGGAAGTGACAGTCAGCAGAGCCTGGATGTGAGTCTAACTCACTGACCTTTAACCCCCACCCCACCCCAACCACCCCAGCAAACATCCAGAAGGTTAGGTGCTGTGATGTGTGATGGAGCTGTTTGTGCAGGAATGAAACACATGTCAGCAAACCGCCGCTAGCTGTTTTCCAACTGGACAATACAGTAACGACATGCGTAGCAACATTAGCGGTCGAAGCTGTGATGACAGTGATGACTGTGCAGATGTGACAGTTCAGCGATAATCTGTGTTTACACAATATGGCTGTACTAGAAGCCACCTTCTTCTTCTCAGATAAAATGTAGGGTCTATCTGACATCAGAGGAAATTTATATCTCAGGCTTTGTGGAAATGAAGCTACTACGATAAAAGTATTTTGATAGTACCTCAAGAGGGATAGTTTGAAGTAATTTTGGCAAGCATGTTCAAAGGATTCCACTTAGGCCGGGGGAAGAAGAAAAATCGTTTTGTGTCGCTAGCGGTTTAGTTCAACATAAACCAAAGGAAACATGCAGTTGTTTTTGTTTTCAGGAAATCCAATTTTGAATGAGTGGACATGAAAGGAACTGGACGTGATTCTTTTTAGTCGCTAATGGAGTTCTTCATATGTCGACTTTGGCATCCTGTCACGTTGAAGTGCACCCTGAAAGCAGAGGAGGAGATGAGGGGGGGCAATATGCTGAAATTAGATTGGGGAGCGTTCATCAAAGATGTTCCCCATCTGATCTAGTCCAGATCTGATGTGAGAGAAGCCCCCTGGCCTGCTAACATGGTCCTGTAGAGAAAGGACCTGAGGAATGGGGTTGTAAACACGGATGACCTCCATTCAAAGCCGTCAAAACACAAAAGGGAAGTAAATGGTGCAGCCCGTGCACTGAGAGGGGATTGTATAAACAAGGCCATATGTCGCCCCCGGTGATTACAGTTATTTATTTCACAGCCTGACAGCAGACGTGGATGTCAGGGCCCTGAAACACTGGCCAATAACAGATTAAGTAATCTATTTCTCACAATTACTATCACGTTAGGGCGAAATGTAGATAATGGTATGTATGGGGAATTTGATTTAAAGTATAATGGACAAAAAAAAACTGTAGGAAGACGGAAGAGCAAAGGTTAGCAGGCGTGTTCTGGAACAATTGTGAGGTACTTTGAACGTTTAAACTTTAGACTTTAAGTCTAACTTGGACTTTGAGGTGTAGGTCTTGTAGTTGCTACACTATTGCTTGAATCAATCCTTTTTAAAGGTGGTTTTAAGTACAATTCTAGTTAAAATGTTAAATTATCAGTTTTTTCTTCGCACAGAGTAAATCATTCTAGAAAGGAAACATTTTGGAAGATGAACTTAATGAAAGGATCCTGACAAACACCTGGAGCTGTTTGTTTTCTTCCTGAGGTGTAATAAAGACAAGGTATGTGAAGGTGAGTCTGAAATGCATGACTAGCCTCAACACCTCTGTCACTGGTGGAGATTCAATTAGCCCAAGTCAGGGACAGACTGGTACCAGACGCTGTTACCAGCTGTGGTGCACCAACACACACACAAACTACTCTTCATCTAAGCTGTAAGAATTTCAGGCATTTCGACTGAAAACACACACGGCTTGCCTACCCCACCCAGTAATAATAGTGGTTCAGTTGAACCCTTTGGTGGTGGTCAAAAAGGTTCTCTAGAAAGCTTAGTGAGAAAGTATAGCCTTAGAGGGTCGGGCAGTATGACCCGCCACTGTTTACTATCAACACTGTAGAGCCTGCAGACATCATAATGCCAAACAGGATGCTCTGGGATTACAGTCCTCTACCACTGTTGACTCAGATTAGCCCTTGGATACAACACTATACATGTGCAAATTTACATTTACATTTAGTCATTTAGCAGATGCTCTTATCCAGATCCTTGCCCCAGGCTGCTGTTCACACACTAGAGACACTAGTGACAGCAGGGCAGAGAGGGGAGGATTCAAGATCAAACCTGCGACCCAAAGTACAAGAAAAACACATTTCTAACTTTTAAATCCATGTCCACAACAGGGGGTCACACAGTTCCCCATGTTAATCCTAATCTTTAGCCAGAAGCTTTGATCAGCAGTAGTTATACAACCACACTAACGGGGCGGTGATGCTCTCGTACCCGGGGCAGGGATGCTCTGTTTCTCCTACCCCCCCTGGAAGGTCAAGTTAATTAAGTAGTTTTTTATTTATTTTTATATTATTATTTTTTAATATAGCGCCAGATCACAAAATAAGTCATTTAAGGTGACCCTTCCTATAAAACAGGTCCATAGCTTGCTCTTTTATTAAACAAGCTGTAAACCTAGGGGAAACACTGGCTCTCGTACCCAGGGCAGGGATGCTCTCGTACTGTAAGTGCTAGAAAGACTGCCAAAGCTTCGACAGGACAGTCAGACTGAGCTTGGGATCCATTTGGATCATCGCAGACAGCATATGGACCACCTGGTCAGAAAACAGATTATTTTCCACTCATGACCATCAGCAAAGGCCTAATCTTAGCTAATCAAGGGGAGTTTAGCTGTTCTGCAATCTGTGCTTGACTTGCCAGGAATCCCGGCTGTATTTGGGAAATGTGGGATTTACGAGAAGAATCGCTTTAAAAATTCACAGCGTCATAGATGATTGGAGATTCCTTCTACTCAAACATTGAGGACATTTTACATTTAGTCATTTAGCAGACGCTCTTACCCAGAGCGACTTACAGTAAAGTACAGGGACAGTTGCCTTGCCCAAGGACACAACGTCATTTTGGCACGACCGGGAATCGAACTGGCAACCTTCGGATTACTAGCCCGATTCCCTCACCGCTCAGCCACCTGACTCCCAATAGGAGAATATTTACTTCTATCTGTGCCACGGTGCTTTCACATGGAGAAGCATTTTTAGGTCATTGGGAAGTGTTGTCTGGTGGTGAGTGTCTGATTTCACCCTTATCTTCCAGGAACAGTCTCCTCTTTTATATTCTCATGCAGAGACCCCTAGTCTGCAGGATCAAGGTCACCTAGATGTTTTATGTGCACTGCAGCCCCCCCTACTGCATACACACAGGACACACACACACACACACACACACTGTTTGGCCCAAAACAGGCACACACACACTTGCAGATGAGGTCACCCCGTTGTCTGAAAACGGCTTACACAAATCAAATATTTGATCTTCTCAAGGCTGGGGCTTAAGTCCTCCCTTCATGCTTTTGGGATGGGGCTCCTTCTGAACTCAGTGACCAGGCCTTTCTCAAAGGCTGCTAACTCGTCCAATATTTCTGTGTTTGGCTGAAATAGACACCACACTCCATATGAAGTCCTCTTAACACCTGGTTGTGACATTCCAAGATCCTGGGTTCTATATGGGAGTTCCGTAGTTCTATCCTGTTTCTGGGCAAGTCAATGATATCATGGCTAATGGCTACAAACAAGGTATTATACAGTCAAATCATTAACAAGGATGCTCAATGGTGCTTTATTGTCATTGGCAAAGATTGCGTCAAGTAAAAAAAAAAAACTGGTGTTTCTACAATCCGGCAGAAAACAAACATTGTTGTCAATGTTTCTTCCACCCCACTCTTAGGAAGGAAAGTGGACGAAGGGTTGTGTCTTGTGTCAACACTCTCCGTGATTACGCTTCTGTGATTAAGGAACTAGCCACATCCTCAATGGCTATCAGTTGTTCTTTAGTGATAAGACATAAAATAAACACTCTTCCCACCACACTTACCAACATGCATGCATGCTCTATGGCTCATCATAACACAAAGAAAAAGAAACCTGTGGTTAATATTGTAGGGTGTGTGTGTGTGTGTGTATGTCGGTAGCAATGTTTAGCTTGCTAAACATAGACCAAATAAGGTAGCCAGACCAGACCCAGTAAAACGAGTCGCTGAACATGCTTACAGTTGGACACAAAAGATGAATCAACGCTCGTTCGCTGAGTAAACACGGATAGTGTAAATCCACACAGCAGAACGCTTTCATTCGAGTGTGGTGACAGGTTGAGTCTGGCGGCTTAGTTCACTTGAATAACCCCTCGGAAGGTGAGAAGTTGGTGTTTTTTGGCGAATAATACAACCTTTGTAGCTTAATGTACATAGCAACAGTCAACAGACTTTGCGTACATTTACAGTATGTGTGTGGAGGCCATGTGTCACAATAGCATGTGTCACTGTGACACACTACAACATAAATATTGTAGTGTGTCACAAGCCACTGTTTGTATACTAACAAAGCTTCACATAAATCAAAGGGTCAGTCGTTACTACAGTCAGGTCTATCTCTTTATAAGTCCATTAACCTTTGACCTCTCCTAAACTTCATGTATGAGGCCTGGAGAAAAATGATCTTCACACAATGCCAGACTGTTCCATTAATATCTAATGAAAGCTCTCCATCATCGCAGTGTATTAGTGTGTCATGTGTGACAAATGAACTAGAATATCACAAAGCACACGGGTTGATGGGAGATTTTCGTTAAAGAACAGCTATGCTGCGCTAATGTATCTGTTTCATTCTCTCCCTGTTTATTGTCCCCTGAAAATATATGTGTGCATCGTACTTAAAGGGCCATTTATTCCCAATCATGTCTGGTAGGTTGATAATAATGCACTAATAATCACAACAACAGCAGATATATATTTAGATATTTAGTCATTTAGCAGACGCTCTTATCCAGAGCGACTTAAGTGTCCCTGCACTTAAGTAAGTGCAGGGACATTCTCCCGAGGCAAATAGGGTGAAGTGCCTTGCCCAAGGACACAACGTAATTTTTCACGGCCGGGAATCGAACTGGCAACCTTCAGATTACTAGCCCGATTCCCTAACCGCTCAGCCACCTGACTCCCCATAAAATAAACATGAATTTTAAGGCTGCCTATTCTGACATAATCAACCTTCTCCCATCTACTTATCATTCTCAAACAGGCCTTAAAAAAAAAAAAAAAAAAAAAAAAAAAAGATTTTACTAAAGCGCTAAATGGAGTCTGTATCACTAGACGACCTGCTGTGCTCTGCATATTCTCCCCGTGAAACGTGGCTGTTTCCTGGGGTCCCTCGGATGCTGGGCAGCCCAGAGAGGTGTGGATCTCCAAGGGTAGCAGTCCCAGACTGGCACTGATGCATCACTGTCATTCGATAAGGCCTTCCGTAGTGTTGTTTTGTGCGGATGCTATCTGATCCGGTCTGCCTCTCGTCTCTCTCCCTCCGCTGGGAGATAGAGCTGGCTGCTGTATTGTTAATGTGGCCGGCCGGGCGCGCGTTTTGACTAGCAACAATGGAAGACTGTCAGTCACTCGGGTTGTAAGGAGTTAATAGACTGCTGAATGGGCGTTATTGAAGATACTGAATAATTGCTGTGTCCTTTTGTAGAATCTGGATGGGTCCTGCGCTGCGTAGTGCATCTATTGTAATACCCTTGGCAGCTCTTTCGTTTTAAATATCGACCGAATCAGTTTGTCTTTTCCGTCACGTCAGATGACAGAAAGTCAAACACAAACTCAACACAAATAATTGTCGTCTATTGTAACGCCTTTCTCCTTACTGTGATCAAATCGCAGTGATTTGTACAAGTTTCGCATGGGTGTCAATGGTTGCACCCATTGCATGAGTGTCATTTCTTGGAACAAAGAGGCAAAGCTGTATCGTGGGTGTCAACCCTTACAGGCCTGCTTTGTAATGCTGCACATAGACTATTTTATTGTAACCTTGCCTATAAAACTGGATGATGAATTGGCGGAAAGAGAAAACATCAAAACTCAGTCTCAACTCCCACGGTGTGTATCAAGCTTGCGTTTCGGAATGAGGAAGCCAACAGAGAGAGAGCGCGAGGCCACGGCTACAACAGCGTCGAAGTTCAAAACGTATGAAAACAAATGAGATGCGTTCATTTGACTGTGTGTAAACATCGGGAAATGCATAAACAAGGTTCAAGGTTTTGCCTGTACCTGTGTAGGTGACAGAACAAACTGTCATGGGTGATTAAAAATCAATTTAAAAAGCACTAATACCATTACATCATCGGTTGCCAAACAGCTCCACCCTCCCTGAGAAGGACAGTGTCTTCTGGACACAGTCTACATACAGTTTAGCATTGAAATACTACTAAATACTGTGCAATCAGGGAGAGGTTTGTAAAGCAAAACCTCAAGATTCCTTTGTTGTGACTGTATGACAGCCTTACATACAGATTACCACTACCGGCCAGAACTGAGTGTTCCAGTTTGTTTCCAGATTCAGACGTTGGACTTGAAGCCTGTCTCGCCCTATCTGCACTAAGCAGGCGACACTGAGGTCATATCTTACATTTACATTTAGTCATTTAGCAGACGCTCTTATCCAGAGCGACTTACAGTAAGTACAGGGGGACATTCCCCCCCCGAGGCAAGTAGGGTGAAGTTCCTTGCCCAAGGACACAATGTCATTTGGCAGGTCCGGGAATCGAACTGGCAACCTTCGGATTACTAGCCCGATTCCCTCACCGTTCAGCCACCTGACTCCCTTGCTGGGACACGGCTTCCAGTGAAGGTCAGACACAACGACCTGTAACTGAAACTACGCGGCACGATTGAAGCTACCGAGCAAACGTGTTTGTTGTCATGGCGCTGATTCGCAAGGGGTGTCATCCGTGTTCTATAGGGGGACAGTGTGTTTCTCTTAATGAGCAATCTAACAGAAAGGCTGGTCAGTTGAAGCCAATGTCACGACATTCTCCCTGAGGGGTGTTGGCCATGTGCCATGGTAATGGAGCAGGACACAGCACTCAATACAGTTCATGAATAGAGATGTCCAAGTGAACCAAGATAGATTCGTTTAGATTTAGTGTCTGGAGAAAGTAAACCCTATATTGATCGACAGTTATGGCAACAGTCTGGACGGTAATTATGTTTAAAAGGGCCAGAGACTGGCTTGAACCTTGACCTGAAGGATGATAAATCCATCCTTTTGGTCAATGCTGGCGCTTACATTGACCTATGTCCTTTTATGTTGGTTTTGAGTGTGGCTAGAGATGGGGGGGAGGTTCTGAAAGCTTTGTGGAATCTATTTTTCTAAACTCCGTTGCAACTATGCATTCCCTCCAGAGAAGAGTTTTGAACAAATGTAGACACATGGAGGTGCCAAGTGGTCAATCTTTCAGTAACGTCAGCGGAACCACGAACTCCTCCTGAACAGTCATTGGAATAAAATGAAGCTTAATCATATCCAAACCTCTTGGGACTTGAATGTGAATAGTAAACTTTGGCCTGTGGTATTTCACCTCCTTTGATCCAATTCATAAGATAATATACATGTACTTAAGCCATCGCTTGGATGACAAACAGAAGAAAAGAAAAAAATCTGTGGGTTTCACTGGTTCATGGCAAATGTAGACCAAAAAGCCTGAATGCTTTTTAAGGAAACAACCAGTTGTTTGCTCACAAGATATGGCAGCCTTTCTGTGTTTTCCCAGACTACGATTGTGAGGAAATATTCAGTACTCAGTACTCTGAAAGAAAGTAGAAAGGTTCCAAGATGTTCAGGCAAGAGTACAAGACAAAGACAGGGATTGGTGCTGCCCAGGACCTACTGCAGCTGTCAAGGTTTCTTGAGAGGAAATTAAACTCTGAAGGGGTACGAAGAGGAGGATTGTGGGGCTATTGTTCAGTCTGGAGATGTTGTAATATCCTGTGAGGGCCTCAAGTCGCTTTTTTGCATTCGGTGCATTGTCATAAAAGCTGCCCAGGAAGAAATAAAAAAGTCTTAGCGAAAATGTTTTGAGTTTACTGCGAATCAAATTAGAAAATTGCACGTTAAGAGCTAACTGCAGGATCTACCTAAGCTGCTCCCTGTGGATGTATTTAAGGTCGTCTACATGGGCCTGAGCGCTGACCTTAAACATGCGCGAGTATTGTGCTGCCTAAGCACTTTGACATTTCAATAAAAGTCATACGAGGCTAGAGAGGCAGCGCCTGTTTTTCCCACCAGTTGAAAAGGAGGTTAACGGTAGGTCGCCTGTGCGAGTCTCCACCAGTTCTCTCTCATTATCCAGTCCACCGCACACGCTGGGCCCAGAGCGAGTCACAGTCTCTGCTCTCCAACACACCGCCTCCGCAAACCAACCTCAAATCAGTGAGGCGACCAACCCGACCCCTAACCTCTGCCGGGCCGGGTGTTAAAGGGAGAGATCCTGATGTAACGCATTTACACACACACGCATCGTGGCTTAACACAAACCCAGACAGGCACACACCTGCACCAGCTATGGAGCTCCTAATCATCCCCCTTTTCTCTGAAATGACCCAGCTGAGGGCTGTTGTGGGGCTGTGTACTTCCAAGAGTTGTGTGTGTCGAAGTCCTGCTATGTGCCTGTTTTCTGGGGAGGGGAGGGGGGGGGGAGGGGTGGGGGGGCAGCCGGCGATAGCAAAAGCCAGATTGGAGGATTTGGGGTGTACGGGGGAGGGGGGAGAGAGGGGTGAGAGGGGGGAGAGAGGGCTTAGAGAGTCCTGTGGATTCCATTTAGGCTCCTCATTCGTACACAATCGCAATCCAGCCGGATTTACCATGGAGGGGGTAGAGAGCTGTTGTTAACTGGACGTGCTGGCACTGGTGGGAGAGGCAGAGGCCAAGGCTGCACCATCCATCTTAGCTCTGTTTGGTTTCATCAGCCATTTACTTCAGCCCTGGTAGTTTAGATATCTCTCCAACCAGGCCCCAAACCCCCATGGGTGACTTATAGCTCTCTTACACCTCGACAAATGCAAACGCTTATTCCAGGCATGCATGTCTCCCTGCGTGTGTGGGGGTTTTAACGGTGTGTGAACTTCAACAGGGTCACGCCACGCAATAGTTTCAACGCTTCTATTTTAAACATTGCGACGCATCCATCCTCCCAGTTGGATGTTCTCTTTGTTCCCTATTTCATTTAGAACATTTAGAACTAGCACAAGCCGTAGATCTTAAAGCCAACAAGACATTCCTTTGACTGCGGTGCACAAGCTGTTGATTAAGTCATCCTGGGAATGTGTGAGACAAGACTGATTCCAAATCCAAAATTCAAACACACGCTACAAATACATATAACTCCTCATCCTCTCTAAATGAACTCTCCCATTGCCCGACACAGCAAAAAGCATGAACTCTCCCAGTACCCAGGAGGTAAACAGTAAGGGATCTCACTGCTCTGTCTTGCTGTATAGGGAGATGGTGAGCTCACAGAGAAGTCTCCTGAGGAGACAGGTGAGGAAAGCCAGCTACTTACCCTGCCACCAAGTCGAGGCTTTACAGTCCTGTTGCTGCTGCTGCTGTCCTACCTCAGGCAGGGGTTGGACACGGCACACCGGACTAATCCACTCTTTAGCAGCTGCCTCCGTCAACTGAGTAAGTCTCAACGGTCAGGAGTCCTGAGACTAGAACGCTCTGACTCAGACTGGATGGAGAGCGAGAGTAACAATGCGTGTGTGAAGTTGTGGGAAGAAAAAGAAAAAGAAAACGAACCACACTTGTGTATGTTCACACACGAGCTCCTCAATCCAGACTGTCAGCCTGGCGGCTCATCCGAAACGTGCTCCACCCCCCTCTCTCTCTCTCTCTCTCTCTCACTCTCTCTGTGCCCCCTCCCTCCCTCTGTCCCTACCTCTCTCTCTCTCTCTCAGTACATCCCCCCAAGCCCTTCTCTTGCCTGTTCCAGCACGTGAGCCCCTCTATCTGATCCTGTGTGAGTGTAGCAGACAGCTGGACTGAAAAGCCAAGCCCCTCAAACACACACACAAACACACACACACACAAACACACACACACACAGAGGAGGGAAAACACAAGGAGAGCAACACTGCAGCCAAGGGAACTTCTGACGTTCTTATTACGGTCTTGGACGGTTAGTGGTCTTTGGAAGGAGTGGAGAACAAGCTGAGAACCGAACAGAGAGTTTTGGTGATATCCAACTCTTTAACGTAATAACTTCTAATGCCTTTGACATAATGCAGGCAAGAAACACTACTGGATGGGATTCAGAGTGGTTCCAGAGTGTCTGGGAAAAGGAAAAAGCCATCTAGAGGTTTCCAGTGTCCGTACAGTAGAACCTGTGTGGATCAGACACGCTCTGTGAAAAATCATTCCATGGGAATGAGATGAAAAACTTTACGTTTTCACTCTTTCTGCAGACTCTTCATCATGCTTTCCCGGTACAGTCCAGATCCCATCATCACTGCCAGAATATTTATGTCCACATTCAACAGTACAGTATTTGTAAAGTTAAAAGGCTAGCGTAGCTACGTTTCCCGTAACAGTATCACTCTTCAAGGTGAGAAAAACACCCAGTATTATATTCACATGCAAACACATAGTTCACTTGGATGGAAATTTTCAGGTGGGTTGAAACTGATTTCTGGTAAGTACACACCAAGCAAGATCCTCTAAGCCAGGGTGTCATAACAAGAACCTGCTGGATAAAAGGCACTGGTTTTAGAAGGGTACCACTCCTCTTCCTGTGCTAATAAAGCCCTGGGTGACGTGACTGTGCAAAATGTGTTTGTGAAACGCAATCATGTCAACAAATGTCGATAGTCGACAATCGAAATAACTGTCGTCTCTAACCAAAATCGAAACGCTTCTAAACAACAACAAAAAAAAACTCTATTTCGTTTAATATTCAACATTGGCTGACTGAGATCAGAGAACAGAGGTGACAAGTCTGGTAAGCTGGCTGTGTGCTCCAGCCGAACAGGTTGACCCACCCCTGATGGGCATCTTAATAACAGCATGAAACACAATAACCGTGTGTGAAGCTTACATAGCACGGCTCTTACCTGGGCACTGTACGGCAGTTACACAACAAAAGCCTGGGCGTTACTGCCTTTAGTTCCTCGCTTGTAATTACGAGGCTTTTTTTCCACAGAGCAGACAAATCCACTACCGCGCCACTGCCCTCGCTCACCGGCGGTAACGATGCGATTTGTAAACCTCAGGCTACCTGAGGGGTAGGCTGAAAAGCGCTGGTCGGAATAGCACAAAAACAGCGGGTTATAAACTGCTCATAGTCCAAATGTGGATAAGTGTTCCTATTTTTCGAACGTGATTATTAAAAAATATATTTTTCCAAAGTATTGTTTCTTTCCCTGCCTGTTTGACAGGTTTCGCCTCGAGCTGTTAGAGGTTTTATCGGCCCCTGCAGACAGTGTTTAGGATGTGCCCCATTGAGTTTATTATCAGCCATGCCGTCTGCTCAAATGATTTCACACTCACTCACATGTTTAAGATTCTGCGGCCGCAAAAACAGGGAGTCAGGTGGCTGAGCGGTTAGGGAATCGGGCTAGTAATCTGAAGGTTGCCAGTTCGATTCCCGGCAGTGCGAAATTATGTTGTGTCCTTGGGCAAGGCACTTCACCACTACTTGCCTCGGGGGGAATGTCCCTGTACTTACTGTAAGTCGCTCTGGATAAGAGCATCTGCTAAATGACTAAATGTAAACACACATCAACATGGAGAATAAAAGATCACAGGATTGATGGACTGACGAAAAAGTCCATCCAGGAGTAAAAGTTCCGGGGGCTTGCGGTGGAAATGCAGCTAGTGCCTGCTCAGAAAACCTGAAAGGACAGAAGGACAAGGGAGGACACACAGGGGTGTTGTTTACATTTCCTCTACAGAGAGGAGAGTGTCTTGTTACCTCCGGTCTGAAAACGCCATTAAAACTCCCAACAACAAGGGGTGATGGTCTGGAAGAGGAAGTACATGCCCAGAGCTGCTAGACGTTCCTCATAAACGTGGGCCACACCGCTGTTGATGCAATTTGTGGCGGCCTCAACACAACACATCAACACAGTTAAGTGGATGATGTGATTTTACGTGGTAGTGCCTTACACACGGTGCCGCTTGTGTTGGCTGCAAATAACATCTTATTTAGTCAACTTGTTTTATAGCCCTGAAAGATTCAAGGTGCTTCTGACTTTGAGGTTGCACCCTTCAAGCTACTGTCGCAAAGTTGGAGACTAAACAGGATAAGAACAGAAAATGTTTTCACACAGTGAAAGGAGAGGAGAGGGGAGAGAACAGAGAAGCCTATAACAGAGTAGAGTAAAGCAGAGCACAGTAGAGTTTACTAGACCCCTTATCAAGTACTCATCAATGATGCAAACCTATTTTTGAAAAAGAATCGCTAATATTGTTTCAAACTTTCAAAACTTTTTGTAGAAAATATTTTTCCAACCTTTAGAAACTTGTATTGCAAAACATTTTGAAAAACTTTAGAAACTGTTTTTAAAAACCTTCAGAAACGTTTTTTTTTTAAACTTTTTTTTTTTTTTGGGATTCAGACGACATTGACAATATCTAAGAGGTTTCGAGTGAAGTTCAGTGAGAAAGTGTTTCTTAATGTGCCGAAACCTGGGCAAACAAATGTTTTTGTTTTGGACAAGTACATTTAGCTGTTGGACAAGTAAAATATCAGTCTCACTCTCGCCCGAAGTGGCCAAAAACCCTGCAACCCCTAATCAGTACCAATAACTTCAGTCAAATTTAACAGCCAGGTGGCCATCCACAGCTAAAACTTGGCTGACCGTTTAACCATTAGAGATTCAGAAGTGATGGTGAACGAGACAAGGGCATGTCTCTGGAGACAGTCCTCAAGAGACAATTAAGATTTAACATCCATGTAGATGAGGAACTGAATACTAAATATGACTCATGACTGAGTCCACAATGACAAGAGCTAAATGTGAAGTAGATGCATCGATGGCTGCCTGGCCAAGGTTAGTTATGATTAAAAAAAACTTTTAACAGACCACACTTATCATTAGGCAACAGTCATTCATCAGCCTAAACTTTCTCCATTTGCTTACCTGTTGTTGCTAGGCAGATCACAGTCCCTTCAGGAGTTAATGGTTCTTGCAGTCTGGTTCTCAAAATGTCCTCTACAGTACAACGATGCAATACCGTATCCAAGCTGACATGGAAAAAACCAAACACAAAGCTTATATTTAAATGTCTCGTGCAACATCACTTTTCTTGCTGCCAATACTAGCCTAAACCAATCTCAAGCTTTGGGGGATAAATATAGGCGGGACCATATGTCAGCGGTTTTTTTTCCTTGGCCTAATGGTTCAATCAGCATTGTTGCATTATGCACTACCCTAAGTAATGAAAAGCTCGCCAGGAAACATTGAATGCTTGTCATTCATGCCTTCCTTAATTTCGAACATGTGCCTCTTTTTTGTACTGTCAAAAGAATGCAAAACTTGATCCAAATGAAGGGAAGATGCAGCAAACAAATAGGGTGAATGTTCACAATTCTCCCAGAGGAACTTTTTAATAAAGAGTGAACTGAAACTAAATGAAGCTAGACTTCCTGGGAAACAATAGGCCCCACACAGTTTCTCTAACATTCATTTTGTTCCAACCATGGCATGGAAGGCCAAAATGATTAATGAGTTTTGGCACTGTCGCCAACATACCTATTCTTTTTTTTTTTTTTTACAATAAATAAATTGCTACTGTTAATCTAAAGACAAATGATTTGCAGTTAACAAGCCTGTAAAGAAAGTATCCTTATACAAGAACTTCATTGCCGAAAATATTGCTACTCAACACCGGGATACTTGAGCCAGTGAAACATTCCAGTTTTACATGGGGCATTTAGATATTTCTAATACTTTATGCATTCTGGCAGTGGAAAGCCAGCCAACCACGGAATGTAATATACTTTCCAGGGTTTGAAAGACAATAATTGATGGGGTACAAGACTGAGCCAGTCTGGAACACAAATTTAAAAACTATCTGGACCTTTAAAACGCTCTTTTCTAACATAGTTGGATAGTTGGCTCCATTATACTTTCAAAACCTGGCCATGAGGGGATTCTGGTTTCTAAACCAAAAGACGCCTGGCTAGCCTTTGAGCGATCGTATTAGAATCCCCTGGGTGATCCTCAACTTGACCCTGGTGACAACCTTAAACCACCATCAGTAGTTTGAGCAGGGACTGCATGGTCCTTTCACTGGAGTGGTGAATATGTATTGGTTTTAGAAGGCAGTTCACTAGGCTGGGTCAACTGAATTCATGTGGAAAGATCTCTTCCATTTGGCTTCTCAACTTTCTCCTTAACAGTACGAAGTAGCGTTCACTCAAACACACACACACACACACACACACACACACACACACACACACACACACACACACACACACACACACACACACACACACACACACAGAACCTGTGATGTCCCCATACTAAAGTGATAATTACGGTCCATGGCCTAGGGCGTTGATTTTAGGAGACAACTTGTTCCACGCTGCCAAATTGATGGCACTGTTTTTGTTTTGGAGGATTTCAGAATCCAACAGAGTGAGAACAACAGAATCATAAAACATGTGAGTACAGCACATAAAAACATGCATTCTTCCCACAACAGCGACATAACTAGTCTGTACATCGTTGCAGTAGTCTGTATGTCTTTACAGGGAGTTTTCACATGGCAAAAGGCTCCAGTGAAGACACAGGCCCAAATCTACCACCAACATGCAATGGAAAATTACCGTTCTCAAGTCCCGGCTGTGACTGGCACACAGAAGGCCGTCCCGATGTGCTTGCACTGGGTGACAATACAAATCAGCGGTTAAGAATGTGAGCAGGGGTTTCCACCCCAGGGAACAATTTGCAAGGGAGCCAATGGGGGAAAGCAGTGTGCATGGGTGAGCGCCTCCCTCTAATCCACACAGGACAGGCCCACAATTAAGCCCTCAAAAGAATGGGCTCATTCTTGAGTATTTGTGTGCATCGCCAGCAGCACTGGCCCGGTTCTGTGGCGGTACAAAGCACACAGCACACAGTCCCCGATCGACAGCAGCACCTCTACCTGATCCATCCGTCGAACTGTCAACAGCCCTTGAGACCACTCTGAAGCAAGGGGCCTAAGAACCAGATCCAGCGTATTCCCGTGTTAAGATCCGAGCCTTACACGCCACATCCATATAATTGTCAACGATTGATGTTGTATGATGATTACATCAGCCTCCGTGATTACAGCTGCACTTTGTGACCAGGCTGATATTTAGCGTGCTTGAGAATTGGGGAAACTATGAGAGTGGGATGTCGGAAGATCGTGGGAGCTGAATCGCCAGGCTGTAGCGACTGGGTCGAACATGACAGACAGACACAAATGAATAAGTGTGTCTGTGAAAAAGAAAATCACCAGGGGGAGTGTCTCATTACAGGCCTGGCTGTTTCCTACACTGTTTATGGGCTGAGCCGACTACGTTCCTTGAGACCGCCCGGTCAGAAGCTTGGTCACAAACCCAATAATTAGACACTGATTTATATCTGACCATCCAGGTGACGTTTGTACCTGAGTGGACAATTACATATTTGCGTCTGGAATACACAGGGTTAAGGAAATAATCTTATCTGACCTTTAACCCTTAAAGTGCTTGTTAATTTACCTTCAGGCCTGCACAGGGTCAAGCAAATAATCTCAGCTGACCTATCTGACTTTTGACCTTTAAACTGCTTGTTAATTTACCTTCAGGCCTGCACAGTTAAATACGTCCTCGCTGTCTATTGTTGTCTGAACGATTACATAGCTTCTACATTTTTCATCACAGTAAATGTGCTATCGGAAGATATCACGAGGAATTTATAAATTAGACCAAAGATCAAAAGGTCTCGGATACTGTGACGTTAATCTGTCAACTGACAAACACCTCCCTTAATAACATAAACTTCATTCTCTCTCGCTTCCATATCCTCACAGTTCTGTCAACACCCCTCAATGAGTGTCCATCCAGACTCGTGACCATCCGGTAGCTCAGTCTCTCCATTCTGCTCTGGTTTCAGCTTCAGCATAAGACTGTCAACACGACTTTAACAGTGATTCCCGTGTGCCCACTGTATCCTGCCCTGCCTGGCCCTCAAGCCCAGAGAGCGTGTCATGCTAACTAGCACTGCACCACGCCTAATGAATACGACTCAAACATATGCCTTCTCAAATACAGAACTGCCCCCTTGGCCATCCTCCGGGAAGCAGACTAAGCACTTCTGTATGGTAAAACGGTTGAGGTCAAATGTAAAACTCCAGGAGTTCACGGCCAGACACAACATGAAGCTAATCTAAGGCTACAGGGTGGCCCATCTCGAGTCACACACACCTTGGGCTGAGACAGACCAGATTGTTGCCGTATCAAATGTTTGTGCTCAGCTATTAGCTTACATTGGAGTGCAGGGATTAACTGACCCCACTGGTGGTGAAGCAGCCTATGGCGGGGGTAAGAGGGGATCGTCCTGGGCAACAACCGCTGATTTAACAGAACAGCTGGGGAGGTAACGTGCAGAGTCAGTGGGATGGGGAAAAGAGAGTGGGCCTTAAACACACACATCTCTGTTTCACTTTGTGAAGGTGCCGTTTTAGTTTGTCTAGCCTACCACCTGAGACGCATTCTTTGGATTATTTGGGGGAAAGGGGAGGGTAGCACATGCCTTATTCATTGGTAATAAAAACAGGTTAGGTACAACATATCTTAATTCTCCGGGTCATTAAAAATCTTCATACTTGACTGAATCCCTAATAAACAGTCTAGACAGTAATATACCGTTTAGGTAGGGCCTAGACTACACTAATTAAAATGATACTTAACGACAAATTCATAATGACATCAAAAAAGTTTACATTAATAGGCCTATGATCTACGAGCTTAACGGTGCACTGAACAAGTCTGGATTTAGGTTTCTTGTTTACCTGTTGTGTTTTAACCCCAAGTACCTCAAGTTGTACAAACTGTCCCACCTGTATCCAAATGCTGTCACAGAACCGAAAGCTGCGTTGCAAAACATCTGTAACTACAGGGGAAATCTTGGAATGACATTAACAAAATAGGCATTTCCAGCAGCAGTCTAGCGCCCTAGAGGCATAACATGCCGCCTGTCAGTCACTCAAAGGAATGCCAATGTAATTTCACACTTGGTACTACGCAGTGTCGAACCGAATATTTCATTATTCAAAGTGCACCGCTCTTGCTATGCGGTAAAAAATATGGCGCTTTAATGGCTAAAAACAACAG
Organism: Thaleichthys pacificus; assembly: GCA_023658055.1. Classification (NCBI taxonomy): domain Eukaryota; kingdom Metazoa; phylum Chordata; class Actinopteri; order Osmeriformes; family Osmeridae; genus Thaleichthys; species Thaleichthys pacificus. The sequence goes on along the minus strand of CM042853.1, from coordinate 2,119,990 downwards.
ATTTTGAAGTGGAACCGAACTTAATCCAGTAGCCTATGCCCTCCTCAACATATTAAAGAGAACCCCTCTAGTAGTTTATCCCTAGGCTACTTTCATAGTATGTCTTTTCTCATTCCCAATCTCGACTCTTGCCTGAGGTTAAAAAAAAAATGGTTTTTAACCCCTCACCGGACTGTTGGTGGAAGACCAACTAGCTGGTATTTTTCAAGTTTGACCACTAGCTAACGGGTTGGTTTAACAACCCGTTTTCGACATTACTGTAGCGCCAGAAGGTTTCAAATTGATTTTAAAATTCTAAATCACACTCATAGACTCACAATGACACCTCAAAGTACTGCTTTGAACCTTACAAAGAAGCATGCGCTGACTACATACGCGAAACATGGCGTAATATGCTAACTGGGCCGCTACAACTAGCTGAATTGCTAGCTAGCTAGAACGCCATCTGTTGGAGAGAGCTAAAGCCAGTGGTAGTAGCTAGCTATGAATGTAGGTTAAGTAAAACAATTCTTACATTTCACATCATTAAACTAAATTGAAGCATCCGAAACTAGGTGGCAAATAGATTAGCCAATGACGTGGCTAGTATGAATGGCTAGTAAACGATTTAGATTTACTCACATCGTCATCTACAAACTATCACCCGCCAGTCATGGAGGTCAGTGTGGCTAGTGGCTACACGTGCATGTGACTACCTTCAAGACTGATGATTGGTTCTTAGGCTTAGCACCTTTCTGAGAAATGTCTACTGCTTTAAACAACCACTATTTTATTCACGTTTCAAATATCATCTTCCATTAAGCATAATATGCAAGGATACCACTTCAAAGGCATTCCTTTTTATCCGTAAGGAGACAACTTCTAGCTACCCACCATGACCTCATCTATCTCCTGTCTCCAGTTAAAAAGCGCACCATTTGGGGTAAATGCCACATTTGCACATAAATACCGGGATTTCCTTAGAGGGCGCCAGGCCTTTGGAGTCCTACCTAGGCCTCTGGGATTTTGGTACTCTTTTATCTGTCCAATCTCCCTTCTAACCGCCCTCCACTGTGCATGTAAGTCCATGGATGTGCCAGATGCTCTGTCTCAAAAAGCAGGGCCTGTTTTCAAAGGTTGAGGGACAAGCTGAACTCACAGAAGTAATTAGGATCGTTAAATAGCATCTGTTTGTTTATTGATTGGACCCACTTCCCTGTTCACAGTGTAATTTACATTGAAAGCACAGTCCAAAATGTATTAATTCTTAAAATCACTCTTCTCATTTATTTACTTTGTTTCTGGGCAAAAGCCAAAGTTAACATTTGGCACAGACTTGTTTAATTTAATTTCCGTACAACAACCAGGCAGCTAAAACACATTTTTAAAACAAAAGAGTCATAAAAAGATCCGACTTTCAGAACATTCCTGTCATTTCTGCGAGGGAAAATTCAATCGGCCCAAATCTTGATTAGCATAATAAACACCAAAACTTGACAAGTTCAAGCACTCAAATGAAATACTGTCATTCTCAGCACTCGGTGAGCTATGTGATCACTGATGAGCAGCAGACACTGCGGAGGTCAGGTCCTCTTCAACCCTGCATGCATCCTCTTATCGGGCACCGCATTCCTTGGCTAAAGACGCCTTCATTGCTGCGCCCACTGGATATTTTGTAGTTTTATCATGACAACGAAATCGCAATAAGGTGATGGACAGTTTTTTTAACAGCCAAGCTGGGGCACAGTATGCTGATTTACGATTAAACGTGAGATGATAATGGATCAGAAATTGGCTCATTCGTAGGAGCTTTGGAGGGAGAGTGACCTGTTAAGAACTGATTGCAAACGTGTCTTTGGCAAAAAACAAATGAATAAAAGATACCACCCACCAAAAATGAAAAAGAACATAACAATATCGCATAGAATAATTTGTTTATTTCACCTCTTCTGTGAGGATCTTGATAGTACAGAGATTGCTCGATCTGTCTAAAAGTGTCGTTTATGACATTACATCTGCGGCACTCCTGTAAAACTTTATATTTGTTTCATGATCAATATTTGATTAGGCACTATATCACCTTTGACAAGTGTCCCTCTTCATAACAAAAGCACATTTGACCCTTTATCATAATCATCACCAATCACTCACTAACACACAGTTATATAGACAGAACAGAGTAAGGCAATGAAAGACAGAATAACACACATCGTCATATATAAATTTTGCTCTTACACTTTGGTCATTTAAAAACAATTATTTTGTAGCTTTGCGAGTTCCTGGTGAAGCCTTACAAAAATTGTCTTTAGTAGATATAAGAGAAGCTTTGACGGAATAAATAGAAAATAAGTTACACGCGTTTATATATGGCTGCATTTGTTCCAACACAGAAAAGAAAAGACAGTCATAGAAGCATTAGTGCTACTTTCAAGTCACTTTAAATGGGAGAATGGATAGCTGACTGTTTATGTACTGTACATGATGAGAGAAGCAGATATCCCCGTGAATACTCAAAGTAATTACCTGTCACTTTAAACTAGTGTGTTAAAGAGATCATGCAGCTTTTTTTGTGATACATCATATTCAAAACGGCAGCTCCCAAAGGATTCTACAACTCAAAACTCTATTTCTAGGGGGATAGGCATAGCTCAGTGGCAGACCATTCGACTGAAGACCAACAGGTCACAGGTTCAAACATAGGTTACTTCGCTTTGGATGAAAGTATCTGCTAAATAAATCTCATTCGTTACTACAGATGGGATTTGAGTAAATCAACAAGCCTTTCCACACTGGCTGGTGTTTGAAGGTAGTTTATGAAATTAGAGATACTTTCATGCCTGTCATCTGTAGTGCGGATTCAGTGCCATTGCTGGGGTATTGAGATCTATGAGTGCTTTCAGTCCTCTCTCGGCTTACAGGATATTCACAGCAAGGGTTGGCCAGCCTGATCCTCTCAGGGCCTAAGGCCTTTTGTTTTGTTTTAGACGGGCATGCCAAAGTTAAAAAATAAAGTTAAGCATCACCATTTACTGGATGGAGATTCTTCCAAGATCGCTTTTTTTTTTTTTTCTCCTTGTGGCTTTTTCTTTTCTTGTGGTTCCTGGAGTGTGCGCATGTGTGTGTGTGCATGTGTGTGTGCATGTGTGTGTGCATGTGTGCAGGGCAATTGAATAGAGTCCGTGAAGCATGATGGACACACCCCACAAGGCCTGGGTAATGCGGTCTAGACAGATATTTTCAATAGGCTTACATCTTGACATTAACTTACATTCAACTGTATAAAACAGAGCATTGAAGACAGCGGGGGAAATATAAAATGTGGAAAAACTCCCTCCTCCCACATTCACTGATATGCATTGTTTGTGACTGAAACAACTGCCACATCAACCCCTCTGTCCCGTCATGTACTGTGTTGGCCTGACATTCTGTATTTATTTATTTATAGGGTCAGCCTGTGTGTACAGCGGCTCTGTGTTGTCCTGCAGACCAAAGCAGGACTAGCGGATGAGAGTTGCCACTCTTCATCTGAGCTGACTGGAAACAGAGCAGCTGGGCTGGATGGTCTGAGCTGGACGGCTGCGTGTGTGTGTGTGATTGTCCGTGTGTGTGTGTGTGTATGTACATTCATGCATGTGAATTTGTGTGTTTATATGTTTAGAGTGTGTGTGTGGGGGGCGGGGGAGGGGGGTTAGTGTAGGAGACAGTGGAAGGGCTTGAAGATTGATCTAGGCTCACTTCTACCTTGTGCCCTCGCAGAGATACAATTAAAATGTTAAAAAGACTGAACATAGGCCTGTCCTTATGGGAAACTGGATTAGAAACATGTTGAATGTGGCCAGGGGTCGTTATTACAACTGAGTTGGGCCCCTGCTATGTGGTTCACTACCAGGAGGTGGCACTGTGACCAGACTCCTCAGGTACACACAGGGGTTCCTCCTCTTCCCTGAGCCCTGGGACATTTGAGGCGGGGGTGGAGGGGCTCCAGGAGGTCCGGGGGGCCTCAGGGTGGCCGACATGAGAGGTTGCATCTCCTGCTGCTCCTCGGAGAGGGCCCCCTCCTCATCATCTTTATCCGGGAATTGGAAGCAAGCGGAGCCCTGGACCACATTGGCCCCGACAGAACCACCCACAGACCCTCCAGACCCCACCCCCAGCGGCCCCGTGTAGGAGGCTGGCCGCTGGGCTCCCAGCCTGGACAGGGCACTGACTCTGGGGTGGATGGGTTCGACCGGGGCCGGAGGGGAGGCCAGGCTCTCCAGGGAGGAGATGCTCTGGTTCCAGGCCTGCTGCAGGTCTATGGGGATGATCTTGGTGGCCTCCATGGACACGCAGACAGGCAGGGTGCCCACGCCCCCCTTCCAGGGCAGGTGCTCCTCCCCACAGGTGGGGGAGGGGGGTGTGGCCACCGAGGGGCTCTGACAAGCCTCTAGGGAAGATGGTACTGAGACACACGACACGAAGAACAGGGAACAGAAGAACTTTAGATCCTCCAGCTCAGTGGTTCTCAACCCTGGTCCTCAGGTACCCCCTGTCATATTTTAGATATTTCCCTGTCCCAACACACCTGATTCAAATGAATGGTCGTTAATAGGCTTCTGCATAACTAGATAACGACCCATTCATTTGAATCAGGTGTGTTGGAGCAGGGAAACATCTAAAACATGCAGGACAGGGGGTACCTGAGGACCAGGGTTGAGAACCACTGCTCCAGCTTATCACATTATATCTCGATACGTCACACTGCATGTACAATGTGAAACCAATTTTTTTTTTTTATCAACCTGCCTGGTTAAACAAAGGTAAGATATTCTACTGGATGCACAAATCAAGATGTGTAAAGTCTTAGTGTTGGTCGACACCCTTCATCACCTGACCTGATTTAGGCCGTTCTTTGGGTGTCTCTGCAGCTTTGCGGGCCACGAAGGTGATCCCCTCGTCCTCGTCCTTCTCTGGTTCCGAGTGGGTTCCCTTCTCCTCCTCTGAGTCCACCGGCACCACCACTGGGTCTGGAGGGGCACAGAAACACGGTTTCCATCCACAATAGAAATAATAATAAGAAATTGTATTTTGGGGGACGCCTTTCAAAACCCTCAAGGACAATGCACAACTCAGCAACTGTGGCATCTACAGTCGAGCCCAAACTATTTTAAAACTGTGAAATCCACTGTTCTGGATGCTAAAATTAAAGTGGTGTCGGTGCAGTTTTATGTTTGACCTTTGTCTTGCCAGCTGACGTTCCGTCGAGGTTTGTCGTTCATGTCCTCCCCTTTAACGTCTGACCCTCTCCGCTGTGGAAGAGAAGGCCTGGTTAAGTGTGTCTCCTACAGGAAGGACCGAACCTGTCGGTCCTCTAACCTGCCTGTCCTCTAACCTGTCTGTCCTCTGCTATATTCAGAAATGAACATCCTGGCCTAAACAAAAAAGGGAAAACGTTCCTAATTCACAGTGACTAAAATGTCCATTCTGCTAGTTGTGTTGAGTGATTCATCGTCTCAGCTCCAGGAAAACAGTGGAGGGGTTTCAGGGAAAAGGACATTGTGAAACAGGACAGGTGGAAACCTGCCAGCCTTCACAAGGAAGATGGAATCATTTATCAAAAATATTTATCACTTTAAATGTCCTGGGTCTTCGATAATCCATCATAAAAAAACCAGCCCGTCCGAACACTGCTGTCCTCTATTTCCCCTTTAGCATGTGACCTTGAGAACAAACTAGAATACTAGCATCATTTAACTCAGACTCGTCAAGCAGAGGCTAGCAAAAGCTAGCCTGCTAAGCTAGGTCAATTGTAAAATACCTATAAAAGGAATCGGAACACTCTAGCCTTACCTAGATTGTTGTTTAGCGTGGTTTAGACTAATCTATACAAATTAGCCTTCTGTGGGCTCGTAAAATCCGGCTTTAAAATGACACAGACAAGACAGATCATCTATTTCCTTCCCTTTGACACACTGCAGAAATCTGAAAGCTCCACATTATTTCTGACACCGATCCATTCATCTCAGGCCTACATAAACTGCCTTGAGGCTTGAAGGTCAAGGTCAGTTTAGAGTTGCATAGCAACCTAGTCAAGTCTGGTCTTGTCTGAAGACGGACAGATCCAGCACTCTAAACCATCCCTAACAAACTGGTTGAGTGACGATATGTATACTGAACAAGATGAGTGAATCTATACAGAAGCTGGCTCAATCTAAACAAACATAAAGACAAAAGAAAGAGATGGTGAAAGAGAAGAAGAGGTGGAGAGAAAAGGGGAGAGCTAGAGAGTCAGGTAAAGAAGGAGGGAGAGTATCCTGAAGGTGGAGAGAACAGGTGAGAGGGAGAGCGAGGGAGGGAGGGAGGGAGGGAAAAAGAGAGAGAGACAGGTGCCATAGAGACAGAGAGAAAGAGATGAAGAGGGATTGACACAGAGGTATGGAAAGAAACAGAGTGAAATGGGTAGAGAGAGCGGTGGAAAGAAAGAGAAGGGAGACAGAGAGAGAGAGACAGAAAGAGCGAGAGAGACAGAGAGAGAGACAGAGAGAGAGAGAGAGAGAGAGAGAGAGAGAGAGAGAGAGACAGAGACAGAGACACGTCCATGCCTTCTTCTGGCTACGGTCCTTCTTGTGGCGTTTGTGTCGAGTCGTCTTGAACGTCTCCATTCGGCTCTTCATGTTCCTCTGGAAGATCTCCCTGTCCTGACGCTCCTTATCGCCCAGCGTCATGAAGTGTCGGCTGTAGTGGGACTGGTGCTGAGAGACACAGAGGTATGATGGTGCTGTTGGTGCCTGCTAAACCTCACAGGACCATGTCTGGTTCGCTCGATTCAATGGGAAGGTTATCATGACAGGCTTGTATGTACTGTAGATGTGTGGTAATTGAGTCAATGATGAGCCAAAATAAAGATACTTTAAAAATGTATTCTTGGTTGGTTGCAAGTTTCACGTTCCACGTGTGTCAGAGTTTAGATTAGTTAGATTAGCCTACCCTTCTCCTGGGCTTGTAGAGGTTCCCAGCCAGGAAGTGATGCGTCTCTGACTCCTCCTCTACTTTGGCGCCGGGAACGTTGTCAATCACCTGGAGGTCCAGACACACACCGCTGCCATTCTCCCTTCTGATTGGACAGGAAGATAAACACGTTTTTATTCGCTGACACAAAAGTACATTGTGAAGGTTAAGAAAATGCTACGAAAAGATTGTAAATGACCCTGCACGCGCCAGCAATGCCACGCACGCACACAGACACACACAAACACACAAAAACACACACACTATCTACCGTACAGAGTACAGTGTTGACTCACAGGTAGTTGGTGACATTGGTGACTTCTGGGAAGGATGTCCTACTGGCCATGGAGGGCAGAGAGAGCCTGGCGGAGGTCAGCACATTGCCACCCTGTAGGAGACACACACACACAAACCCACACATGCATAGACACACATACACACAGGGTCAAAGGTCAAATTATCCTACAATCATCTCCAGCTGTCTCTGAACCATGAAGACCCATACACTAAACGAATCCAAGATTCCTATATAATTCTATAATCTTAGAGATGATAGAATCATATATGCTACCCTTCTGTTCCTCACTCAGAATTGTCCTTCTTAAATCTTTTAAAAATTAAAGAAAAAGGCACAGTGGTCTCTCCATCCTTTCCAGAGCTGTGATCTTATAATCTTACATTTAGTCATTTTTTTTAGCAGACACTCTTAGTTTAGCATCCCTTTCCTATGTTGGAATCCTTCACAGCAGAGTCTAATAGAGGCTACATACAGCAGACTCAGGAGTGGAGAATGATGTGTCATGTACTATGAACTGCTGGTTCATTGATGTTTCACATGAAACAATCTTGAAATAATAATCAGACATGTTTCTCTTTTATCTTAGAGTTCAGGGCACCAGGACTTACTTTTTGGTAAGTACCTATTTAAGACAGACAGACGGCAGCACCAAGTAGCGGATTGTAAGTGATGAAAAGCAGATCTTTTTGTCTTCCATAGAGAGTGTGTTATTATACCTGGTAAATTGTTGAGTAACACTTTCTGACAGGCTAAGTATCACGGGTATTGCCAGTGCTTGTTTTGTGGACAGTTTCAGTGTAGCGTGGCGTCTGCAATGCAAAGTGGTGCTGGAAGTGTCAATTACAAAATTCTTGAAAAGGCATTTCAAAGCAGAAAAAGACACAAAAACTCGAGATGTTTTCAAAGTAGCCGGATAATGTAATTTGCTTAACCTTGAATTGTGACGAGCCACTGGAATTCAACCGAGTGTGCTACTGAGAAGGAATCGTTCAAACAATTCAAAACCACAAAGTAGACCATTAACAATACATAAACTTTAGTCCAATTTACTCTCTTAACATAAAAGACTGGTATTAGTGGTTTCTATATCCATTGAAACAACTTCCTTTCGCTGTTAGCCTTGTTAACCTTTTCTGTCCTACAAATAATGTTTGAACTCACTCCTTGCCTAGACTGTTCACTGGGTGGCCCTCGCTTGTAAAGAGCGACCGTCAGAATTAGACTTGGGCGCTAATGTTATCCCCTCTTTCCCACAGGCTGCTGAGTGGCATGGAACTCAAGGCTGAAGGAAATTTTATTCTTGGGTGAGTCCATATACACCACCACCACCCCCCCACCCCCACCCCCACCAATCATTGCTACAGTATGAAACTGCATGGCAAGTATTCCTGGTATCTTCACAGTGATAGAACTAACCGCCATGACAGCCTACAAAAGATGGTATTACGTAAATTAATTTAAAAAAAAAATATTTATTAGTGAAAAATAACTGAAAAATAACTATTTTGATAAAGTGTGAGGATTATTTTAGGAAGAGGGTGAAGAGCGGAGGTAAATGCTGTGTCAGCAGAGGGACGTGTTTTCTTTGACGTTTGTTTTTTGAAAGTGGGGAGTGGTGAGAGGAGAGGAGACAGGAGGAGGGAGAGGGAGGGAGGGAGCAGTGGATGACAGGAGATCAGAGGAGAGGAAAGGACGAGTGAGGCTGGTCGAGGAGAAGAAAAGGAAACTGAGAAAAAGAAAAAGATTGTTGAAAGGAGCACGGCGGAGGATGATGACAGTGTGCTGGTGAAATCAGCCCAGACATGAGGCGGATCCCTGCCAGGTTTGAGAACTGAGTTTGAGAACATTTTCCGAGCACACAGAGAGAGAGAGAGATAGAGAGAGATAGAGAGACAGAGAGAGAGACAGAGAGCGAAACAGAGAGAGAGAGAGACAGAGAGAGAGACAGAGAGAGAGAGACAGAGAGAGAGACAGAGAGAGAGAGACAGAGAGAGAGAGACAGAGAGAGAGACAGAGCGAGAGAGATAGAAAGACAGAGAGAAAGAGACAGAGAGAGACAGAGAGAGAGACAGAGAGAGACAGAGAGAGAGAGAGAGACAGAGAGAGAGAGACATAGAGAGAGACAGAGAGAGACAGAGAGACAGAGACAGAGAGAGACAGAGAGAGACAAAGAGAGACAGAGAGAGAGAGAGAGAGAGAGAGAGAGAGAGAGGACGGTTCCTCCCTTCCTCCCACACACACCTCAACATTTCAGCACACCTCAGCTCATGGGCCCTGTAGCCTGCCTGCCGGTCTGTGAACGCTCTCTCCCTCGGTCTGACAACCTGCTCTCAACACTACCGTGATCTCAGCCATCCAGCTGACAGGAGATGAGTCTCTTTCAGGGCACACACACACAACACACAGAGACGAATACACACATGTACTAACATACACACACGCATACTGCACACACACATCCAAATACTACAACACACACTCATACTAACACACACACATACTAATACAAACACACACACTACGGTACTTCAAAAGGCCTAAATCACTCAGATGTGGCTAGCATCCAAAGAATGAAGTCCGTTTTTTATGCATTCACAATTTCTACTGTACTGCCTATGTTGTGCTAATTGTAGCTATTATCGTCAATCTAAAACACATGTACAATGAGAATAGTCAGGGCTGTGAATCATTTAAACTTCACCACAAATCTTACACCTGTTTTCTAACCACAGGTCTGTACAGTGATACATTAATACAGCAGCTACTGTACTCATCAGGCACAGCTCATAAAACCACTCACACCCGTAAGACGACAGGACTTAAATCCAACACGGTCTTATCTGTCCTGGCCTAATGTTTGGATGAATCCCTCCCCCTGCTACCGCTGGGAGGCTGCTATCTGTGTGGGATTCTTTCCCCCTGATGTCATGTTCTCGATCCCTCGCCAGGTTTAAACCGAGGCTCTGCCGTCGCCGTTGACGACAGGCTCCTGTGGCCTGTGATGTCACAGGCGGAGACGGGCACCTTTGATGTGGCGACACGGAGGTATCAGGTGGAGGCTGTGATGCGGTGGTGGTGGAGGGCGGTCGACATGGGAAACAAAGGGATGAATTCTACCCTCTCTCTCTCTCTCTCTTTTGTTTCTCACACTTTCAGGCTTCCTCCCGTCCTTTCTGTCTCTCTCTCTATCCCTCTACCTGCCTGTCTGCCTGTCTGCCTGTCTGCCTGTCTGTCTGCCTGTCTGTCTGTCTGTCAGTCTCTATCCCTTTACCTGCCTGCCTGTCTGCCTGCCTGCCTGTCTGCCTGCCTGAATGCCTGTCTGCCTGTCTGTCAGTCTCTATCTATCTCAGTTTTTCCCTCCTGCTCCTCCCTCCTCTCTCGTTGTCTCTCTTTCCTCTCTTTTCTGTCTTTCTCTCTCACGAGACGCAGTCATCGGAGAACATCTCCCTTTCTCTCCTTCCCACTCTCTCTCTCCCACTCTCTCCCACTCTCTCCTTACCACTCTCTCCCACAGTTTCCTGTAGTAAACTCTGCACGTCTCGGTCGCAGGCCGCGACGAGCTGCAGGAGTCTCACACCTCTACGTTTGGCAGAACGAACTTCCCCTCATAACATTCACATGTGGAGATGATATGTTTCACAGAGAGCTTTCCACAGACAGGATCCACCTGACATGGAGGTACATAGTGTGTTTGCTGCTGCAGACGCAGTGACATATAGCATGGATACACAGCTGTGAAGTTGGGCTCTGTCACCTATTGGACAAATCTAGTATTACTGTACGGGTCTATTGAAGATATTGGTTAACGCACACCTCCATCTAGTGGTCGTCTCTGGAACTTAAATAAGTCTGCATGCTGATGTGAAGGTGACCCAAATGATCAAGGGCGTAAGGAACATTTGCGTTTGTGAGCATTTGTCAAAACATTTTAATCAATATTTGGTTGTTTCATTGTTCTCAAGACATTAGTAGAGAGAGTAGAGATGTGTCCTAGCTATGTTTATTTCCCCCCTCTCCCTCTCCCTCCCTCACCCCCCCCCTCGCTCCCTCGCTCCCCCTCCCTCCCTCTCTCCCTCCCTCTCCCCCCCCCTCGCTCCCTCTCTCCCCCTCTCCCTCCCTCACCCCCCCCCCCCTTGCTCCCTCTCCCTCTCCCTCACCCCCCCCCTCGCTCCCTCTCTCCCCCTCTCCCTCCCTCACCCCCCCTCACTCCCTCGCTCCCCCTCCCTCTCTCCCTCCCTCCCCCTATCTCTTAACTCACTCCCTCACCCCCCCCCTCTCCCCCTCCCTCTCTCCCCCTCTCTCCCTCTCTCCCTCTCTCCCCCTCTCTCTTAACTCACTCCCTCCATACCTGGTCTATGACACTGATGGCGTCTCTGATATTGATCTTCTGGTAGGCCTCCCACAGTTCACTCTTGCGGTACACAGACTTGCGTAGCAGAAGCTTGCTCAGGTAGTTCTTATCAAACTGCTCCCATCTAAAAGGGGAAAAACACATTTAAGAAAAAAAATAAGATTGGAAGGAGCACAATGGCTGTTTTTAATGTGTTTGATGTCATTTGATCTCTGTCCTTTGAGACTGCAAGTTCATTCCATTTCAGGATCATAAAAAAAACAACTGTCTTTACTGCCATTTTTTCAAATAAAAATAGATTTCTAACAGTGGGACTGTGTACTGACTTGTCCCTCCAGTGGTGGTATCCCTGCAGGCCGGCGATATCCTCCACTGCAGTCAGGATGTGGTCAAAAGCCTGGAAGAGAAGACAGTCTGATGGGTGGTGTGCATGGTGCATGGGAAAGATGTTTGCTCTCTCTCTTTCTCCCTCTCTCTCTCTCTTTCTCCCTCTCTCTCTCTCTTTCTCCCTCTCTCTCTCTCTCTCTCTCTCTTTCTCCCTCTCTCTCTCTCTCTCTCTCTCTCTCTCTTTCTCCCTCCCTCTCTGTCAATCTCTCAATTATACAAGACACATGCTATTTTTAACAGATACAATCACTCCGAAGCTGAAGCAGTAAGCACCCCCTACCACTCTACTTCTTCTCCTCTCATCTCATCTCATCTCATCCCCCCCTCCAGCTTCATCTTCTCTCTCCGCACGTCACCCCCCCCCCCTCCACTCCCCCCCCCTCCTCTCCCCCTCCACCCCCCTCTCCTCTCCCCCTCTACTCCCCCTCCACAAGTCCTGTCGAACAGCACAAGAGTGGCTCTGAAAAACAAAAATGGCCGTCCCTACCAGGTGACCTCAGTGAATGGGGAAGCTGTGATGATTTATTAATCTGACCCAGAAGCCTCCCTGTGTCTGCAGCTCTCTGGAAGACAGCACTCTCTGCTCCCCAGCTGCTCTCTGCTACTATCCGGGTTAGAAATGGATGTATTAAAACTGCTTAGACCTGCCTTGGATCCAAACACAGCAAGGTTGGCCTTGCAGAGACTCTCAGCTCCTACATACCAGGTTTAGCCCACGAGACTCCTCAACACAATAAACACGCTCCGAATGCCTGAATTTCACCTCAAAATATCGTAACATTCTGCTTTACTCTGAGGTTTTCGCTTCCAGGATTCAAGCGAGCATGTAGCCAGAGACTGACTGCTGGCAGACCTGTGAAAGGGAGCAATCTGTCATGGCGGCCCGTGCGATCTGGTGGGGGAGTCCAGCTCCGTGTGGCCGGCTGTGAGTGTCTCGTGGAAGATGAGAAGGGCGTTCAGGTGTCGTAACCATAGATATATATAAAGGGTAGATGTCTCGTCCGCGTTGCCGGACAACGGAGTCGAACGTCCGCACATGGCGGCCATCTTGCTACAGACTGTAGCTGTGACTGTAGCAAGATGGCCGCCATGTGCGGACGTTCTGGACTCCGCCGTAAGACATCTAGTCTTTATATATATCTATGATCGTAACTGTCTGAGGGTCATTTCTTACTAGGTCTCGTCAGCCTCTGCGTCGTGTCGTCGGCTCCGTGTTCCGGAGAACGCGTGTCTGAAGTGACTCACCCTCTCATGGATCTCCTCGTTGATGGTGGGGTTTGCGGTTGGTGGCACGAGGGACTTTGAGCCAGTTCACCAGAGGCTTGATGGTCAGACCCTGATAGAGAGAGGGGGGAGGGAGGAGGGGGGGCGGGAGAGAGGAGGGGGGGGCGGGAGAGAGGAGGGGGAGAGAGAGGGAGGGGGGGGAGAGGGAGGGGGTGAGGGAGAAAAAGAGAGGGAGGAGGGGGGAGAGAGGGAGAAAGAGAGAGGGAGGAGGGGGGTAGAGAGAGAGGGGGTGAGGGAGTAAGAGAGAGGGAGGAGGGGGGAGGGGGGAGAGACAGACAAAAAGGGTGGAGGAAAAGACAAAATCCAAATCCTCTAGCCCACTCTCGACTCACGGCTCCAATAAGGATTATACGCTGCCGACTGTGTGTGTGTGAGTGTGTGTGTCTGTGTGTGTGTGTGTGTGTGTGTCTGTGTGTGTGTGTGTGTACGCACCAACATGCAGACATATTACTGTGTTATGGGTTGTGATATCACCGGATCAATACTATACACACAGATAAGATGTCCTGTACATCTTGTGCATTGTGTGTTAACAAGATGGTCGCAGGACAACAAGCCGTAGGGATGGTAGGATTGTAAACCAAGGTCAGACACTGGTTATGAATTGAGATCCAGATCTCATCTCTCCTCTCATGATGTGACAACAAAGTATCAGACATTCATCCAAGAACATTTTACTTTACACTGGATTTGATTTAATCCAGATTATATTTAATCAAGTGCACAATACAGCGTAATAAAACAGCATCATCCATCAAAGTACGACATGGACACTGACATCGTGACACCAAACGACTGAGGCGTCGTTTACGATCAGGCTAGTGTTAAGAAAATCTTTAAAGAGGTTTGTGTTCATGGAGTGGAAAGAATAATCCAATACTGATAGCGTCCACTAGGGGGACGCCTCAGTCGAGGAGGTTTACGGCGTCTGTCCGTCACTCCTTGTCCTCACAGCTCAACTGTGAAATCCATCATTCAGTATTAATGCCACCGTCAACAGAGGGGGAACAAATGATTCCTGCCGTCTTTTAGTCACAGACTTGTGTTCCCCGAGCCAATCAGCTTTCTATCCTCTTTTATGAGAACAAAGAGCTTCTTCACCTCATGTATTTTTTATATCCAAATCTAATCTGTCTGAAATGTGAAGCTTCAGTTCTCCAGACGCTGTTACTCTACGAGGCCTGTGTGTGTTAGGATATACAGCAGACCGGTTTGATCTGGTTTCATCTTATTTGCCTCTCCTCACAGACTGAATATGATATAATGCTGTCTGGCTGGTGGGTGTGTGTGTGTGTTAATGTGGGGCGCATATGTGCTGGTGTTAGAAGTGTAAGGTTGTGTGTGGGTACTGTATGTGCAATGTGTTTGTGTGTGAGAATGTGCACTGTGTGTGTGTGTGTGTATGTGCACTGTCTGTGTGTGTGTATGTGCACTGTGTGTGTGTATGTGCACTGTGTGTGTGTGTGTGTATGTGCACTGTGTGTGTGTGTGTGTGTGTATGTGCACTGTGTGTGTGTGTGGTGTGTGTATGTGCACTGTGTGTGTGTATGTGCATTGTGTGTGTGTGTGTATGTGCACTGTGTGTGTGTAAGTGCACTGTGTGTGTGTGTTGGGAATGCTCATCCATAGAGCATAGCACATTCATTGTCACCATGATCCTGACTGATCCTGTCCTTCTCTGTTCATAAATTGCATCCATTCATCAAAATTACTATCTGCGTTCTGCAGCCTCAATCGTCACCTTTTAACACCACAGCTCCGCTAAATGTCAAACCTAGCGCACAATCACCCAGTAGCACCCAGAGGCATGGATGAAAGACCACAGACACCAAGGGTCCTGGAGTCCCAGTTATGTGCATAAAAATACACACACACACTCCATGCACACAGACACACACACACACACACTCCATGCACACAGACACACACACACACTCCATGCACACAGACACACACACACACACACTCCATGCACACAGACACACACACACACACCATGCACACAGACACACACACACACATGCAGGCATCTCCACGCACACAGACAAACACACACACATACATACACACACGCACCTCCGTACACACACACACTCACGCATGCACCATGATGCCGGGAATGATTACTTTCAACTAGGCTGGAACATTAGACATTAACTGCGATACTCTACAGATTAAATAAGAGCTCACTCAATTATCATCTTGCAGTCACGAAGCCAGCCAAAGCTGCAGCCCAGGAGAGAAAGATTCTCCCGTTTCAACAAGAACGGCTAATGGCAATAGAAATAACCATGACTCATTTCACATGAGAAATCAGCTCCCATTCTACTTCCAAACTGATAAAAAGCATGGGTTCAGGAAATGCACTGAGAACTTATAGTTTACCTGGAACATGACAGTGAAAAACACCACCACTATTGTAGTGGCAACAAAGTAGTCCTTGGCCTTGACATGCTCTGCATCCAGCAGCACCACCAGTGCAAAGGCCACTGCCCCTCGCAGGCCACCGTACGACATCACCACCTGGTCGATCTTGTCCAATGGGACGAGGCGGAACCAGTTGAGCACCCAGGTCTGCATGACAACACCTTGAACACAGACAAGACAGGAAGGAGCTCTATCTATCAGTTTATTTATGTATTTATCGTGCGCACACACACACACACACTCTCTCACACACACAGAGCAAATCGATTTCAGGCTGGACTTCAACTCAGTGACGTGTGGAAGTTGTACAGGGGGCCTGGGACACTGGAAAACGATGCCCACATCCATGTTCCCAGAGCAGTGTGAGAGTTGACGGCGACCCACCCATGGCCCTGAAGACGAGGATGAAGATAAGGGTGCAGGACACCAGGCCAGTGTCCCAGGCCCACTTGGACTTGTCCACCGCGGAGATGCCCAGGAAGATGAAGATGATGGTCTCGGCGATGCTGGCCAGCGTCTTCATGGTGTACTTGACCGTGGTGCGGGATTTCTGGGATATGTTGGCCTCCACGTACTTGTTGGCTCCGATGCCACAGAAGGTCATTCTGGTTGAGGGAGGGAGAGAGGGAGGGAGAGGGAGAGGGAGAGGGAGAGGGAGAGGAGAGAGGAGAGAGAGAGAGAGAGAGAGAGAGAGAGAGAGAGAGAGAGAGAGAGAGAGAGAGAGAGAGAGAGAAAGGGGGAATGGGTGAGAGTGCGAAAAGGAGAGAGGGGAAGACAGATCGATAGGAAGAGAGAAAGAGGGAGGCAGAAAGAAAGAAAAAGGGAGTGAGTCAGAAAGAGGGTATTTAGAGATATGAGAGGAAACAGGGGATTTAAGGAGAAGAAAATCCAAATAGCTTTATTCAGTTAAACAAATGTTGTCTAAATTAGGCCCACAATGGAAACCCAATTGAGAATTTGTTTTTCACACCCAGCAAAGCAATTACCAGAAGCTCACACAAATAAACAATGAACTGACCCATTTTAGGACCAATACATTTCAAAGCAATACATGGGCCTTATTAAGCATGATGTTCGAATGAAATCAACCAATACCTACATAATCAAAGCGGACAGTACATCAATACTAAAGGAAGACATCAGCTGAACACGTACACTGCCATCAGTTATTACTGTGAACACTAGCGAGGGGAAGCCCTTCTCCTCCACAGGTTATCTTACGTTACCTGTGGTTAAGGACTGATATGCATGTTGTCATGCATCTGTGGGAAAGCGATAATCGTATTTACACCTGACATGCGACACCTGTCACTGTGTGTATGGAGGGAGAGCTCCGAGACAGCAGACACACCTGGACGTTTATCTGATCCGCTGGGAGTGAAATGAGTCACTAGGCATTAGGGAGATGGAGAGAGAGACAGAAGAGACAGAGAGAGAGAGAGAGAGAGGGGGGGGGGGGGGGGGGAGAGAGAGAGAGAGAGAGAGAGAGAGAGAGGGGGGGGGGAAGAGAGAGAGAGAGAGAGAGAGAGAGAGAGAGAGAGAGAGAGAGAGAGAGAGAGGAGAGAGAGAGAGAGAGAGAGAGAGAAAGAGTAGGTTGGCTCCTGACTGAAGATACTTTGAACATACTGTATGTTGTACTATTTGTTACAATTGGGACATTCATACTGGGAGGTTCATTCAGAGTCAAAAAACGTTTTATGAAAAGGTTTTGTATAAAAACCGCAAAAAAGGGCCATGACGAAGGGTCAAAAATGTGCTTAGCCATGCTCGCGTGCTGCATCAACACATTTACATTTACATTTAGTCATTTAGCTCTTATCCAGAGCGACTTACAGTAAGTACAGGGACATTCCCCCGAGGCAAGTAGGGTGAAGTGCCTTGCCCAAGGACACGTCAACATTTGGCACAGCCAGGGAATCGAATTGGCAACCTTCTGATTACTAGCCCGATTCCCTAACCGCTCAGCCACCTGACTCACTGAACACATTACGACTCAAGTCCCTGGCATTGTTCTCCCCTCTGTGACCACATTGTGGCGCTAATTACATAATGAATGACCAAGCCTTCAATAAATATTAACAAAACAAGCCTTCTGTCTCCAGCGTAACAGTGAAGGATCAAAACACCTCAATCGACTTTCCAGCTTTGACCTTATGGAATCGCTTATCCTAGCCATGACTCTGCACACGGAAAAATCTAAATCTCTCTGTCTACTTCGGTACTATAATTATCAGAAAAGCTTAATCTAATTCCCTGATGAATAATCTGATTAATCGAGGTTGCCCCAAAAAGAAAGGGTTGAGGTTGATTCCCAGGGGCAGGAATGGGTGGATGAGAAGGGCAGAGATGCCAGGAGAGGGAGTCTTTTAAAACTCTGTGAACAAGATGTACTGTGCGCGTGCAGAGCGGGCACACACACACACACACACGCACACACACGCACACACACGCACACACACAGCTGGAAAGACACACCCACACCAGAATGGAGAGACACAGACAGACACACATATACACAGATGGCTGAGCGGTTAGGGAATCGGACTAGTAATCTGAAGGTTGCCGGTTCGATTCCAGGCTGTTCAACTGTGCAAAATGACGTTGTGTCCTTGGGCAAGGCACTTCACCCTACTTGCCTCGGGGAGAATGTCCCTGTACTTACTGTAAGTCGCTCTGGATAAGAGCGTCTGCTAAATGACTAAATGTAAATGTATACACACAGACAGTGTGATATTGGGACAGTATTACGGAATGGGCCACACACACTAACACAATGCAGACATGCTCACACACACACACACACACACTGCAAGAAAGCCTTTGTGTTCTGGTAGATGCACACACAAGGTTACATAGCCTTTTCCTGGCTCTCAAGTCTCTTTCATCTCTTCTCATGGTCGACCTTGAATTCATCTCGACACATGGTGGGAATCACTTCTGGTGAATGTATCTCTGCTTGGCGAGCCACTCCACTCTACAGCCAAGCACCCACTTGACACTTCCAGATTTTCTATATACCCATCCTTAATAGCTCCATCAAAAGACACTCAGATCACGCCCGTAGGAACCTATCGTAAACGGGTTTCAATATCAATCACATAATTACTTTGATTGTACTTAGCTCATGTAATAGGGAGTCAGGTGGCTGAGCGGTTAGGGAATCGGGCTAGTAATCAGAAGGTTGCTGGTTCAATTCCCGGCTGTGCTAAATGACGTTGTGTCCTTGGGCAAGGCACTTCACCCTACTTGCCTCGGGGGGAATGTCCCTGTACTTACTGTAAGTCACTCTGGATAAGAGCGTCTGCTAAATGACTAAATGTAAATGTAAGACCGTACCGAAAGCCATTTCACCTATCCCATGAAGCCTTGCCCTACTGAAAGCGGCGGCCATGTTGCTTACGATAAGATGGCGGAGAGGGAGAAGAGCTCGGCGGTCAGGTATGCCAGGTAGACCAGGAGGAAGACGAAGAGGGGCTCGATGATGCGCACCTTCTTGGTGAAGCGAGTGATGAAGGCCAGGATGACAGCGAAGATCAGGCCCACCAGGGTGCCCCCGATACTGACAATGAGGAAGGACGCTGCAGGGAGATGATGGAGGCAATGGGGAAAACGATGAAATAAAAGAAGAAGAAACAACTAGCTAGGAAAGCTAGGGACATCAGCAGAGTACCTCAAATCTAATGTATGCAGGTGAAATGCTGTGTTCGTGTAAAAACATGTGTTCTGAAGGGTCTGCTGGGAACTCAAAAGTTCATGACTCCAACCAGAGAATGTCTAATATGGGCCGTAGATGGGCTCTGCTTCCAACCTGCCATTTTCACAACAGATCCGGAAACTGATTCGCGCATATACTCACCCACTCCTTTGAAGTAGTCCGACGTCATGACGTTCCCTGGACCCACCTCCACGAAGGAAATGTACACCTTGTACAAAACCTGCAGCAAGAACAACACCAACACACATTCACTCACCATCCTTAACATACGAGAGTGTATGAATCTAAAAACGAACAGCCAGACAGAAGCCAGTGATTTTAAGGAAGGTCTTTTCTGAGTGAGAGTGCAAGCTCATTGACCTCTAAGCATCGAGAGGTGTTTTGTCTAGTATTGATCATCCCAGTGTTAAAAGAAAATTGCTATCTGCAGCCTAATTGGTTGTGGTGGTGACCTAAAATAGATCAGCTCACTGTGAAAACACAGACTGCCCTCCTCAACACTAGTTATTGTGGCAGTATGTCTTGTGTCATTCCTTCAAGACGCTATGGATGGTCCATGAAGGTAACATTTATTTATTTTTTACAGTATTCTACCGTAAATAGGGTAACGAATCGAGGTCAGTTCACAAAGCAAGGGACCAAAACATAGCCTACTAATTAAAAATTAAAATAAATGATGTGGAATAATGAGAATTTCAGGTGTTGCTGACGATGTTGCTCAGACTAGTGAGGTCAGCAGAGCTTGGCTTTTATGGACTTTAATCACCATAAATCCACCATACTGTAATATGGATTGGACATGGTCTCTCTCTTTCTTTCTTTCTCTCTCTCAAAAAGTATGGTGGGAAAAAGCGTAGCTCAAGGGGCTAAAAAGGGGTGATCGCATTAACTTCACAACTATCCACCGGACCAATAAGACTTTCACTCCGACGGCAAAAAGTCTGTTGCGTAACACCTACCTCTAGCTAAGAAACAAGGGACAAAGAGAGACATAGGAGAAAGCGAGCTTTAGCCTGTTAGAAATATTTCTGTGTTGACACGCCAAGTATGTAAACAGAGTGCTAATGCAGTTACAACCACATCAACAAGCCGTTTGAGAAAAGACGCTTAATTAGGTTTCCGTGGCAAAGCTGCTTGGACGCTGATAGCGCAAAGAGCTATGATGTAGTAGGCTACGGCAGCTAGCTAAGTTAGCTGTAATGTAATGTAGGCTACAGGACAGTTGAACTCTACCTCACCCCTCATGCCATGTCTGGCATGGTCTTAACTTCAAACCTTTTTTTTTCGTAAATATTTTTCACACGGTGAAAGGAGAGGAGAGAGAGATCATGCCACCAAATACAGATTTAAACTTAAGGAGCCTGGCTTGAAAATGTAAGAAGTAGAAAGTAACGTTAGCCTACAGATGTTTGTTTACTAAATTTAAGGAATGAAAGTAAAAAGTAGTCAGAGAAAGTAAAGTACTGTTACCAGAAACATCTACTTAGAGATACATTTTTTGTGTCAAGTTGTTTTTTTTGCCAAAAAAGTTTTGAAAGAAAAGTTTGAAAAACAAACAAACTTTGAAACTTTTTTTATTTATTTTTACTTAACTATATGTTAGAGCCTGTACTTATACTTGAGTGAAGGATGTGTGCTTTTTGCCATCTTTGCTGGACTGCAGAGTAGCCAATTGTAGACGACTGCGTCGAGATATGTGAGATGAGTGACTTTGTTAGGAGTTAAGACCATATTGTCCATATTTGAGGTGGGACAGATATGTTGCAAAGAACACAAACGTTTCACTTTGAAAAGTGAGTCATGCAAATAAAGGACATGGTTTTATGGGACTAACTTTCAAATGTTTTAGTGTCTAGTGTTCAACAATGTGCAATTTGGTACGAAAATGGCTACCTGGAGCACCACAACACGATGCCAGCCTACACCACACTCCTGGTTGAGTGAGCAAACCAAAGTTCAAAGAAAATCGCATCATCACGCTAACCGTGACGGTAATCAACGCTGGGAATTTGGGGATATTTGGATCACATTTCAGAGCGGTGTAGAGCAGAGTCGTGCCAATTTGAACAGGTTTGAACCGTTGAACTGAGCAGATTACATTTCTCATTTTGCCACAGAAGGCCAAGAATGTCAGGGGCTTACTGGTTTTGTCCTGTAATTCCAGGGTGGAACACCTAATTTATACTAATCCCACTCTTCACCACGCGGATGGTAAGAACTAGTCTGGTATGTGAGTCTTGGTGGTGTGGCTGTGTGGATTTGGGTTCCCTTTGGACTAGGGTCAAATAGCATTAGCAAATACTGTCAGATACCTGGGGTGCAGTTGACCCAGTGTGTGTAACCCAATAGAATCCGATTGACCTGAGGTAGCCTGAGTTCAATCAACAACGCAACCCAAATACTTTCAAATGATGTTCTGACCCTCAGTTGAAGAATTTCCTGAGTAGCCTTTACTACTATTTCACAGCTAGTTTAACAGAGTTTAATTGGTGAAACTCACACCTCAGTATAAGTACCACTCACCATCAAATTGCTATCTTTTCGGCGGTGTAGCAGGCTATAGCTGTATTTATGAAAGGTAAGGTGGGTGTTGCATGTGTGAGTCAGAGGACCCTGGTCAAACCTCAGTGGGCCCGTGAGGGAGGAAGCGATAGAGACGAGTTCTAATGGTGCCTCATCTGTCACACTAGGTCAAACACTATATAGGGTGTTTTGGTTGATGGTCATAATAGCCTTGGTTATAGCAGAGGGAGCAGACAAACGAGAGAGCTGTTGGGTTAGCGGTTCTGTGGGCCAACACGTAACCATTGACAATCCAGAGAGCAGTTTACAATATACAGCGATTCAGAGGAAATTATATTTCAGTCACAGTCTGTCCCTCTCCAGTGTATGCACTGATGACACACACACACACACACACACACACACACACACACACACACACACACACACACACACAGGATCAAGGGGTCACAGTGACATGGAGAATACGACCTAGACAACATAAGGCACAGACCACAACCCAATAGGTCACTGACCTGCTTCTCTCTCTCTCTCTCTCTCTCTCTCTCTCTCTCTCTCTCTCTCTCTCTCTCTCTCTCTCTCTCTCTCTCTCTCTCTCTCTCTCTCTCTCTCTCTCTCTCTCTCTCTCTCTCTCTCTCTCTCTCTCTCTCTCTCTCTCTCTCTCTCTCTCTCTCTCTCTCTCTCTCTCTCTCTCTCTCTCTCTCTCTCTCTCTCTCTCTCTCTCTCTCTCCTTCAGTCACTCCCATCTGCCTGTCCAATGAGACATGGCATGTGTGTGCGTGTGTGTGTGTGTGTGTGCTTGCGCGTGCATGGGGAGGAACAGGGTGGGGTGTTTGCCGGGTGTCATAGAGTGCCACAGATCCTATTACTCATGCACACCTGTTGAAAGCGTGAGGCATGCAATGAGGCGATCATCAGATCGTCTGGGCTCATCTCCTAATGTTCTGCATCGCTTCTCCATCATTCCGTTCTCTCAGTGTTGGAGACTGAGACAGCTTTAAAGCAAAGTCGAAACATAATGATAATGTAGTTATTTAACAGAGGCTTTTATACAAAGTAGTGCGGAAGGGAGGATTTGAACCTCTTTTTCTTCTCGAGTTTTCCCGTGAGATTTTCCTTGTCTTCTTTGAGGGTTGAGCTGCAGTTCTACAGGTTTACGTGAAGCCCTATGTGACGTTGCTTGTAAAAAGGGCTATGCAAATCACATTTGATTTGAACCTGCAACCTCTTGTTAAATGTATTGGGGCCTTAGGCTGAACGTGATAGCCTTAGGACTGATACAGGATCACTGTTGTGAATCACCGGTGTGGATGTGTGAGGTGTGGTTCCTGTGTCCAGGATTAAATGTCACCATGTTTGTCCAGTGACACTGATGAGAGGGGCAGGACTGCTACAGGTCAGCTCTGCTCTTCCAGGCTGTCACTCCTTTGCTCTCTGTCCCCCTCCTCTTCTCCTTTGCTATTGTGGATTTCCTCTCTCCTCTCCTCTCCTCTCTCCTATCCTCTCCAGCTGTCTCTCCCCTCCTCTCCCCTCCCTCCTCCTCTCCCCTCCCCTCCCTCCTCTCCTCTCCTCTCCTCTCCTCTCCTCTCCTCTCCTCTCCTCTCCCCTCCCCTCCCCTCCCCTCCCCTCCCCTCCTCTCCCCTCCCCTCCCCTCCCCTCCCCTCCTCTCTCTCCTCTCTCTCTCTCTCTCTCTCTCTCTCTCTCTCTCTCTCTCTCTCTCTCTCTCTCTCCTCTCCTCTCTTCTCTCCCTTCCTATCCTCTCCCATCCCCTCTCTCTCTCTCTCTCTCTCTCTCTCTCTCCTCTCCTCTACTATCCTCTACTATCCTCTCCTCTCTCCCCTCTCTCCTCCTCTCCAGCTGTGTCTCTCTCCCCTCTCTCCTCTCTTCTCCAGCTGTGTCTCTCTCTCTCATTGACCAGCTGTGCTTTGTGCTCTCATGGTTCTCCTGACCTTCAAAGCTCCTCCATCGCCATGGTTACACCTCTCCTTTGGTGAGAATATTTCCGTAGTTCATTTGAATAAAGCTCTTTGTGTGTGTTGGCGCGTGTCTGTGTGACAGAGAAAAACGGGTGCACGTGGCGTTCAAACGGCGGGGGCGTGTGTGTTTGTGAGCGCGTGGCGCGGCTCAGCCCGTGACTCACCACGGTGACGGCGTCGTTGAGCAGAGATTCGCCGAAGACGATGATGAAGAGCGTCTCGTTGACGTGGACCTCCTCGAAGACGGCCAGCACAGCCACGGGGTCCACGGCCGAGATCAGAGCCCCGAACAGCAGGAACTCCATCAGCCCGCCCTCAACCTTCTCATCTGAACACCCATTGGACGACAAGCTCAATAGTCAGCTCTGCTGCCAATCAAGTTTGGCTGTTTCTTTCACTGAAATCAACAATTAAACACTGTCCCAAGGGACAAGCCATGTCGAACTAGGTAACGGTGCAGATTAACGCAAAAGTTTAACTATTAAGGAATGCCTTGGAAATATATTTTCCCTCACTACTTAAAAGTGGCGATATCAAGTCGCCGCCATTTCCAACTCCTCCCAGTACGTCTGCTCCTATCCCCCCCCTATCCCCCCCTACCTCCTCCACACACACACACACACAAGACGAGAGGTCTTGACCCCTCAGCTCACCTATGACCCCGAGCATCTTCATCCCATAGAGGCAGAACCCGGTGCAGAAGGCGTTCCACAGGGTCCCAACCACCGCATACAACAAGATGGCCCCTAGGTTGTCGAAGAAAAGCCTGGAGGGCATGAAGTACCCCGCAGTCGCCCACGATGGTGGGCAGCAGGAAGAGGAAGAACAGGCCTGGGTCCAGCTGGTACAGGGACCTCTTGCTGGCGATGAGGACGATGCCGCCCAGGACGAGGCCCAGCAGGATGAGCATGCAGCTCTCTGGGACCACGGTGGTGAAGCGCTGAGGAGAAGTGGAACACTGTGGAGCGAGGAGGACACACACACATGTGGGGACACACACACACACGTGTGGGGGGGGGGGACACATGTGGGGGGGGGAACACACACATGTGGGGACACACACACACACACAGACATACACACACACAGACACATGCACAGACACACAGACACATGCACAGACATACACACACAGACACATGCACACACAGACACATGCACAGACACATGCACAGACATACACACACAGACACATGCACAGACATACACACACAGACACATGCACACACAGACACATGCATAGACACACAGACACGCACAGACGTACACACAGACACATAAAAGACACAGACACACGAACAGACACACACAATGAACATCTTTGTCAATGTCATATATATATATATATATACTACTACAACAGTATTCCCAGCCATCTGGAGGGGATGCTGTCTCTTATTAACCAGTGATGAAACACAGTCCAGTGTGTCAACAACAGGTCACACACATTACGTAACGCCCACCCTGTTACACCTACCTGTGTATATTTACATTTAGTCATTTAGCAGACACTCTTATCCAGAGCGACTTACAGTTAGTACAGGGACATTTCCAAGAGGCAAGTAGGGTTAAGTGCCTTGCCCAAGGACACAACGTTATTTTGCACGGCCGGGAATCGAACTGGCAACCTTCAGATTACTAGCCCGATTCCCTAACCGCTCGGCCACCTGACTCCTATATCAGTTTTACATGTCACAGCATTCAACACTTAGGCCCAGTTTCTCGTACGTGAATTAAGCCTAGTCCTAAATTAAGTGAAAAATTCAGTGAGGATCTCCATTGCAAACGTGTTTAGTCTAGGACTAGGCTTAATCCCTGTCTGGGAAACTGGGCCTTAAAGTTTATTTCGTGAAACAAATACGTTTTTTTGAGTGAGTAAGAAGAGATCAGTACAATTCCGGCAAACCACGTTTAGCTAACGAGGTGGTCTCCATATCGGTATTAGAGATCTACTACGATTCCCAGAATGCACTAGAGACCACAGTACAAAGGGCCAAGTATTGAGCTTGCTCTTAAGCCTTGTATTCTAAGGACCACGTGCTAAGACTCAGTTGCTAGAGTAACACAGAATTACATTAGAACACAAAACATCAACACACACACACACAGAGAACTGTATGGCACAGGCCCCAATAATACTGTACGTAATCTTTAACAAGCCTGCTAGTGCCAGCTAGGCAGAGTAAGATAAAGACCTTACTACTGTAGGTGTCAATACTTATTAAATTGGGAGTAAAAAAGGTCAGTGAGTGAATGAACCTATTGTTATGTTAAAATGCTGTAGGTTTGTAGTCAATGGAAAACACTTTATGGTGCCCAGGATAATGTATTTGTTTTTATTTTTATGTTTCAAAAAAGAAACCCACAGAACCAAAAGGTTCTTGCTAGAAATGTTGGGGAAATATAATTTAAAACATTGGGTCAGCAACATCCAGATATAGGACATAGTCTCTCAGACAGCATGTAAGGGGTTAAACTGTTGCGCTTGTTGGAGAGAAAGGATAATAAGAATAATGAGAGTGTAATGACTGGGCTGAAGACAACATAACACTCCGGCCTGTGTGTGTGTGTGTGTGCGTGTGTGTGCATGAGTGTGTACCCGCCTCTGCCTAGAACATATCAATCAAGGTCGGCCGTGAGTCACCATGTGGGAAAGAAGAAAGG
Organism: Thaleichthys pacificus; assembly: GCA_023658055.1. Lineage (NCBI taxonomy): Eukaryota > Metazoa > Chordata > Actinopteri > Osmeriformes > Osmeridae > Thaleichthys > Thaleichthys pacificus. The sequence goes on along the minus strand of CM042853.1, from coordinate 2,093,399 downwards.
GGATGGGCAGCACACACACACACACACACATGGCAACACACACGCATGGCCACACACACACACACACACACATCACACACATGGCCACACACACACACACATCACACACATGGCCACACATGCACTCACACACACCTGGCCACACGCACGCATTCACACACATGGCAACACACACACACACATGGCCACACATGCACTCACACACACACACATGGCCACACACACACACACATGGCCACACACACACACACATGGCCACACATGCACTCACACACACACACCTGGCCACACGCACGCATTCACACACACATGGCCATTCACACAAATTATCATGCACACACTTGAAAAAGATGCAAACACACATCCACTTAAAGCCACTTACTCATACATACACACACACACACACACACACAAACATATGCACCCAGTTGTCCTTCAAACAGTGATTAAAAAGCTCTGGTCTGGTAATGACACAGAAAGGGACAGATTTCCCCTCGTCTGCCAGTAGAGACATGAGGAGAAACCATCTACAATGGCAGTCTATCTGAGTCCACCACTCATTACTGTCTAGCTGCCCCGTCATTAGAGAGGCTTATTAAACACACAGGACACAAGTGGCAGAGATGTTCAGGTAACTGCGTGCGTGTGTGACTGTGTGTGTGTGTGGTGTTTTACAATACCTGGAAGTGCAAAATAGGCTTGTTAAGGCTGAGCGTGACCAATTAACCGATGGCCACTGAGGTCTGTTGCGCAATAATACAAGGACAGCTGTTGGCTGCCACATCAAGATGGTACATTGGACAAACTTCCTACCAGTCCTGCTGCCTGTGTGTGCCCAAGGCCACAGGACAAGCGTTTTCCTGTGTCGTGTGGCTACTGAGACTATTGCACGTGCGTTTACCTCCCAGAACCCAGACTCCATGAAGGTGCGGAAGAACAGTATGGGGCCAGAAACCTGGAGAGGTTATTTCCGGTTGGAGAGCCAGAGATAGGGAGCGTGAGTAAACGCACGGTTGAGCGCAGCGCTGATCTCAGAGCTACCAGTGTTAAGCCTGATGTATGTGTTCCGGGTGGAGAGAGTGTACCAGAGGGAAGGATGACGTGTGTTCCAGTTAGGTACCAGTGCTTCCCTTTGAATCAACCCACTGACTGGGCAGGAGAGGAGGAACACAGGATTGTGAAAAGGTCAAAAAGGACAAACTGAGAAGCGAATGAGGCAGTGAGGAAAGGAAGGAAGATGGTGGTGGAGAGAGTGTAAAACACAGAGAGGGAGGGATGGAAGGCGAGGAACTGACAGAGAGAGAGAGAGAGAGAGAGGGAGAGAGAGAGAGAGAGAGAGAGAGAGAGAGAGAGAGAGAGAGAGAGAGAGAAAGAAAGAGGAGGAAAAAAAGGGGGAGGGATAAGGGGGGTGTCGAGAGAGCAATAGAGAGAGGGAGAAAGACAGAGAAGGACAGAGAGAGGATGCCTGGCTGTGGGATCTGTCTCGGGTGTGTCTCAGGAGGACAGCCTGTGCTCCAGTGCTCCAGGGCCGCCTGTGTCTCAGGAGGACAGCCTGTGTCCCACGAGGACAGCCTGTGTCCCACGAGGACAGCCTGTGTCCCACGAGGACAGCCTGTGTCCCACGAGGACAGCCTGTGTCCCACGAGGACAGCCTGTGCTCCTGGAGAGAGACTGGAGAGACTGAGCTCTTTAGTTCGATGACTAGAAGGGTTTGTGAAATCATGCCCTGACGTGGCCAAATTAAACAGAGACGAAAAGTAAAGAAACGCTAAAATAACGAGATACAATCACACAGGTAGATAGATGCGTATGGATGTATAAAAATATATACATAATTGTTGATCCACCACTTAATGCCTGCTGCAACCAAAGGCAAATATGCACTCCTGATCTCATCCCAGAAGGCATTGAGGTCATAATTAAGTGAAACTAGTGGGTTTACCCTGAGAGCACATTCAGCTTAAGTGCACTCAAAAGCTTGTAGGAAAAAAAACCCATCTTATTGTGGCTGTTAATACAGGTAGGTGACTTTGCTTTCGTGTAAACCCAGAGCAAGGCAAAATCCCACACAGAACACTTATTTCACTGGCTAGCCTCTGCTCCGAGCTATTGGAAACCACAAAAATGGTTGAAAGGTGTACTAATTTGTCCCTACGCCAACCTGTCATATTCTCACTGCATTTCTCTGGCATTGGTTTTCCTAATGGCATCTGCTCTTCAATCGCTATAGATAGAGGGGAACATTTGCCTGAAGCTAGTCACAATGTCTCCTGCTGTACCAAACGTGTGGGCTGGTGAGGCAGACACAGACACCCGGTACGACCACCCACACAACACACGAGATGCAGCCACCCACATGGCAAGACAAGACACATTAGTGCACACACACACACACATACACATACACACACACAGACACGCATACACACACACACCCACACATACACACACAGACACGCATACACACACACACCCACACACACACACACACAGACACGCATACACACACACACTACATACACATACACGCACATACAGACACGCATACACACACTACATACACATACACATACACACACACACACACTACATACACATACACACACACACACACACACACACACACACACACTACATACACATACACACACACACACACTACATACACATACACACGCCTCTGACAAACAGAACACGTCTGGTAGAATGAAGTGATGGAATAAATCTTAAATAAATCTGAATGTGTCACTGGTTATGCACGATATTCCCAATACTGGAGCAGTGGGGCGAAATAAAGGGGAAAGGAGAGTGATGGGGGGAGAGAGTAAAAGACAAGCAGATACAGGAGTACTCAAATAGTCGTGGCAACAAAAAAAAAACACAAAGAGAAGAGAGACAGAATGAGAGAAAGAGAGAGAGACTGAGAGAGCCAGATGGTTAGGAGTTCCGATGATAGAAACATGCCCGTTGCTTGGATATTGCTGGCTGAGCTAGTAGGCTTTATACTGGAGTCCAACTTCTGAAGAACACAGCTCAAGGACAGCGGACACTTACTGAACGACTTGTTTCATGTTCCAACGTGCGGTGTTTAGGTGTGCGTGTGCGTCGGTGTATAACAAGTGTCAGGCATGCGTGTGAAAGAGCCTGAGTATATGTGTGAGTGTGTGTGAGTGAGTGTGTGCAAATGAACACCAGTTTTCCCTGCCAGCATCTCAGGAGACACAGCATCACCCTCAAGGGTTAGTGGTGGGGTGTGTTCAGGAAATACGACTTTCTCAGCATCTCACCTCATGGTAGCTACCAGTCCTAGCCCCCCCCCCCCCCCCCCCCCCCCCCAGAGGCTTGAGTGAGTCACACAGGCTAGACCTGGGACCTGCAGAGTCGTGATAGTAAGCCTGACGTGACTCTACTACGACAGAGGGCAATAGCATGGCTGCATGCCTTCAGGCTACAGCACTGGCTAACTGCTGAAACGGGGATTTAAAAAAAGAAAACAAAGTTGAAAGGAGGGAAAATAACGAAGTCATGTCTGAGAGAGTTTCCTCAGAGAGCTACTGCTGATGCAGGGTTTGTGGTTATCCACATGGGTAGTTCAGAGTTCAAAAGAAAGTCGGTGTCTTAGTGTAGAGTGGTCTATTGAAGGAATTCACTCAAGCAGGTGGATAGAGGCATAGGCTATGCTGCTACGGTTAGACCTTACAGTGAATACAGACACTTTTTTAATGTCTAAAAACGAATCTAGTCAATCTAAATGTGTAGGCCCCAAATACGAATGCACAATTGCATACATGTCGTCATATTTATGTCTAATAGCCTACATAACTTCCCTAAATCGTCAACGTTTACAGTTAAGTGCGGTACCATAGGTTTAATAGCCTGTCATGTAAGGTTACCACAGTAGGACTATTACACACTGTTTGGAGAAGAGAGGATAACTTACGGATTTTCGCCACACTGGCCACCAGGAGCCAGATAGCGATAATGAAAGGTGTCTGAACGTAGCTCCATTCCCACTGCACTATTTTATAACCGCCTCCGTGATGATGCGACGAGTCTCCGTCTTCCGTCGTTGAGGACGGTTCTTCAGCAGTCCTCGCCAAAGCAATCCCGGGCGAACCGTACTCCTCGGGTTTAAAACGGGAGGCAGTCGGGGAAGGCAACGGCGGCGACGCACTGAGCCCGAGCTCATGTTGAAGCGATGCTTCTGTCACATAAAGGTCAGTCGCAGCTTCACCGACTACCGTCAGCAACAACAGAAAACTGAGCGCGAGCATCTTCCCGGTACACTCAGCGGTGTGACATCTTCCTTTCCCTTTTATACGTCCATAAAGGGGAGTCACGGAGAGACGGCGGGACAACCAGTGACCGGTCACTTGCCGGTAACCCAACAGAGGTACTGCTGGCGTATCTTGGCACGTGACCCAACCCTCTCAGGACCAGCAAAGGCTTGTTAAAGAGCCATCAGATGCCGGTGACGGTGTGCTCTCGGACAAAGCTGTCAGATTAGGTCTCCATACTTTGTATCTATTTGGATGCTAACATTTACATGCTAAATAAGAATTACGTTATATTGCACATAAACATGCAGTTTTTTTTTTATCAGTGTGTAGGCAAAATTTGTTTAAGCCCATGTATAGTAAAATATTGCTATTGAAAAAATATATCAAGAAGTCAATAAATATCGAAATGTATTCATATATTGTTTGAAACTTTATTTACTGCACCATTGTCACTTTAAAATTGTCCCACCTATTGTACAGTTAAAATCACTGCTATCAACATTATCACCAGGGGTTTTCAACACGAATGGGGTGCTCACTTATGTGCCTCAGCAAGGAGGCAGGTGGATGCTATGAACACGGACAGTGATACATTCAACGTGTAAACAAGCAGTATGCATTGAACTATACATACGTCAAAACCATAATTTATATACAACTAAAACGAAAGTGAGTGACCACGTGTGGTTTGCATTATTTAAATCATGGCAATAGTTCCTTGCTATTCATACAATATTACCCCTTCCCTCCCAGTGCAAAAAAAAGCAATGTCTGTACATCAAATTAATCCTTCAAGACCAACAAAATCCCCTGTGTACAGTATATACTTATCTTTTTCTTCAACTTAACCTCACACAAAACGTTTTAGATAGAGTGGTAATTCAACAGGGTGGAGACAAACACACTAAATGGATTTAGTCAGTGGCTAACCTACAGGTGTTGGAGAGTTAAACAGTTGGTAGAAATATGATGCGTGGTAGTCATTGTACCCTCTATATCACACACACATTCTCACACACACCCTTGTTTATGTCGCCTCCATCTAGATAGCTTTGTCTGAGATAGGGTTGACCTCAACACAGGATCTATGAGGAAGTGGTATGCTGTCTAATGTAACACCAATTTTAACACAACCTGGGAACTCTGTACTAAACGTTGTGCCCTCTTAATTCTTACAAACACTGGTACACTGTAATCTTAAAATACAAGATATGACTTGAAACTCACATCTTTGTTTAAAAGGTGTACTACACTGAAACTGAAAATTCAATACTTTGGAACATTTCAACGCTTTGTCAACTTATTACATCCACTCTTATTTTCCTTCTTGAAGTTGTATTCAACCACAAAACCTTCCATCAAGTTTGTGAAGTTTAGGCTTGTTTTTAGTGTAACAGGTGACCCATGAGCTACAGGCCATTGGCTGGGTTTAAAAAAAATGTTACGGTCTTTTCCTCCACATTTGTAGTTATTTCTACAGTTCATTTGGAGGGGAACACATCTCCAAGTTGGCCTTCAGGCCGCTGTGTGTTGTCAGATGTGTTCAGATCTTGTCCTTGTCCTTGCTGCTCAGGCCCAGTGCTTGAACCACGTCCACAGTCAGTCCACTCTTCAGTGTCCTCCGCACTGCCAAAGCAACACACACACACACAGGTGCACGCACACACACACACACACACACAGGTGCACACACACACACACACACACACACACACACACACACACACACAGGTGCACACACACACACACAGGTGCACACACACACACACACACAGGTGCACACACACACACACACACACACCACATGTTAGAGTAAATGAGAACAGTTGAATCACACACACACTCACACGCAGGAACACACAGGTACACACAGTTACACACAGCCTGTCTATTTAACAGAGCACACAACAGAAGGTCACACACAAGTACACACAAGCCACTGTATAAGAGCCATGAGCATAGATTCTGCATTCAGATGTGTTGGCTTTCACTGCTGAATCAATAAATAGCTAAATCTGCCAGGTAATGACTTAACATGTGTCAGTCAGGAACTGTGCAGCGCTGCATATTTCAACAGCAACCAGTCACACAGATCCTACCAGACAGCGTTTCAATTCAGTGTTTGAACAAGCTGGTTATGATTTCAATCTTTCAGGGTTAGCTTCAGAGAGAAACTGAAAACAGCGATAGGGACCCTGGGGAGATAGTGGGCTGTTTTGTACACAGTGCTGCTATTGTGCTTAGACACAAAGGATCTTGTGCCCTGTCCTTATCAGCGTGGGCTAAGACACAGACAGACAGGGGCCAGCACCTTGACCCTTCCTAGACATGGTGGGCGAAGCCAAGTGTAAAGGGATAGGAAGATGTGAGATCTTCAACTTCTCAAGGGAGTCAGGTGGCTGAGCGGTGAGGGAGTCGGGCTAGTAATCTGAAGGTTGCCAGTTCGATTCCCAGCCGTGCCAAATTACGTTGTGTCCTTGGGCAAGGCACTTCACCCTACTTGCTTCGGGGGGAATGTCCCTGTACTCACTGTAAGTCGCTCTGGATAAGAGCGTCTGCTAAATGACTAAATGTAAATGTAACTTCTGGGATAGGTGACAAACCATCTCTGACTCACATAGTGGGGTCCAAAAGTATAACTATAAACTTTAGTAGTATGTATAGTGCATATCAATTAATAACAGTGTGTGTATATAAATAGATGTATACTCTGTTGTAGAAAAGGGCTCCATTTCAATATTCAGTCCCCCCTCTCCCTCACACTTCCTCTTTGAGATCTGGCGCACTCACACGACTTCCTGTTGAGGCGCGATCGTTTGCGTGTCTTGGGGCTGGACGGCCTCTCTGACGGGTTCTGCGTGACAGACTTGACGAGCCGATCCATGATCTCGTCGGTGGCGTCGTCCTGAGAGCTGGTGCTCTCCTCTTTGGCTACAGACATCTGGGGGGGACTAACCCTGCCTAGGCCTGAGGGGAACCACACGCTTATTACACAACTAACATCTTCATATTATATTAAACATATCATACTTTATCATTACATTATACATATTATATAGCCTTTATTATAAATTAATGTTATTAAGAATTAAGTGGATTAAGGCACTCACATGTACGGGCCAAGATGTGACTAAGTATTAGGTGAAGGTACACTGTCTTAGTGTGTTAGATTCAGATCTCAGCGGTCAGATGGCTGAGCGGTTACGGAATCGGGCTACCAATTAGATGGTTGCCGGTTCGAATCTTGGCCGTGCGAAATGACGTTGTTGTCCTTGGGCAAGGCACTTCACCCTACTTGCCTCGGGGGGAATGTACCTGTACTTACTGTAAGTCGCTCTGGATAAGAGCGTCTGCTAAATGACTAAATGTAAATGTAATCCTGAACAGCAGATGAAGACACTAGTTTGTTGTCCGGAGGTAGGTTGCTCCTCTCCTCTCATGGCTTATTGGGACTGGAGAAGCCAGAGTCATATTTGACATGAATCCCCATTTGTCATGAGAGGATATTAAATCCAATCCAATTTATTTGTACAGCCCTTGTTGTTGACAAAGCACTGTCACAGAGGGTTTCCCATTCACCCACTGAACTGCACCTCAAGGAAACTCCCAGGAAAACCAATATGCTGTGTGTGTGTGTGTGTGAACGTAGTAAGAACCTGCCCATGAATTGACTTAATAGGTGATGTTTCTGCATGTCTGTGTGTATGTTTCTGCATGTCTGTGTGTATGTTTCTGCATGTCTGTGTGTATGTTTCTGCATGTTGGTATGTGTTTGTATGCTTGCATGTTAATGTATGCATGTGCACATCTGGTGTCGATGTGTGTGTCTGGTGTGTGTGTGTGAGTCTGGTATATATGTGTGTCTGGTGTGTGTGTGTCTGGTGTGTGAGGGTGTGTGTGTCTGGTGTGTGAGTGTGGTGTGTGTCTGGTGTGTGAGTGTGTGTGTGTCTGGTGTGAGTGTGTGTGTGTCTGGTGTGTGAGTGTGGTGTGTGTCTGGTGTGTGTGTGGTGTGTGGTGTGTGTGTGTGGTGTGTGTGTGTGGTGTGTGAGTGTGGTGTGTGTGGTGTGAGTGTGTGTCTGGTGTGTGAGTGTGGTGTGTGTGTGTGTCTTACTGCGGACTGCGCGGCTGCGTCTCAGCCCTCCCTGGTCAGAGCTGCTGATCAGCATGTTCTTCATGTTCTCATGCTCCTCCTGCTCAGGCTCCGCCTCCGCTGCCATGGAGACGGAGGCGGAGCCATCCTCTTGTGAGACCGCCCCGGAGAACTTCTCCGTCTGGGTGGGTGAGGGGGGGGGTGAGGGGGGAAATGAAGGGATGAATAAGAAAGAAAGAGACAGAGAGGATCCAATCAGGTCATTTAGTTTTCAAATGAAGGCGTTACAATGAGTACCCAAGCAGAGTGATAGCTCCTTCAATACACAAGGCCAGGCCTGGACACTTAATACTGGTCATTTAATACAGAAGTAAACCAACAACTCTGTTTACCCAAGGAAGACAATATTTCTGTGAGCTCTTCCTTGAGTAAACATCACAACATCCACATTTCCTTTGTGTACGGGTTTATGAGAACCACATAACCCTCACCCCCCCCTCCAGCCCTACACCCAGGCCCCACCTCTGTGATCATCTTGCCCCTGGTCTTGGTGCGTTCTCGGTGGACGGCACGCTTGCGTTTCTGGGTGAGGACCCTCTCCCTGGTGGTCCTGTACTCCAGGGAGAACTCGCTGATGATCTTGCAGAACTGGGTCACCTTGATGTCACGCACCGAGTAGGAGGGCTGGCCCAGGTAAAGCAGGAACGAGTGGAACCTGGAGGAGGGGCAGCAAAGATCAATACATGGTTGTGGTGTGCGTGTGAGTGTGAGAGAGAGAGAGAGAGAGAGAGAAAGAGGTGTTGAATGAGGGGAGGCTGAGTGCAGGTGGTTGGTGGGTACTATGTGCGTGTTTCTCTCGGAGTGTGTTTCTCCGAGTGTGTGTGTTTCTCAGAATGTGTGTGTGTGTTTCTCAGTGTGTGTGTGTTTCTCAGAGTGTGTGTGTTTCTCAGTGTGTGTGTGTGTTGTACCTGTTGATGATGCGCCGGTGCACCACCTTGAGGATGATGATCCTCTCGGTGCAGTCCTTGAGGAACTCTGTCATCTTGTTCTTCAGCAGGGCCTTGGTCTCGTGCTTGGCCACCACCTTCAGGCTGTCCCAGGACGTCTTGCACCTCCTCTCCAGCTGCACCAGGTTGTCAGACAGTTGCTCAAACTCCACCTGCGTACGCCGCCAGAGAGGTGGAGGTGTGAGGGTAGAAGAAGAGAGAGAGAGGGAGAGAGAGAGAGAGGGAGAGAGAGAGACAGAGAGAGAGAGAGGGACAGAGAGAGAGAGAGAGGGACAGAGAGAGAGAGAGGGACAGAGAGAGAGAAGGGGACAGAGAGAGAGAGGGAGAGAGGGACAGAGAGAGAGAGGAGAGAGGGACAGAGAGAGAGAGAGAGAGAGAGAGAGGGAGAGAGGGACAGAGAGAGAGGGAGAGAGAGAGAGGGAGAGAGGGAGGGAGGGAGAGAGGCAGAGAGAGAGAGAGAGAGAGAGAGAGAGAGAGAGAGAGAGAGGGAGAAGAAGGGCAATATTGAATAAGGAAAGCAAGAGATAAAAAGAAATTAAAGCAAAAGATGAATAAATAACATTGCACTGACTCTATATTAGGATATTAGAATATATATATTATTGGAATAGAGAGTTTGTATCTCTTGAACTGTGGTCAGCTGAACAGTAACAGCCAGGTCTTGCCTTGGCAGAACGGGTGATGTCAGGAATCTCAGAGTACACGTCAGAGGTGTCCGAATAGTTCTCCACCACAAAGTTGCAGGTGTGGTGGAGCAGAGACTGTCTGTGGACAGTGTCCTTCACCTCTGTCACCTTCTCCAGGTAGGTCAGCTCAAAACCCTTGGCCTGATGGTTGGAGACACACACACACAATGTTCACGCACACATACACACCACACACACACAGACAGACCAGACAGACACACACACACTATGTTAAAGCCACGTATGCTCAAGGCCATATCAGGCCTGGGTGAAGCCGACCTTCATCCATCTCAATAAGAAGCCACAACAAACATGGAACCTCTGTGTTCCCTCTCCAGCCTTTAAACAAACACGTTCTTCTAATCTGCTTATGTCCTGCAAGTCAGAGTAAATCAGGAAGGCAGGTGATTGTCCGAGGCATGCGTTTAAGCTTTCAGCGTGCGCAGGACCTATGCATTTCAACTCTTTAGATACTAAAACCCTGTTTTATCTTTTCGATTAAAACAGACAGAATGCAGAAGAAACATCCAGAACTTGCTCGCTTTCTTTTATCTCTAGAGGGTGGACAACAGGCGAACGTTACGATAAAGACAAACACAAGTTTCTCTTACGCTGGTGCTGTTGAGGAAGTTGCCGATGGCGAGGAGCGTTGCCAGGATACGCTTGAACGTCTTGTTCTTGGCCAGTTGCTCCATGCCCAGCTTCAGGTCGAAGAGAGGTTCTGCGATCTCCTGTTTCCACAGACAGAGAGATGGAGGACAGAAGGGTTTAACCAAAGGCGGAAATCCCGGTGGGGACACGACCCCCCCATCCTGGGAAAATATGATTTGTCCCCCCCCAATAAGTCACTGTAAACATAAGGAAATGTCAATAATGTACAATTACAGCAGTAGTGTTGGTGTCCCCCTCAGGAATTGCTCTTGAGAAAATGTCATATAATTGCCCCCCCCCCCCCTAAATTGATAGCAGATTTTCGGCACTAGGTTTAACGTCACCCTGGTAACCAACCCCAACCTGTCCGCCGTGGTGGTGGAGGTGTGTAGGTGGTGTAGCTGTGTAGGCCGTGGCTGTATTTAGAGAGATGATGGAGGATATCTGTATGCCTGGCACACGCTCCGGGCACCAGCCAGTTAGAATGTGGCAACTTAGCAGATTCTTGTGCTTAGGGTAATGTTGAGGGTGTTCATATTCCCTGCACGCTCTTCTAGAAAACGCTGCCTGAAGCCCCTCAACATTATCAGGCCGTCGGGCATCAAGCAGAGTGATGGGAGCTTCCTGGATGGATGTGGTAGAACACCTGAAGGATGCCTTATGAAGCGAGGTGGGCGGGCCGGCCATTCATTGATCCACCCACCCACATGCAGTGCCATATCCATATATCCATATCTCCCCTCCCTCTCCCTCCCTCTCCCCCTCCCTCCCCTGCCACCCACTCTCCCTCTCTCCCTCCCTCCCTCCCTCCCCAACTCCCTCTCTTTCCTCCCTTCCCTTCCCTTCCTCACCTCTCCTTCCCTTCCTCACCTCTCCTTCCCTTCCCCCCCTCCCTCTCTTTCCTCCCTCCCTCCCTCCCTCCCTCCCTCCCTCCTCCCTCCCTCCCTCCCTCACCCCCCTCCCTCCTTCCCTCCCTCCCCTTCCTCCCCCCCTCCTACCTTCTCCAGAGTCTCGTAGTTGAGTTTGAAGGCCCAGAGCTGCAGGCGTGAGCTGAGGCCGCTGATGGAGGAGAGCGTGAGCAGGAACTGCTCAGCCGTGCCCAGGGGAACGTCAGGGCTGCCCAGCTGAGCCTCCTGGATCTTCTGCTTCTCCTCCTCCGTGGGAACCATGGTGAGGATCTTCTGCTCAGGGGGAGGGAGGGAGGGGAGGGAGGGAGGGAGGAAAGAGAGGAAAGAGAGGAGGGAGGGGGGGAAGGGAGAGGTGAGGAAGGGAAGGGAGGAAAGAGAAGGGAGTTGGGGAGGGAGGGAGGGAGAGAGGGAGGGAGAGTGGGTGGCAGGGAAAGTGGGTGGGTGGTTGTGAGATTTCACTTGTTTAAATACTGTTTGATTTGTCTTTGTATTGACAAACAAGACAACAGACCACAAACAATTATTTGCTGAAATTATTTTCAGAACCTGTTTATGATGCTTTACACGTACAAACTTGCGTTTGACAAACATCAGCCTACATTGATTGCTGATCTGCCCAAAACATTACTGGGCACTGCAATGCACCATCACCAGTTCAACAGCACCCTCCGGTGGTAAAAACATGGTAATACCTCAATGCCCTCCTTGGTGATGGCAAACTCGTCGAAGTTGAGGATGGCTGTCTTGATGACGTGGATGGCAGGAAGTACTGTCATGCCAATATTGATGGCATTACTCCTTTTAGGGTCCAGTACCTGAATAGAAGACTTCTTCACTTCTGGTCCTTTCTAGCAGGAGGAAATGGGAAACGGTTCATCAGAATGTCAGGTTTGTCATTTCCATTTTCGTTTCAGGGGCATTTTGTGCATTTCGCAGAAAATCCACCGTGGCAATTACAATTAGAATCATAAAAAAAAATACAAAAAGATTTACAAAGAAAATGGAAGATATGAATTTACATAAACAGAGAAGAGAAACAGGAAAACAAGAACAAGAAACAATCGAGCATTACGTAGAGTAACATTACAGTACCAAATACAGTACAAATACTAAAACGTAATTAAACTTAATACTTAATAAAAAATGAAGAGATGACACTAATGTAAAAAGTCTAACAATCAAGGGAAATCTACTGAGATGAGTCATCTTTAATAAACGGGGCGCAGAATCCAACCGCCAGTTCTAGAACGTTCTACAGGGACTCGTCTTACCTTGGCAACAGGCAGCTCCTTGGCTTTGGATTCAAACAGGTGTTCCAGTTTGGCCGTATCCACGGTTACCTTATCCAGCGAGGCCCACACCGTCCCCCGGCCAAACTTGCACTTCCTGGGGCTGTCGGACTGCTTCAGCTCCTTCCAGAACAGCTTGACCGTCTTGCGCTTCTTGGCGAACGCCAGTTCAGGGCCTTGATGCGAGGAGAGGAGGGAGGGGGAGGTGGAGCACATGGGGGTGGAGGGGGAGGGGGAGGGGGAGGAGGCCCTCCCGGGGGGGGAGGAGGAGGAGGAGGAGGGGGGGGCGGTGCCTGGAGGGGGCGGCGGCGGCGGTGGGGGCGGGGGAACTCCGGCCTGACCTGGCGGCGGGGGAGGAGGGGGAGGGATGCCGCCGTTGGGCATCCTGGCGTCGAAAGCGTCCATGTCCAACACGTCAATGTCCTCCTCCTCCAGGAGGTCAGAGAAGTCCAGGTCCTTGATGCGCAGGGCCCGGCAGCTGGGCTGCAGCGTCTCCCAGCCCTGGCCCTGGTCGCGCGCCAGCGGCGTCATTAGCGTCCTCTCCAGGCTGCGCGAGTGCGTCTCGGCGTCGATGCTGTGCTGTGGACGCACCTTGCCGTGCGCACGCCGCTCCTCTAGCCGGGCGCGGGCCGCCTGGGCGGTGCCCCCCAGGAAGTCCAGCTCCGCCCGCCGCGAGCTGCCGTCCTCGCCGGGCGCGGGGCGGGCGGAGTACGCCTGCAGGCTGGAGAGGCGCTCCGCAAGGCTGCCCACGCCGCCCAGGTCGTCGTCCCCGCCAGGGCTCTCCATCTCCTCCTCTTCTTCTTCTTCTTCGTTGTCGTTGGTGGAGCCAGCCAGAGGGCTCAGAGGTCCTCCGGTGGAGTTCTTGGAGTAGAGCATGTCCAGCATGAACTTCCTGTCGTTGGAGAGGGTGCTGCGCTGCTCCACCACACTGCCCTGCCGACGGACAGCGCCACCTAGAGGATGGGAGTACGGAATTAACTCTTCCAGAATGTAAACAGGTCAGGAGCAGAAATGACCTATCCTATAATGGCAACAAGTAGCCGGCAGTCACTACAAACAAATCTTGAATTTGTTGTCAATTATTTGCACAACCACAGTCCAACTCTGCAGAAACAAAAAATGAAAAACATATTTCCGTCAAATAAAGTATGAATATATTTCCAGACTCAACTGCATGTTACTCCTCAGAGTAAACAGTAGTGTTTACTACTGTTAGTAGTAAGCTTGTAGGTTAGGAGGAACGTGGACATAACACTACTATCCGTGTTACCTGTGACCTGGTCCATACAAGAGCGGAGTTCAGTCGTTTCATGAACTTGAAACACTCTTGAGCTCAGAACCATGACTGCACGTCTCAGTCAGACTGGAACAGGAAACAGGAAGCAGATCCTCATCGGCTTCTCTATAAACAGTTTACGTCCCCCGCCCTCCCAAAGTGGACCAGCCCAGGGCCGTTGGGGCCCTGGTTTTGGACTGGGTCATTTGGCACCGGGCCACAGGGGGGGGGGGGGGGGGGGGGGAGATGGGATCTGACTTGTTATCTTCAAAGCCAAAACCACAATGAAAATATTTAGGCTCCAAATTAGCTACCGGACGTGAAGAAACTGTAAGAGGGTCAAAACCGTTGCCTGTTCAGAGCAATAAAAGTTCAAGTGCAAGTTCAAGTGCGTTCAAGTCAAAAGAAAGTTGTCAAATGGTGTTCTAGGGAAATGTACACACACATTTTCTGAGGATACTGTTGCTACGGATGGATTTTTGTTGTGTTCTCTTAGTTCCACTAGGTGTCTCAGTGGCTCCACCCACTCATTTGGAGATTTTAAACCCATACAACAGTTTCCCAATATCGCCAACGTATCACCCATGTTAAAGATGTGTGGGTGTGATCTTTTTTGAGTTATCCTACAGTGTTAGATCCCTTGCTTCCCTTTCAACAAAATGTACGACTACGGTTTTTGATTGTACGATAATACGCTGCTTTACTGGATATAATGCAAAGCCTAACAGTTGCAAGAAAGAAAGAGAGAGAGAGCAAGACAGACAGAGAGAAGGAGAGAGAGAGACAGAGAGAGAGAGAGAGAGAGAGAGAGAGAGAGAGAGAGAGAGAGAGAGAGAGAGAAGAGAGTGAGAGAGAGAGACACAGAGAGTGAGAGAGAGAGACAGAGACAGAGACAGAGAGAGAGAGAGAGAGAGAGAGAGAGAGAGAGAGAGAGAGAGAGAGAGAGAGAGGAGAGAGTGAGAGAGAGAGGGAGATACTGCAGTAACTGCAATCTCTTGCCTGGTTCATGATTGGCTGCCTGTGTGTCTGAGTCAGCTGGGAGCTCCAGGGTGCAGGGGCTGGGGCCTCTGCTGCTCTCCCTGGAGGCCTGACCCGCCAGCTGGGGATCCGCACCGCTGCCCTCCTGGTCCGATCCTGGAGGAAGCACACACACACGCACACAATACACACATTTTGTCACATCCAGAAAAACTAACGTTTATACAAAAATGCTTATACCAACATACACAGACAAATCAGACAGACACAAACTCTCACTAAATCTCTGTAACTAACCATACACTTGTAGAATTTTTTTTATAGACATACTGTCCACCAAACACCAGAGTCTGAGAGACTTCACAATGTGGGAATGACCCACACAGCTAACTGTGTATGACTGGGCTCAACTCAGACGTTAGTGCCTGACCCCCCAACGCAACCCAGACTGTCTTCAATTCATGTCAACGTGAAAAGCCCTCTGCCCTCAACTGCCAAGAGCCCTTTCACTCGCCTCCCTCCATCTTGCGCCTGTGTGTGTGTGTATGTGTGTGTATGTGTGTGTGTGTGTGTGAGTGTGTGTATGTGTGTGTGTGAGTGTGTGTGTGTGTGTGTGTGTGTGTGAGTGTGTGTGTGTGTGTGAGTGTGTGAGGGGTACTCTCTGGGCCTGTCTCATTTCCATCTCTTTAGCGGACGAAAAAAAAGCGGGTCTTTCAGCGGGCACTGCCACCCTGTCAGGCTGCCCGATTCACGCAGGGGTCTGGGACACTTCATGGGAAACTCCAACTTGGACTTTCATCTGGTGGCACAGCCTGGCACGGAGACCGCTCCCGTCAATCTGGAGCCCAGGTGGCCTCAGGCTTTCTGTGAATCTGATTGGATGACGCACTTCTGTGGATTTAACGGTTTCAGACGAAGGCTATCCGAGTGATTTGTTTTTCGACTCCTCATTCTGACCCAGTGGGAGATGGAGGAGAGGAGGGACTCCCTGGGGTGACATCTATATTAGAGAACATGGATCAAACTACTCCTCTACTACAGGGGATGTTTGTAAATCCTACATGAAAGCATGTTGGCAGACCCTTTCCTCATCTCTGAGCAGTTGGAGTCCTGTGCTGGGAACTCCGCTGACCCGGGTCAGAACCATTTGTTGACGTTGTACCTGATTTAGTCATGCAGCATGGTGAAAGCGATGGCAGTGCCTCAACAGAGGCAGAAGCTGGAGGATAAATCTAACACACCTCTCAAACACGTCCAGGTTTCTGATCTATGTCTTTGACCCTGGGCCGGGACAGTAACATCTGCATCAGACATCAGCTGGTGGGAACAACATTTGATGTTGTTTTAACAGCTCTAGGAGCGGTGTGTCAGTGCCTGGGTCTATTATAAGCATCTATGGTCAGGAGCAGCAGGAAGCCTAGACCGTGTGTGTGTGTGTGGCGCGATTTATGTAAGAGGTTGCGACCCTGTCCGCTTCAGAAAGACCAGGCCTAAACACTGGAAGAGGTGTTCGCCGTGATCGTTTGAGACGTGTGCTCACGGCCCGGAACGCCTGTGTGCGTCACACGGAACACCTCAGGAGGGAAAGGTGCCAGGGGTGAGGAGGGAGGAAACATGGGCGGGGAGAGGAGGAGGTGTGGGGAGGAAGGGGGGGGGGGGGGGAGGAGGTGTGGGGAGGAAGGGGGGGGAGAGGAGGAGGTGTGGGGAGGAAGGGGGGGAGAGGAGGAGGTGTGGGGAGGAAGGGGGGGAGAGGAGGAGGTGTGGGGAGGAAGGGGGGGAGAGGAGGAGGTGTGGGGAGGAAGGGGGGGGGGGGGGGAGAGGAGGAGGTGTGGGGAGGAAGGGGGGGGAGAGGAGGAGGTGTGGCGGGGAAGGGGGGGAGAGGAGGGGGAGAGTCAGGACCCAGCTGGAGCGTGGGATATCTTTACAGCACAAGTGAGGTCTACGGTGCGGGTCGCATGCAGGTGTGGTTTCTGGTACCTTCCGTGGGGGTGCCTGAGTCCGCAGGGGAGGGAGTGTCCTCTTGCGGGGCAGGGACCTTGTCCTCCTGGGATGGGAGCTTGCGGAGCTTGTTGACGTTCAAACCCCTTCTCTTCTTCTCCTGCTGAGTGATGGCCAGGCTGCGTAGGAACGTGTCTCTACATGACAGCACAGCAAAACAGGAAGCTGTTAGTGACACTGGAACAAAATGGCGAGCGCTACGAGCTGAATTAGGGCACTGCAGAAAGGGTTATTTACCAGAATACATCGAAAAAGTAGTATTTTAGGGACAGAGTTGTGACCATTATCGTCCAGGTGCTATACAGTTCCCCTTCACCAAAGTGAATGATGACAGATTCAGAATGGTTATAGCCAACGAGAAATACCTTGGAGACCCTTAGACTCTTCTTGGAGGCAGTACAGGCAAAGACACGTTTTGCTCTTAGCACACCCAAATGTGAAAACACGCTCTGTTGAAGGGCTTAAAGCCCACACCCCCTCCCCACGCCCCCGGGCCCCCTCCCCACACCCCCTCCCCAGCCAGCAATAGAAGCCATGCCAACCATCATACCCCCACACTCCCCACCCACAAAGTTCCCCTCCTCCACCTCAAACACACATGCATACACAAACAAACTCACACACAGAAACTCACATACAGAAACGTACACATGCCACACATATGAGGAGAGGGGGGGAGAGGGGGGGAGAGGGGGCTGTACCCTAAAACAGACCCCTTGGGATTACTCCATCACATGGATGAGATTTATGACTTTAATATATCTGAGTGTATGTACGATATACCAGCTACTGTACTCAAACTGCCTCTGACCTCAACAGGAGACCCCTCTGCTAACCTCCCCACGCCTGCTTGGTGATCATCGGGTCATGGATCGGGTGAGATCGACTGACATGCAGACGTTCCATGCCCTTATGGCTAAAGTATGGATTTAAGACCACGGCACACAGCCAATCAAGCCAGGGCTGTGTTTCCCTATAACGATGGATCGTAGCAACGATCGAGCAAAATAACGAAACCATCGATATTTCTTACGTGCGTTTCCCAAACATAAGTAAGGAGTATGCTAACCTATGCGCTTTCAAGAGCTACGAATTTTCAAGAGACACTTTAGCTACGGTGTCTTTGGGAACGGTCCGTAAAACTAAGATTAGTCGTACGATGGATTCTACGATCAACTTAGGCTTGCGACGCTTTCGGGACACGCAGCCCAGCTTAAGGCCCTTGCACACTGAGTGCGAAATTTTCGTATGCGTTTTTTCGCAATCGTCAGCCTCAACATTCGGTGGCTCTGAATTGCCAAAAAAAACTATCAAAATGCTGGCTATGGATGCGAATACGCAGAAAATCGAACCCGATCCGAACTTTTTTTTCGACGGACGAAAGTTTCGGAGGCAGTGTGTAAGCGCGATTGACATAACGTGAGGTCGTATTTATTTTTTAACGTGCGAACATTTCGGATACGAATTTCGGACTCAGTGTGCAATAGCTTTAGTCCACAGCACCAGGCATGACTACCACTCCCAGGTCACACGCTGGCACACGCGCTGGGAAGCAGAGGTGTCTTCTGAGGGTGTGTGAGGAGGCTGGACTCCCCACACCACTAATGACTACTGTGGAAGACAAACCCTGCCTAATGAGATGTGTGAGGCGTATAATCTGTCTGAAGTGACTCGTGCTTTATGTGCAGCTGCAGTAGAACACTGGTGGGACGTGAGGAGAATGTCTGGTGTTGGTGTTCCTGCGGTGGCCTTGTGTTCTAGAACCCTCGTCACATTGTTGGGATTCTATTCCTGACCCAGGAGGACTCTACTCCCGTGATTACCATCACAGGTGTGCAGGAAATGCAGAGTAGAACCGGCGTATAAAACACAAAAGAAGATGAAAAAAAGACTATCTTTCTGTTATGTGGGTAAAAGTTTAAATTAAGGAGTAGAAGATTGAATATTGACCCGTGAAGGTCAGTGGGCCAAAAAATTAAATAAACAAATAAATAAATATATATTGCAAAACCTAAAAGATACAGCTCAAACATTTACTTTCATGAAACAATGTGATTAGAAAGATCTTCAACATTAAATTGTGTTAAGTGATTGGCTTAATCAGAGACGACGTTTAAACTCTCAACACCACCCAATTAATAACCAAAGTGTCATCACACGATACAAAATGGCCGACACACCAAGATCCCAAAAGCAGCAGGAGGCTCCAAAGCAGGAGGCCACACCTGCATCACCTCCCAGCATGCATCAGGAGCTCGCTAATGGGGCTCTGGACCTGTAACCGTGACCCCATGACCTGTGACTCATACTTACTCAAACTTTCTCAGAACTGGCTTGTCCATATCTACATTACATTCTTCCAAGCTGGGGAAAGACACTAGGTTTTACTTACACATCACGAGCACCAAACCCAACACCTTCCACTTATCAGACGCATTTGACAGCTGGCTACATCAGTCTGTAGCATACAAGTGATACTGTAATATCATCACATTACAGGGTATGCCTCTTGTTCGTCTGAACCTAATTCTTCTTTCCAAACATCTATGATTTTGTGTTCCATCATCATCAATCACCATCATCAATCACCATCATCATCATCAGCTATTAGATGAAAGACTGAAGGCAGAAAAGGGAAGTTGCTCGCGAAAGAAGCAGAGCGGACGTGAAGAGGAAACAGAACAAGTCCCACTGATCCTGAAGACTGCAGGTCTTACCTGTTGCCAGAAAACCTTATCTCCAGGATGACATCACTGCACCCTCATTCTACCTTCCACAGAACACGGCGAGCAGCTCGTTCTTAATCAAATACTTGGTCTAAGGGGAATCTTTTACAGTGTTCCGCCAGAATGCTGCTAATTAGCTGTGTTTAAGAACAGGCAGAACCAGTGTCTGTCCTCAACATAGTGACTGAACAGTGCAGCGCCCTGACTAACCCCCTCTCCCTCCTCCCCCTCTTCCTCCATCCCCTCTTCCTCCTCCCCCTCTTCCTCCTCCCCCTCTTCCTCCTCCCCCTCTTCCTCCATCCCTTCAGACTCTCATTCCACCTAATGACTGACTATCATGATGATTTAAAATGGCAACGGCACCTCAGAAAAGCAACATTTTTTGGGCTGTGTCGAGAGAGAGAATGAGAGAGAATGAGAATGAGAGAGAATGAGAGAGAGAGAATGAGAGAGAGAGAATGAGAGAGAGAATGAGAGAGAGAGAGAGACCGAGAGAAATGGAGAGAGACAAAGAGAATAAGAGACACAGAGAGTGACGAGAGAGACAGACAGACACAGAGAAAGAGATGGAGACAGAAAGAGAACGAGACAGAGAGACACCGAGAGTGACGAGAGAGAGAGAGAGAGAGAGAGAGAGAGAGAGAGAGAGAGAGAGAGAGAGAGACAGCTTTTCTTACCAGTCGGTGTCGCTGGCCTGGAGAGCGCTGCTGTAAAAGGAGAGAGGGTTGGAGAACAGGAATGTTGAAGGCCACAGCAGCAAGGAAAAAGATTAGGACCGTGGCCAAACATTATGAAGAAGGAGGAGAGGAGAGAAGGAAACACACATCAGATAAACTGACAGAAAGAGAGAGAGAGGGGGGGGGGGTAGTGAGAAAAAGCTAGAAGGCACAGTAAGAAAGAGAGAGAAGGTTGACATAATATAGGTAAGCAAGTCAATAGAGAGATTGGTTGAAGCTATAGAGAAGATTGCAAAGTGCAGTTACAAGATAAGACTAAGCAAAGCAAAGCAGATGATAAAGGACAAATGATGATATGAGGAGGTGGATACTAAACACTTCAGATTTTGTACATAATAAAAGTGTTTTAAACTACAGACTTTCTCTTTAACGTCAGAACGAGTGACTAGATCTACGAAGGCAACAACATCACCTACATCCGTGGGTGACTGTTGAAAAGAAACGTCTTAACTCTCAACAACATTTTTAATTATTATCTAACCACTACACACATCAGAAAACCACACACAGCCAAAACGCCCAAACGAAAACGAGCGAAGAGTATATGAACAGAAAGTGTGAAAATTCTCAAACTAGTCGAGTAAAAAAAAAATTCTAAGAAAGAAAAAAAAAAAAAAAAACACAAAAGCAACTTAGAGGAATCACTCCCGTCAGGTACTAACCAATCAAAACTTAAAACTCAATCCACCTGTTTTGGGACCATCACAAACTCCTCCAGCACCCACCCACCCGCAGTAAAGTTTCTTCCCCTTGTCCCCTGTCCCTGGCTGGGTCGGTACTCACCTAAAGGTACTCCTGCCCTCCGGTCTGCCCTGCTCTGCGGCCGGCTGGGGCTGCTTCTTCTCAGGGGCGTTGGCGTCTGTGGGAGATGGACTGTGGACGGGTGGGAGGGGAGCACACACACACACACACACAGGGAGAGAGAGAGAGAGAGAGAGAGGCTGAGACGGTGGAGCAGAGAGGCAGCTTCAGCGCCTTGTCTCCAAACAACGGTGTTTCCTGTTAGTCCAGTCCACTGAGATGGGGCTCCAAAACAGACTGCAGACTGTGTGTGTGTGTTTGTGTTTGTAAAAGAGAGAGAGAGAGAGAGAGAGAGAGAGAGAGAGAGAGAGAGAGAGAGAGAGAGAGAGAGAAAATGAGAGTGTGTGTTTGTAAAAGAGAAAGTGTGTGTGTGAGAGTGTGGGTTTGTGTGTGTGTGTGTGTGTGAGAGTGTGGGTTTGTGTGTGGTGTCTGTCTCACTGTTTGTATGTGTGTAGACAGTTTGAGTGTGTGAGCCAAACCCCCCCCCACCCCCACCCCCACCCCCTACCCTCTCTCCTCTCTCCTAGTTCATGTAAGCGTTCAACATTATGTCACTCCCAGCGGTGGGCTCAGCTTAGCCACTGGCTGTGCTCGTGTCCCTTCACATCAGCGTCTCCTCTCTCCCGGTGAGTGACGAGGAGGCTGACCTACGTCCTGACCTACGTCCTGACCTACGTCCTGACCTACGTCCTGAACTACGTCCTGAACTACGTCCTGAACTACGTCCTGACCTACGTCCTGACCTACGTCCTGACCTACGTCCTGACCTACGTCCTGAACTACGTCCTGAACTACGTCCTGAACTACGTCCTGAACTACGTCCTGACCTACGTCCTGACCTACGTCCTGAACTACGTCCTGAACTACGTCCTGACCTACGTCCTGACCTACGTCCTGAACTACGTCCTGACCTACGTCCTGACCTACGTTCCTGACCTACGTTCCTGACCTACGTTCCTGACCTACGTTCCTGACCTACGTTCCTGATACCCTTGATGCTTCAGCTCCATGTCTGCAGATCAGACCTTCATCTCTGGGTCTGACCTGGCTGGGATGGGCCACACTACACTGCAGGCATCAACACTAAATCAAAACAATCTCAAGTGACCAATAACCGCGCTGGAACGAGTTCTTGAGAGTGTACGCCATGTTCCTTAATAATATGTGCACTAAGAACATAGTAGATGATGAATGATTCATCAGAAGAAGAAGAAAAAAAAAAATCAGTCAACAGTCAACTTTCATTTGAGGAAGTCTCGAGTCTTTTGAATTTAATGCTTGTTATTCTTTGCATTTTTAAGGTGAGTTCATGAGTTGGAATGACAAAAGCAGCTAGGACAGCGATGGGGGTAGTGGTTGCTGCTTGGAGCGGCTGTGATGAAAATAGCAGCTTGTTTGGTTGCTGTCTGGGACCTAGCCAGTCCACAGCAACACTTCACACGCGCTTACGTTGCTACAGAAACCATCACGTCTAACTGCAGCGTCAACACATTTTAAACTGAACTCCCATGTTTCAGACAGTTTGGAAACAATGCAAGCTTTAGAAAGATATACACTTATGTTATGTCTGGGGTTTTTAAGATGTTGATCTAAATGAGTTTGAAAGCAGCTATGTTGTAAAAGAAAAAGAAAAGAATGAAATCTGTTTTTCCAACAACGCTGTCCAAGCCTTAGCCAGCCTTATCACACATGTTTAATGCCACAGGAGCCAAAACGGTTCGCTTTCACGGCAAAATGTATTTGAGCGATCCAAGAAGTGTCCATCAGCACCACAGTAAGCACACATTGTAAAGAGAGGTAACCTGCGTACCTACAACCCTTCCTATAGTTGGAGTCAGATGGCTGAGCGGTGAGGGAGTCGGGCTAGTAATCAGAATGTCGCTGGTTCGATTCCCGGCCGTGCAAAATGACGTTGTGTCCTTAGGCAAGGCACTTCACCCTACTTGCCTCGGGGGGAATGTCCCTGTACTTACTGTAAGTCGCTCTGGATAAGAGCATCTGCTAAATGACTAAATGTAGTTCCATATAGCATATGCAAACTACTATAGCCTATTGGCTGTGCACACGACAGTGATACGCATTTCCGGGAGAAAATAGGTCAGGTCTAGAACTTCTGATGAAGTTATAAACATTACTTTTAACGACCAGAACAGGTTACCCCTCGCTATGCTCTCTTAACCCTACACTCAGATTGTGCGGCTTCTCAGTTTTTTCCCATTGTGCGATAACTGCTCGCCCTCAGAGATGTCTCCCGTTTCCAACAAACCAGCAAGCATTTCCAGATTTTTGTTAGAAACTGAGATGTACATGTTACTTTGCATTTTCCATAGGGAACAAATATAACAGACTATTTGGATGTAATTGTGGACTAAACTATTTGAATCCCTTTTCCCTCTTGCTTGAAGGGCAGCAACATCCTATGTACATCGTTAATTGTCATTTTGGGAAGATAACCCAAACTCCTTGTAAAAAAACGGCATTTTGTGTACAAGAACTTACGTAACTGCTAACTACCGGAAGTTGTAGACCTAGTTCATGTAAAAAACTTGTTAATGGAATATGCGGAAGTAATGCGTATGCAAGTTAACACGACAAAATGTCATTTTCAAATGTTTAAGAATTTTACTAATCATTTACCAACAGTATATATAAATATTTTTATATTAGTTATTTTTTATCTTTGTTGTTTTCATTGGTTTGGCGGCCCACCTGCATTACCCACAGTTTGGGAATCGCTGGTCTAAGGTTTGAGCTGAATGCCTAGACAACATTCCTGGACCCTGTCCTGTTCCTCAGACCTCTTGGTCAGGGCTCACATCACCTCAGAGAAAAGATGACACTGAAGTGTTTTTCCACCCGATCCGTCGGACTCTGGTCGAAGAGAGACCCTGCGAGGCTCCTTTAAGTGTTTCTAACACTAATCCTCTCCTTTCAGACGCTCCTTTAATGAGCTGGGGGCTCCTGCTCTCATTGAGGAGGGGGGGGGGGGAGGGGGGGGGGGATTTAAAAAGGACTCTGTGATTGGTGGAGATGTTACAGTGCCAACCCAGATTAAGAGCTACAAGTGTCAGTTTGTGTGGCACTGCCATTGTGATGTGGAACGTATAACTGTAGTTCATTCCTTGGCTAGTTGCTCGCTGAATAGCAGTCTGGAGGAAAAAAACGTCATAGAAAACGTTCTAGAATTCTAGAATTATACCTGTGTATTACACCTGCGTTGTAGGTTTTGTAGGACAGCTATATGAGGTGAGAGAATGAGCTACAGTTGTTGGACTGAGTTAGTTTGTTACATTCCTTTAAAGTTACCGTGGCTGTGTCTCAATACTCCTTAGCTCCCAGTTCGTTCTCAATCCGGGAAATAAATGGTCAGAATTTGGTCGAAATACTTAATACTTCAATGCCCAATCGGAGACAAGGAGTAAGGAGGTGAGGAGGGGTTAAGATTGGAGTATTGAGACACAGCCGGTAAACGACTGGGTGTTAAAGTGAGGGGAGTTCAGAGGAAAGTGGAGGTGTGTTACAGACCTGCTGGAGGCTGGGGAGGAGTCCTCAGAGATGGACCCTGCCTTGTTAAACAACCTGGACCTCCTAGAAATCCCCAGAGCAGACATGTGGTGGCTGAGGAAAGAGCGACTCCTAGTGGCCGGGGGAGGAAGTGGTGGTAGAACAACCAGGGAGGGAGGGAGGGAGGGGGGGAGAGAGAGAGAGAGAGAGAGAGAGAGAGAGAGAGAGAGAGAGAGAGAGAGAGAGAGAGAGAGAGAGAGAGAGAGAGAGAGAGAGAGAAGGGGTGAGGGAGGAGAGGGGAGAGAGAGAGGGAGGGAGGGAGAGACAGAAGTGGAAACAATAGCGGTTACATGAGAATGGGGTTAAAACACCCGACACCAACCCAGAGAGTGAGAGAGCCACACTGTCAGCAAGCCATCTGGGAGCTCGAACAGCCCCACGTAAAAGGAAACACTCAGCCAGATATAGACATGCAGCCACTAAGGAGGAAAAACATGGAGGCAGGACAATAAACAACAGTACATCTCTGGTCCTGGCTCTGTTTCCAGACAGAACCAGGACAGAACCGAATGAAGCACTGTTTCTGCTCTAGGCTCTGTTTAAAAGTTCACAATGTACCTGCAGAGACAAACTGGGAGGAAAACAAAAGACTGAACGCTCACTTTTGAGTTTCATGTTGTTTAATTGTGACTTGTTTAACTGCATTTTCTTATGGTTCTTCCCTTTGGCACTTATTTGGTTTTTCACAATGTATGCTTCATGTTTTGGCTGCTCGCAATGTTTGGGGCTATCTCGTTGTTATGATCAGTCACCTATGCACTTTTGTAAAGCTCTCTCTTGGAAGTCGCTTTGGATAAAAGCATCTGCTAAATGCATAAATGTAAATGATTGTTCCCCTGTAGAGGTGCAACGGGGCAGGCTAGCTCCAGACCACGCAGTGTGCCAGTCGCCCCTAACAACGATGACTACATGAAGTCAGAGTAATTGGAGAGATGGAAATTATTCATTTAAATTTAAATGAGTGTGAGCTCACATAAAGATGATTGGCCTCGACACTATGCCAGGTCCACTTTGCGGTCGTCTAAAACCCCAAACATGACCAAAAAGATGGTTTAAGCAACTCGGGAGAGGAGAAGAAAAGATTCCTGTAGGTTGAACTAAGAGAAAAGCGGTTTCCAAATCAAACATTTGCTTTCCACTGCTACATAAGGCCAGTCAGCTGAATAAAATGTTTTGCTTTGGCCAGTGGGGCTATACTTGGAGAGAGACACGTAGCAATTTGGGAAGTTTGAGTTGGGGCAGGGGAGGGCTGCCACAAGAATTCTCTTACCTGTCCAGCGTGGTTAGTCAGCTAACCTGAGCTGAACTTGACTTTGTAAAATTAGCATGTTTAGGAATGCGAGTCATAATTTCGTTCTTTTTTTTCCCAGTTGCGTAACACTGATGTTTGGTTTATCCGATGAAGAACTACAAGAAGATAGCCGCAGGCTCATCAAGCGGGAATCAAACCTGGGACCTTTTCGCTGCGAGACGGCCCACGTAAATGTATGTGTTGTCTACATGTAAGCAGTTCTCTCTCTCAACCTACATTCTCGAACTAGTCAGTCAACACGCCAGCAGTCCAGGGCTGTGGTTGCATTCTTGTTGAAACCTTTTTGTACTGAGCACTATGAATACTGGCAAAACACCACCAGAGCTGAGAATGCTACCATCCAAGGACTGAACTGTTGTGTTTCTGTCCAGCTGTATCAACAGAAACACAATAACAGCAGCTGGAGTGGATGACTGTTTTCCTGACCGCAGGAGGGATGAAAATGACTCGGGAGTCTGAGTCAGCAGATCGTACGTGGCGCATCCCTGCGCTGCCACCTAGAGGTTGTGGTGAGTCACTGCACCTGGGCGTGACGTAGGAACACGTCGGGCTCATGGTAGCTAACGACATTTGAAGGGATTTTTTTAAACAGGTTCTATGCCATCGTGGGCAGAGTCAACCCACAAACGATTCATCTTCATCTAATAGACAGGAACTTGAGGTTCGGATCAAAACATTTTTCAGCGTGCATCATCAAAGCTCATGCAAAGCTCATGCTTTGTAGTGCATTCCTACGTGCACACACACACACACACACACACACACTACATTTTCCAAGACTTACGGGCTGGGGGGAACCTTGGGCTCTTGCTCGGTGGGAGAGAGTGTTGCTCTAGTACCGTTGCTGGCCCCAGGGGGCAGTAGAGGGGGAGCCCTCTGTGAGCCTGCGTCCAAGGGGCTGGAGGAGGAGGGAGTCTGGGGGGAGGGGCTACGAGGCTCGGAGGATATCGGGGAGTTGTTCTGGCTCCGCCCCACCGTGGGGCTGTGGGCGGAGATGGAGGAGGCTGGAGAGAGGGGGGTGGAGGAGGCTGGAGAGAGGGGGGTGGAGGAGGCTGGAGAGAGGGGGGTGGAGGAGGCTGGAGAGAGGGGGATGGAGGAGGCTGGAGAGAGGGGGATGGAGGAGGCTGGAGAGAGGGGGGATGGAGGAGGCTGGAGAGAGGGGGGTGGAGGAGGCTGGAGAGAGGGGGGTGGAGGTGGAGGAGGACGGGGAGAAGGGAGGGTTGGAGGGAGAGACGGTGTCGGGGAGGCTCTGGGACGACTGACGCCGGCTCCTCCTGCCCTCCTGCTCGCTCGCCGCTACTTTACGTCGCTCCTTGCGAATGTGAGGAATGGTCTCGTCTGTCTCCCCGTCTTCAAACTTCAGAGCAGTCTGCACGGCCAGCAGGAAAAACTAGTCAGCGAGCATCCCATAACAGGTGTTCCTACACTACGACTTCATCAATCCATTTCTGGCTTCACAGATTGCGTAAAGTTTGAATCAAAACAGCTAAGACACCCACAACTCGCACATTACAAGCACTGTAACATGATAACATAAAACCACCCGTATGGTAGAGGGCTGCTGGTGACCTTGGGCAGGGGGCGTACTCTGGGAGTCAGGTGGCTGAGCGGTTAGGGAAGCGGGCTAGTAATCTGAAGGTTGCCAGCTCGATTCCCGGCCGTGCCAAATGACGTTGTGTCCTTGGGCAAGGCACTTCACACCCTACTTGCCTCGGGGGAGAATGTCCCTGTACTTACTGTAAGTCGCTCTGGATAAGAGCGTCTGCTAAATGACTAAAATGTAAATGTACCTCGTAGATGGAGAACTGGTGTTTGAGGTCTTGCTCGGTGGCACGGCTGCTCATGTGCTTCTGCATGATGCTCTCCATGCCCTGCTGCTCCAGGCAGTCCGTCACGTCGTAGAACGAGTCCTGGTCCGGCAGGGCTGCCAGGGTCTACACACACACACACACACACACACACACACAGACACACACACACACAGTCAATATGTATACACACACACACAGTCAATATATACACACACAAACAGACAATCAATATACACACACAGTCGAAACACACACATTTGCAGATGCACATGAGCAGATGCACACAGACAGACACACACACACACAACTACACACGTGCACACAAGCACTCAGAGAAACACACACACAGACGATGTCTTTCAGTGTGTGCCACTTGAGCATCAAAGCCACCCAGCTGACTGTGTTGAGTGTTACCTTGTTGATGAGGGTCATGGTGAAGATCAGCAGCTCAGTGTCTGAACCGTTCTTCTCCTGTAGGATCTCTGTCAGGTACTTCCAGGGCTTCACAGCTACACACACACACACGTACACACACACACATTCCTGTTGACCCACTTGACAGACTGTGTCAAATGCCTGTTAGCTCAAATACCCACTCAACCACTACAGAAAGGGCTTCACAGCAGAGCCCAGCTCTTATCGCAAACCTCTGCATGCAGGTCTGTGTTTCTGGATGTGTGTGTTTGGATGTGTGCATGTGTGTCTGGATATGTGTGTGTGTGTGTGTGTGTGGTGTGTGTGTGGGGGGGGGGCTACCTCTCTTGCCGTCCACAGTGTTGACAGCCTTGATGAGCAGGGTCCCGTTGGACTCGGAGTACTCCACGAACACAATGAGCAGCTTCAGAGCCGTCTTCACCACCAGCCTGGACTGAGGAGCACATGCAGTTACACCACCTCGCCACTAGATGGCCACATCACACCACAACAGAGGACGATGGTGGAGGTCTTGACACGTTCAGGGAATTCATAAACACTGTGTTGCAATGTCGATGCTTGACCTCAAAGTTTTATGTGAAAAAATGACTGCTGAATGTTGGTTTCTCATGATTCATGATTGCAAAACGCTGGATTTCCTGTTTGGATGTCCTGTCTCTTTCCTGCTCTGAAGCAGCTCTCTCTCCAAGTGAGAACATGTACTGCAGTCAACATCATCAAAGCTTTTCAAATTTCAGTGGAACCTCAAGATTCATTTCTCATTTCTGACAGCTACTACTTTCACTTCTCCATACCGACGAGATGAGATATGACTTTGGGGGTTACAGCACTACTCGTCACCCTGCACTCAACCTGGACTCAACACCAGCTGGTGTCTAGGCAGACAACAATGAAGAGCGGGCCTTTCTGCTTTTGTAAGTGTACAGGACAGCGTGGTCCCCGGGCGTGTCGGGGGGCCTCACCAGACTTCCACTCAGCGTGTAGAGCCACTGCACCGTCTCGTTGTGGTTGATCACGCCGTTCATCCCATCCACAAACAGCATGATCTGGCTGAGGGCTGGAGGAGAGGGAGAGTGAAGGAGAGAGAGGGAGGGAGACCGACAGACAGGGGCAGGGGGGGAGTGGGAGTGGGAGAGAGAGATGGGGAAAGAGAGAGAGAGAGCACAACAAAAGAAAAAAAAAAGAGACCATGTTTAAACACAAGATGAGAGTCTAACCAGATCATCCAGTACCCTGACATAGCTGCCATCTCTAGCCCAGCTCTAAGAGTGCTGACTGGGGTCCCTGCGGTAGAGAGACACGCCAGCATAATCCCGGGGTGAGATCGGCACAGAGGCCTGTTTCCACACACAGCGGTCGGCGTTGGACTGCACCGTAAGTGGCCCCCTCGCTGGCTCTGGTAGAGAACCCGGAGCCTCTGCTGTTGATGTTGGCTTCGGCTGAGGAAAAGCAGGAACACGCACTCTCGTGGACACTACTGTAGCCTGGGATAGCTGTGGTGTCGTTTTCCTGCTGTCCTCGCCGCTGTCGCTGCTTTTAACCACTCGATTTGTGTCGTCGGGACGCGAGTTTGAGGTATTGATGCAAGGGGCCAGGTGTGAGAAGTCTTTGATTTGATTCAGAACACATTTTCATAGTGCCTGGAGAGTTTTGGATAATTGAAGTAAACGCATTGTATTTGTGGAAGTCTTTGGCAGTACATCGTTTTCCTGTCTAATGACGCATTCCAAGGAACTTCAGTTTACCCACTGTTACAAAATTCGAGTTCCCTGCCAATTTAAATCAGTAGGCTTGGTCACCAAACAGTATATATCCATCAAATGATGCAGAGGAACTCAGCACACAGTCATTTAGACACTCATCCAAAGCAGCACACTGGTGGGATTTGAACCCTCGACCTCCTGCAGCCAGACGCTCAACCACGTATGTAGAAGTCGTGTCAGGCGTGTCACAGTATCTGCAGCAGGAACTGTACCTCAGATGGCTGAGCGGTTAGGGAATCGGGCTATTAATAAGAAGGTTGCAGGTTCGATTCCCAGCTGTGAAAAATGATGTTGGGTCCTTGGGCAAGGCACTTTGCCTCGGGGGGGAATGTCCCTGTACTTACTGTAAGTCGCTCTGGATAAGAGCGTCTGCTAAATGACTAAATGTAAATGTACCTCTCAAAATGTAGTTCTGGTAGTTATGGTCTGCTTCTGCTCCCACCTTGATGAAGCACGTGAGCCCTTCAGAGTTCACAAACTCTGGTACCAGGTCTTTGTCATCCTGGGAGACACACAAGCACATGTAACAGTTATAGAAAAGCCATCAGCATTATACCACTTAAATTCAGCATAAAAGACAAAGTCCTGAAGTCTGAAAGCAACTGCTAAAGGAACATCGTATCAGCAATCATGTCCAGGGCCCTTACATAATTATGTACTTGATTTATCTGTCCTCCATCTTTGAAAGGATTACAATTGGGTCTCTGGCATGGCTGGTATGCATTTCCTCTCCCCCTCTCTCTCCCTCCCTCTCTCTCTCTCTCCCTCTCTCTCTCTCTCTCTCTCTCCCTCCCTCTCTCTCTCTCTCCCTCCCTCCCTCCTCTCTCTCTCTCCTCTCTCCCTCCCTCCCTCTCTCCCTCCCTCCGTTCCTCTCCCCCTCCCTCTCCCTCCCTTGCTTTCTCTCTCTCCCTCCCTCCCTCGCTTTCCTCTCCCCCCTCCCTCCCTCTCTCTCTCCCTCCCTTGCTTTCTCTCTCTCCCTCCTCCCTCGCTTTCTCTCCTCCCTCCCTCCCCTCTCTCTCCCCTCCCTTGCGTTCTCTCTCTCCCTCCCTCCCTCCCTCCCTCCCTCGCTTTCTCTCCCCCTCTCTCCCTCCCTCTCCCTCTCCCTCCCTCTCTCCCCTCCCTCCCCCCTCTCCTCCTCCCTCTCTCCCTCTCCCCCTCTCCCTCCCTCTCTCTCTCTCTCTCCCTCTCCCCCTTCCTCCAGTGTCCCTCTATTCTTCCTTGTTCCTCTGACTCAGGCCTCAGAGCAGAGGCCAGAGGTCAGGGGGGTGTTTCCTCTGGACTTGTCAGTGGCAGTTGGCCCAGAAGAGGAGAAGCTGTACGTTTGACAGCGATAGACGGGATGTGAGTTTGGGCTCTTGTGGTCTACCTGGAAGAGCTGCTTGAGGGAGAACAGGGACCTCCTGAGCTCGGGCCCGTGAGAGTTGTACAGCTTCTCTGAAGAGGAACACAAAATGAGCTGGTTAGACAGATAGCTTACAGACAGTTTACACACTCAAGTTTCCACATTTTGTTCCTCGTCTTTTTTTTCTTCTTCTTCTCATCCACCTACACACAATATTACACAATGACAAAGCTTAACAGGTTGGGACAGCTATCAACAGGTAAAAATATTTTTTTTTTTAAGTTTCAAAAGGTTGAGGAAATATATTTGGAAAAAAGGCTTTTGAAAAAAGAAGTTTGCATCACTGATGAGTACTTGATGAGGACCACATCTAAATATAATCGAAACTTTGCAGACTAAGAATATAATCAAATGAGCACACAATTCCCATTGTGAACGCTACCCCCACAAACTACATGAGGATGTGTGAAGGCTTTACAACAGGGATTATTTCCACTTCC
The DNA here is from genome assembly GCA_023658055.1 of Thaleichthys pacificus. Classification (NCBI taxonomy): domain Eukaryota; kingdom Metazoa; phylum Chordata; class Actinopteri; order Osmeriformes; family Osmeridae; genus Thaleichthys; species Thaleichthys pacificus. The sequence goes on along the minus strand of CM042853.1, from coordinate 2,061,245 downwards.
CACTCAGGCCTGGAGTCTGCTCTATTGTAAATCCTCTAATCAGAAACCAGTATCGGTGATAAGGAATTTTAAATAACTTTCCGTGTAGAAATCAGTCGTAGATAAAAAGAAAAGGAGCTGATCGCTGAATCTTCCTGCCTGCCAGATGACACATAGTTGCTTATGGGAGGGCTAGGTTTAGCTCAGTGGTTAGAGCATTAAGAGGTCGCAGGTGCAAATCCCCCTATGTAGCTCTGGATAAAAACATCTGCTAAGTGAAAAGCCTGACATCAGAGAGAGGCCCTGGGTAGAGGTGAGGATGAGGCTTCTCTACCCTGGTCCTTGTGCCTCCCTGTCCTGCATGTTATAGATGTTTCACTGCTCCAACACACCTGATTCAAATGAATGGGTTGTTATCGGGCTTCTGTTATTTATAATAACCCATTGATTTGAATCAGGTATGTTGGAAGAACGGAAACATCTAAACCAGGATTGGGAAAAGGCTGCCTTAAAGATCTCTGCTGTGTAGTTGACAGGCCTGGGGCTGGGCTGGGTAGGGTAGGGCTGGGGCTGGGTAGGGCTGGGGCTGGGCTAGGGCTGGGGCTGGGTAGGGCTGGGGCTGGGCTGAGGCTAGGGCTGGGCTGAGGCTAGGGCTGGGGCTGGGGCTGGGTAGGGCTGGGCTGGGGCTGGGGCTGGGTAGGGCTGGGCTGGGGCTGGGGCTGGGCTGGGTAGGGCTGGGCTGGGCTGGGGCTGGGGCTGGGGCTGGCCTGGGGCTGGGGCTGGGGCTGGCTGGGTAGGGCTGGGGCTGGGGCTGGGGTGTTGGGTAGGGCTGGGGCTGGGGCTGGGCTGGGCTGGGGCTGGGGCTGGGGCTGGGCCGGCAGAGTGCTGGCTGCACCCCAGGTCGTCAGGCCTGGTTCATGACACAGCTGCAGACATGGTTTCAACCGTGGATCGTAAACCAATAGAAACTGTCTGGCTCCTGCCTTTCGCCACTCGAGTCTCCATGGATGCAGGCAACAACTTCCAAACACCAGCCTGACATCTGGACGGGGAGGTTTACTCAGTAATGGGAATCATAACAACAGGAATAAAGATGCTTATCCCGATCCAGAAGGTGTGTTTACCACTGTGACGTTTGCAGTGTGATGATGCAACAGAAGTAACAGCTACTTTTGCTGCAGGAATTAAAAAAATATATTTTTCTACCACCACAACCCATATTTACAGTCTTTACGAAGCTTTATGTGCATGTAGTTGAGAACGCTAACCACCCCGCAAATACTGCATACTTGACCTTCCAGGGGAGGGGGGGGGGCCGTTGGGGGGGGGGCATTGTGGGGGGGGCATTGTGGGGGGGGGGGGGGCGCCCCTCTAATATAATGGTAGGGGAAACACTGACGAGGTGGTGGGTTGCCTCAGAGGACAGGGAAGTCAAATCTCTTGACGCCAAACAAAGTTTCTTCAAATGAGGATGAACGTAGAGTGTTTTTCCCCCTAAAGTGGAATGTAAATATTTCCTGTTTGTTTCTTCTCAGAGAGGTCACAAGCCAGTTTTTTTTAGTTGTTGTTGTCAGTTTGGATTGCCTGGACTTGTGTGGTGAACTGACAGTCCAGTGTGGATGAGAAGGAAACGGTGTTTAACACGCGTTGTTATACAATAGCCATTAAATATTTACTACTGAAGAATGTGTGATATGTTGGACAGTAAAAAAAATGGACTTTGGCATGTTTGGGTGAGAATGGTTCACAAATGACTTCACCCGTTTAAAGTCAACGGAAGTTGTTTAGAAACAGAAGAGCATCAAACCAAATGGATTCCAAATTGGAACGGAAAACAAAATGATAAACAAACAGATATGTATAACATGTAATCTATGAAGAGGTACAATGGAAATAAATAGCATTCCGCAACGGCATAGAAAATTCAACAGATTACTGTTCAGGTTACACAAGAGGTCTAGTTGACAAGCGCTGTGTGAAGGCTTGCTAGTCAGCCTGTCCATAAGGAAGGAAGGAAGTTAGGGAAGGAAGGAAGGATGGAAGAAGGGGGCCAGTTGAGGCCAGGCCAGAGAGGGCTAATCTCAGTGAAAGAGGATCCTCGCTGGGAAGGACAACCTTGACTGCTCTACAGGACACCGCCGTGGACAACACTGCCGTTCTCCTTCTCCTGACTCGCTGTGTGTTAAGAGTTCTCATGGGTGTTTATGGATCTGTCTATTCTGAGATATCCCTGTAAACAAACAACATGTCCTCCTGGCTAGGGTCCCACAGAGACAGGACAGTGTGTTACACAGACGGAAGGCCAACATGTACCTGAGCACACAGGTGAGATTCATGAGCCCACAGCAAGCATACACTTATTGAAAGTTTCTTCTTAAAGTTATTAAAAGGTAAGATGCAGACCAAAGGGTAATATGTATCCCAACCAAAAGAAAGTCAAACTCACACATGTTTAGACTTCAGTTTGGCCGAGTGGCATGGAATGGGACACCAAGACAGTTTGTCAGCACAGGATCAAGTATAGAGTCCTTTAAAGGATTTAAAGTCTTTTGGGTTTTCAGAGGGATAGAATTCATGCTGGTGATGAATGGCTTGTCATTACTTCATCCAGCGTAAGAAACGAGGCAGGATTGAGAAGTGACCAATTTTGCCTTATTTGTTGTTCCCATTGCTTTGACGACCAGCAGCCTGTCACTAGGATGAGATGTGTTTACTGCCTCAGTGTGCGGCAGGGTGTGTGTGTGTGTGTGTGTGTCCATGATAACTGGTTGTGCAAACGTGCTAAGGGTATATATGTAAGTGTGTGTGTGTTTGCATGTATGTGAATGTGGGTAGCAGTGTGTGTTTTGCACATGTCTATGCTGTATGTGTGTGTGTGTGCATTAGTGCTGTGTGTGTGTCAGTCAGGGTGTGTGTGTGCACGTGTGTTTGTATGTGTGTGTAACCGTCATCACCAACCCCCCCCCTCTTTCAAGCAGAAGCTATATGTACCTCCATCAGGAAGGAAGGCCGGCCGGCTGTAAAGTGATGCTATACGACAGGCGGTCTATACCACAAGGGGCTGCTCGCTGTAGATAACACACATTACCATCTCTCAAAGGAAGAGACTGATGTTAGGAAGCAGACAAATTAAAGGACTGCGGGGACACACAAACAGGGTGGTTATCAGGGGGGCAACAGACAGGAAGTGCCCGACCAAATAAACACACAATTAAAAACAAAAAAGAAGAGGCCAGGACGAGAGACGTCTAAAACTACTAAAACACCCTCCTTATTCCCACTTTTTCCACTAGAACGACCCAGCACAGCCTGATGGGAAACGAAGTTTCACATCGCTGTAGAAGCTTGTTACTTCCTGACATTGGGTCATGTGACGCTCTGACCGCCAGTAGAGATTGGTTCCCAAGTCAGAGATTATAAATAAGAGTCTGACACATGGGACTGATTCCAACTATTTCTGGGGCATTTTATGATCCAGCTGCCCTCTCTACTTTTTCCTTTACGCATGTGGGCATGCTACCCCTGTCTCATAAGCCCAGTATAATACTGACACCAGTGAAAATACATGGCATTTATTGGAAAAACAGAGCTTGTCATTGAGGATTTTGTGAGAATGTGATATGAAGTTGTCGTGGACAACATGTTCTCACTTGCCAAGGGTAACTGACTCTCAGCCAGAAGATGGCCCTGACAGCTAAACACAGCAAGACAGCATTGTTTAGAATAAGAGAAGGAAACAGAGACGTAATCCAAACACACACAAGCAAACATACAGCTATGTTGTTCTGGGAAACGCATCTGCCTGGAGGAGGGGGTGCGGGTTTGAACGCGAGTTTGAACTCGCGTTCAAACTTGATCAATTCTGTCTGTTCGGATTGTGATTGTGTAACTGAACTAGAGTCAGTCAGTTTCCACAGAATCGATTACGGCATGTTTACGTTTGCAAACAGGCAATACAAGGATGAGTAGAGCTCATTTCAACACTCTTAACACAGAAAAATGAATCCACAGTGAATGGGAACCATGAAAGCTAACAGACGCTATAGACCTTCACCTGCTTCCAAAATGTCTTAAGGGGATTTCCCAATGTGGGCGTTTTATAAACAACAGATTATAAAGTTCTGAAAGGCTAGCAATTAAAAAAGAATATTAATGAGTTTCTGTCAATGCTTCCTCCTACAGTACCACACTACACCAAAATAACAAGACAAAAGAGTTTTTAACTATTTAACCAAACTACTCACTACCTGAATGCATTAACTTTGAAACACTTTTCAGTGGTGAACAATGTTAACCTGTCACTTCAAAAGTAATGTGTCATGCTAAGCTGTTCACAAACGGTGTGTGTGTGTGTGTGTGTGCTAATGACACTTTGAGGTTTAAAGTGCGATAGGGAAACGGTTTCAAGTGCCTTTTCTTAGTCAAGCTGGCCATCAGTGCATTCCTGAAGTCAGACAGAATGAGCTTATTCAGGGTGATACAGTTTCTCTGCAGCTCCCAGAGAGAAGGAAAAAAGCAGGAAAACTAGACTTGATCGAGCACAGATAACCTGAACTATCAGGTTTCAGTTCTCAGCTTTCATATCTCACATCTGAACACTTGAAGCGCCACAGACATGGAAGTGAAAGTTTCTGAAAGTCAATCGTAGCAGACTAAAAAAGGGAAAGTGATATTTTGCGCTGTAGCCTAAAGTAAGACTGATGCAGCAGCACATAGTTAAACTCAGAAGTGGCGTTCCAGAGCTAGAAGGAGAAGCGGTCTGGTTCAACCACACCGGTATTTGCCGTTCTCCAACGCTATCATTCAAGTCAGTGTTCCCCTACCATTATATTAGGGGGGCACCCCGCCCCCCCCAACGGCCCCCCCCCCCCCCCCCCCCGGAAGGTCAAGTAAAAAAAAAAAAAAAAATCTTAATTTTTTATTTTTATTTTTATATAGCGCCCGATCACAAAATAAGTCATTTAAGGTTACCTTTCCTATAAAACAGGTCTATAGCTTGCTCTTTTATTAAACAAACTAAATGGCCTTATGTTATTTACCTTATCTCAGAAACGACTTCTTTGAACCCCGTGGCCCCAGTTTCACATCAACAGACGAGATGTCAAATCATCAAAGTCCTCACTGGAGCCCCAGCTAACGAGAGCTAAATTACCTGAAGAAGAGGATTATCTGACGATGGCCATTTATTCTTTGACCTTAAACCTAGAACACTAACGTAGGCCGACATTGATCTCTGCTCTTCGCAAGTATGAACCTTTAAAACTATGTAAGGTTACTGCTGAAGTAATAATATTGATTGACAAGGAGCTGGCTAAGTTAGGACAGAAACGTGACATGTGACATGTATTGAACCACTAATATTTGAGGCACTTTGAGGAATTTTTTAAAATTATGATTCTAGAACTCTTGATAGAACTTTTCTGTGCAGATATTAGATCCCCCACCTCATTCGCTCACGGCTTCTGCTTCCTGGTTTAGGCAGAGCTATCTCTCATCCCTCCCAGATGGATCTGACCTCAAGTGTTTGTTGAATCTGGCGGCCATCTTGGTAAGGTCTAATGGGCAGGACTCTATCATGTGTCGTTGTGTCCTGAACCGGGAGGAAAGGAGGAGGGCTAAGAAGAGAGGCCTGGTGTTGGATTCCAGACAGGATATTGTCTTTGAAGCAGTGCAAACAGTGAGAGACACTGCAGTTAAAAAATCGATGAAGATCCGGCCTTATATCCTCCTAATACAGTGCAGAGTAAGATGTCCTGGTGAAGAAGGTTCTGACAGCGCTGAGGGCTGTGTGTGTGTGTGTGTGTGTGTGTTAAATGTGCACTTTGTGTGTATATGTGTGCTCTGTGTGTGTGTGCGTGTGTAGGCGCTTTGTGTGCGTGTTTATGCAAGGTGTGAGTGTGCATGTGTTCAAAACAAATAAAAAGGTTAAAAAAAGGCAGACCAAACTCTCCATGGTAAAAACGCCAGTTAAACAGCTACATTCCTGTGAACAGAGATCTCTGACCTGGACCAGGTCCTCCTTTATTTACTTCTACACAGGGAGTCCAGCATCCTCACAGGGAGCACCCAAATAAAACCAGACCAAAAGAGTCTGCAGACACCAAGGTCCAGACAGACACCCCGACCGGGTCAAATCAACCGGGACTGCCTTCCAGAACAGTAGCAGTGACTGCTCTGACAGGTCAAAGGTCACACATGTCAAACCTCAGATCGCCAAGGTGGTCCAGTTTCAAGGTTGAGTCCCCTACACAAACCACAAACCTCCATAAAAGGACAAGAAGCAAAAAAAACAGCTAACTTGAATCATTAAAAAAAAGGTTCCTCAGTGCGAGTTGCCAAACTCGGTGCAGCATCTAAATCATTCCCAGAGTCCGGAGAACTGCAGGCTGTGTTCAGCTGTCAAGTGTGTCTGTAACGAGCTAGGAGTGTTTTGCTGGTCACCGTGTGAGTGCTGGACATGGTTATGTACCTTCTGATCCACAGTAACCTCCCCAGGTTACGCTGCAGGATCGCTCAGTCGGTAGGACTGCAGGAGATGCCAAAGGACCTGGATCGGATGACAGGCCCCAGATCCTGATAACCGCAGGGTTTTGACTAGTATCCAAAATGTTTAGTCACTGAATAAAAATGTGCACATGGACAGCATGACTCCAAATCCCACAACCGCCACAGCAGTCAGAAAGATTGTATATATAAAAATAAAAATAAAGTCAAATGAGCCAAGTTACAACAGGTCAGATATTAGCTGCTTGCACTGCAACACGAGCATGCAACTCTGCAACACCTGCAGCCAGACATATCATAAGAAACTTCATAAATATGATCCAGCGGGCGAAAGCTAGCATCCATAGATGCAGTCAGAGACCAGAGACGTGAGGGTGGGAGCTAAACGGTCTCATGAGGCCCCGAATGGTGCATGTGGCATCGCTTTACGCAGCACAATTACCCCTGATACTGATCACCAACCAGCCACTGTGGACAATAGACCTGCATGTGAGAACCTGGTAACTGCCCTTAGCAACTGAGATTAGCGACTCAACCACTCCCTAAATTCTTGGAATGCTATGAAGCAGTTTGTGGTACATCTTAGAATTGTTCTTTTGGGAGTGGTTTGTGCTTTCTAATATCAACTAGCTGCACAGTGACAGTACAGGTACCATGTTTGGGTGATAGGAGAACAGGTAAACTACACTTTGATTTGAGCCAAACCGTGGTTGACATTAAAATTAGGTCAGAGATCCCAAATATCTCCCATTAGGTTTCTGGTGTTTCGGGTCAGTTTTAATTAGGCGTTAGTGTAGTTTCTGTTTCGCCCAGCCAAGCAAGCAAGCAAGCAAGGGGCGACGAACAATTCTGTCACCGGTGGTCGACTTTTAAACTTGTGATAAGGTCTTATATAAACGTTGTTACTGAGCTGCGCTCCAAGCACAGGCTGGCACACCGAGTGTGGGCGTGCAAGGTCTGCCAGATGGAGAGAGAACCCTTCAGCTAAGTCTGTGAGCGTGTCTCACCTGAGATAGGCTCACACATGCCAGTTCAAGATATTATCTTATTCTCCCACATTACATAACAGTTATGTAAGAGCTTGGTTGGGTAGAGGACTTGTGTGGGTTATGCACCAAGTGGAGCAATTCATCAGGTCATAATTTAATAATAAAAGGTTGTTCACAAGCATGTACAAGTAGTGTTGCTCTACTCTCATCATTTTGCTAGAATCTAAATGCTTAATGATGCGTGTCCTCTCATAATATGAGATTTCAAAACAAAAACAAACATTTAAATCACTGGTGTATCACACACATATCACTGTGTGTGATGCAACAAAGTGAAAGACTGGGAATGGTGCCAGAGAATTGAGCCAGAGGGATAGAAGATAGTCTGTGGTTGCAACCTAAAGGCCAGAGGTCTGGCAGTATAGCCTGCTAATCTAACAGAAGAAACTGTGTGGTCCCTGACTGTCTGGATGACTGTCTGGATGGGTGGGACTGGCACGGTGTGATGCCTGGGGATGAAGGAGATATTCAGGGCTGATTACTCACAGCATGTGGACCTTGACCCAAAATGGCCGCCAGCCAAAATCAGTTTCAGGAGGGGAAAGTTGCCTCACCGGGACAGCGACAGCTGGGGGGACAACGGCTGGTCCAGGAGAGGATTGGGATTGTTAGAGAGGGGGTCCACCAGCCTGAGGCTTCCCCAGCTAAAGAGATACGGTGTTGCTGGGTGTGCGTGTGTGGAGGGTCAAATACCTGTGCTCTGACCACAGCTCTGCAGATAGCCTTTAGCAACTGGGTGTTGAACTCAGATGGACCCTGGCATGGCAGCAGATTAAAGGGCAATAGAGATGTGAGTGGGGGGGGGGGGGGGGCATAACAGAGGGGTAGCCCTGGAGAAATGATTAAACTCACCCTTGTCCTTTACCAGGGCAGACATCTTTAAGCCACCACTTCTCATTGGTCCCCAAGTGGGACAGAGAGGAAAAATAGATGGAGGAAGAAAGCAACCATTATGAATCTCTCAGGGAGAAGAAAACCTCACAGGCGGAACTGTATTCACAACTCATACAAAAATGAGTTTGGGAAAAAAAAAAAAAAAACAGCTTTGTAATTAAAAGCTGCTGATGCTCACGCTGTTGTGCCCTGTTGTACTTGTACGTCTATGGGCACTTTGTGTCCTCTTCTCTGCAAGCTTAGTGACTGGCGGGCACCGCTGTTATAAATAGCCTCCAACTGGGCTATAGGGCCGTCTCCTCTCCAGTCCCTGTGGAGAAGAGCTGGCCAAACACACTGGGCACCGGGCAGAGCAGAAGGAGGATGTGGAGGGAGGAGAGGAGGGGGGGGGGTTAAAGAGATGAAGAGGAGCGAGAGGAAGGTAGAGAAAGAGTGAGATGGAGGGAAGGGGAGAGAGAGAGAGAGAGAGAGAGCGAGAGAGAGGGAGAGACAGAGAGAAAGATAAAAGGAGGGGGCAGAGGGCATTGCCCAGTCCATAGTGTGGGCCAGTCTCTCTCTCTCTACCTCCCTCCCTCCCTCTCCCTCTCCCCCTCTCTACTTCTCTCTACGGGCCGAAGTAATTTAACCACAAGCCAGCAGCAGGGGTTCACACATTAGAGTGGATATGGAGATCATTATAGTTAAACGACACACGACTGACTGCTTTCACAGTTCCCTCCCTGCTGGGTCTGGGCTTAGGCAGGCAGTTGGGCTAGGAAATCAGACTCGGTGCTCATAGCTAGCGCTAAACACTGGGAAACTACCTCTATGCTAACCACTAAGCTATGCTAACAGCACCTCATTGGGCTCAGTTGGGCTAGGAACTCAGACTCGGTGCTCATAGCTAGCGCTAAACACTGGGAGGCCGGTGAGTGCTTCTTGTTGTTGTCATAAGCAGGAACTGGCTCTTGGGGTTTGGGTTCAGGGGGTTTCTACTGGGGTACTGGGCCTGAATACTGGAGCATTGGGGCTGTGATGGGGCAGGTCCCAAACAAACCACCTCTACGCTAACCGCTAAGCTGTGCTAACAGCACCTCAATCAAAGCCTTGGAGTGCTAACGCTAGCTAACCCTGCTTACTGTAACTCACCCAGCAATGTGTGGTACGCGCTGGTACCACGCGGTGCTGAGGTGTGACATAGTCAAGGCATGCATGCCTGCTTAATGACTGTACTCGCTCATCACTCTGGTGTCTTTTTCGACAGAAAGTGAGAGGGAGGGGGGGGAGGGGAGAGATTGATGGTCTGTAAAAAAAAAAACAGGGCTGCGCTGTGGAGATGAACAAACACAGGCCTGGGAGCTGATCGACCAGAACTGCCTGCTTCACAGCACCTACAGCTAAAAAAAGGTTGTTCCTTTTGCAATTAGTGTAGGCTAAAAATGGCTTGGATCAGATGTTAACACCCTAACAGCAAGCATGTTAAGTATGTGAACAGGAACTGTTTATCCACTTAGCCTTGAAGACAACTTAACACTGTATGATAGAATTTCAAACAAAAATGTATGTGAGACAGTATTTAGGTAGACCAAACATCTTATCAGTTTGGGACAATTCAAGGGTAGCAGTCTTCAGGGTTCTTCAGTTTTTGAAATGTGAGGGGAGTCAAGGTGGCTGAGTGGTTACAGAATCGGGCTAGTAATCAGAAGATCGCTGGTTCGATTCCCGGCCGTGCCAAATGCCGTTGTGTCCTTGGGCAAGGCACTTCACCCTACTTGCCTCGGGGGAATGTCCCTGTACTTACTGTAAGTCGCTCTGGATAAGAGCGTCTGCTAAATGTAAAAGTAACTGAGCGAAAAAGTCAACAAGGGGACCTCTGCCCTGTGAATACACGAGATGACCCAGATATGATGAGTCTGGCATTTCCTGTTACTGCATCTGAATTAGAATGATCCGTGTCGACACAAAGCAATCAGTGTGGACCCAGTTCTCATCCTTATGTTTCATAAAAAATCCAAGACAAGAATATTTCAATAAACCATCAAATTCGACATGGTCAGTCGAAACATAACAACATTTTCACTGCATCGGCTCTTGAAAAGACAATCTTGGATAGGATTTGCTTCTCTCGCTCTCATCGAGTTCTCAACCCTAGATAGAGAATGAGAGATCTTCATAACCTGTGGTCATGTTTCCAATCCAAGGTGTGGCCACTGAACAAACCAACTTTTTGTTCCTGTATCACAATAGGTTGCTATGGCTACGACACCAAGCCAATGATAGTCGATACGCATGATGCAATTCTAAAATAATTCAGAACGCCACCTCTGTCAAGAGAAGTTAGAACGAGGACAGAAAGCAATTAGCGGTTCCCCCTTTGGACCATTTTGTTGTCTATGTGCTAATGAGAGTAATCAACATCCAGCAAAGCTCCAAGGCCAGTCATGTGAAAGCTCTTCCTAGTGGATCGATGGAAACTGTGTTTGGACAGCATGTGTGTGAAAAGGCCCCTCAGGTCAAGCATGTCAGACTGCACACGTCTACAGAACATACAAGCACACAGAGGAAAGATGCAAGAAACAGACAAACGGACGAACGCAAGCAGAGAAACACGTTCGTGTTACACAGCCTTTCCATGCTTAAAACAGCAACAACCAAACAGGAATTTCTCAGTGTCGGAATTAGTCACTACAGGATGTAATTTCACACATGCAGTGTGAACGTATATTGTGCAAATCATAATTTTTTTTTATAAAGCCTGGAGAGCACCTTCCTGTAAGTCCTGACAAAGCAGTTATTCCCCCCAATAAACTCACGCAACAACAGGAAGTAAATCACGCAACAACAGGATGAAACATCAGGGAGTAGACTAGCTCAGTCGATTCCAGGCAATTTGGTCATGGTAGTGTTAGTGTGTGTGTGTGCGTGTGAGTGTGTGTGTGCGTGTCCGAGAGTGTGAGTGTGCGCGTGTGTGTGTAGGGGGATGCATCCTGAAGAAACAACAGCTAGAACTGCAGAGCTGAAGGACACAATTCAACAGCACTCGTAGTCTGTCTGCATCTGAAATGTCTCACATGCCCGTCGATTTGGGATAGACATGACTTATCCGTCATGTCGATCAGCGTGGCTAGACCGGCTTGGCACCTATTTACTACCCCATGTCCAAGGAGCGCTCTGTACACGCAGGCCCCCACCTCTCGAGAAGGACTATTCATTGCGAGGGACTGCCGGAACACACACACACACACGTACACACACAGTGTGTGGGTCCCTTAGTGTTTTTATCCATTGTGTGATCCACTGACAGAATTGTAACAGTGGGCAGTAACATCACTTTATACTGGCAGCTTTTTTTGTGACAGACTTCGATCATTGATATATGGTATTGATGAAAATGTTCGAAGGCAGCAGCTAATGTGGAGGCTTGTTTTCCCTTAGGGCACTTGAACACTGAGCCAGCTGGCACAAGATTCCACAGAGTCCACAGAAATATTCCTTCTCATTTGGACGGTTCTTCCTTCAGGTAAAACAGAAAACGAGAAGGGCGTGTGTTGAGGAAAAAGCCACTGTTGCTGGTCGGGAAAATGAGGGGAAACCCTCTTCAGCTTGTAAGTATACAGCCAGAAAGGGAAACCAGGATAAGTGACTCATTTGAGGAGAACTCCTTATGAAAAGCACCCAGAGAACACTTTCAAGAGCCATAAACATTTCACTCCCGCCTGTGAGGAAACTAGTGGGATGGGATCAAGAAAACATCCATGAGCTTGACTAAACAGGCCGAGAATGTAGCTGTGCCGTTAACTTGCAAAGCTACACCTCAACAGCTAAATCTGCCCCTGGTAAACAAACAACAAGTGGTAAAAGCTCAAAACAACCAGTTCATTTCTCAGCTCTCGAAGTTTGAGAAGTGGGTGAAGCAGCTGTTGCTTTAGGTTTTACAGATCATTGAGGGTTGAATAGCTCAGTGGTAGAATATTTGACAGCAAATCCAGAAGCGACAGGTTTAAATCCCCCCCCACCACCCCTTCTCTCGTTTCTCACTTTGGATAAAAGCATGTTGTAAACACACGTTGCTGAAATTGTTTACCAGGAAAAGTCTGAGGCTAAAAGAGGAGCACAGGAACCTGTTAGTCAAGCCCAACTACCTTTTGTCTCCCAGTCATGCAGAAAAAGAAAAAAAAAACAGCTAAGTCTGGCTAAACTAGCGGATTTGAACCACTGCAGAGCATCAACTTTGTGATTCTAAACATACAGCCTGAGACAGGAGAAGGAATTGTGTCCGTTTGTAATCAGCTACGATGGCCAGCTTCTTCGTTTGAGGGCACGTCCATGTTTTTGCAGCGTTGTGTTCATGTGTTTATGTACGGAGGAAACGGCTAGATGTCTTTTGCTCTTTGCATAACTCTGCACAATTCAGAGTGTAAAAAGAGTTTTTCTCCAGCTAAGCAGGAACAGACAGGCATTCCCCAAAACATCTTCTTCACCTCAATATCAGCAACCACATTGACCTCAGGGACGTCTTGTTCTCATCAAGACTTGTCAGAGCTGTGGATAAAATGTAGTCACACTTGAACCCATGTTTAACGTACTAGCAGACTAGCCGAGTGCAGCACAGTCAGCCCTACATGGAGCAACCTTGGAAGGTTACATAATTCCTTGGAACCCTGGAAGGTTGGTTGAGTCAGTAGAGGTACACGTCTGGGCCCGTCAAAACCAACACTACTAAAGCCAGGTAACAGTAACACCACATGAAAGCCAGATATGAATAATTACCAAGGAAATTCACTATTTCCTGAGATGAGTCTGTTCTACAGTACATTTACATTTACATTTTAGTCATTTAGCAGACGCTCTTATCCAGAGCGACTTACAGTAAGTACAGGGACATTCCCCCCGAGGCAAGTAGGGTGAAGTGCCTTGCCCAAGGACACAACGTACATTTGACACAGCCGGGAATCGAACCAGCGACCATCTGGTTACTAGCCCGACTCCCTCACCGCTCAGCCACCTGACTCCCTAACGGGATAACCACAGTAGGGGTGGTTATCCCGTTGTGTCTACTCTCTCTCGTGCGGCTAGTCATGTGACTAAACACAGTTGCATAGTAGAAAACTTAAGTCAACCGGCTGCATTAAAAAGAAAAAACACATATTTAATACGTTAGGCTATAAAACACAGGACAAAAAATATCAACGCTGCCCTATCGCCAGAATTATGTAATATCGTAGTTGTGATGACATCATTGTTGCACTGCCTGGTAAAAACGAAGTCTATTCCTCAGCTCTAATGACTGAAACATATTTCTGATCTTTGGTGATGTGCTGTACTTACTACAGCGTATGCCCCAGCTGTACGTTGCTTTCGACACATCAGCTAAAAGTGCTAAATCTTAATGAGTGTGCAACAACATGGGCTGTTGCAGTCTGGAAAAAATAATGATGTATCCCATCACAATGGTAAGGACGTTACTTAGGATTCAAAGGAAATAACAGGAGGATAAAAACCATCTAGGCATCCCTTGGACGGTGGAGAATTTTCCCCTCACTCCCCGCCACGGGCTAGGAAAGAACGTCTGTCTGGGGCCGATGATGGAAAGAGGACTTGAGATCTTTTTTTGGGGGGGGTGGTGTTCGGGGAGGTGTGGGGCGTGGGGGATTAAGACGGTGTCAGAACTTCCCTGACGAATGGAGAGCTCAAGCTCATTAGACAGGCCACTAGGAGCCATTGGAAGCCACCGCTACTGACGGCCAAGACTGGAGACTGGCAACAGAGCTCGCTTCCTACTTTCCCCTGAGTCATCACTGCTGCTGCAGGGGCAGGATGGAGGGATGGAGAAGGAGGGGAGGGCAGGATGGAGGGGAGGGCAGGTCAGGAGAGGGCAGGGGAGGAGAGGGCAGGGGAGGAGAGGGCAGGGGAGGAGAGGGCAGGGGAGGGCAGGTGAAGAGAGGGCAGGGGAGGGCAGGTGAAGAGAGGGCAGGGGAGGAGAGGGCAGGAGAGGAGAGGGCAGGGGAGGGGAGGTGGTACTTACCCAGGATGGAGTGGACCCGGACAGAGAGCTGGGTACGAAGAATCAGGATGGGCTTCTTTCCTTTTCTGCGGAGAGGATGAGAAGACGGTTTAGAAGACGGTTTAGAAGACGGTTTAGAAGACGGTTTAGAAGACAGTTTAGAAGACAAATTAGAGTGAAAAAGGAGACACAACCTGACTTAAGAACCACTCAACATTCTAAGATAAACACAGACTTCTTAAATTGAGAAGTGAAGCACTATATTTCCTCAAACATCAACCTGAAAAAGAAAAAAACAAAAACACACAACAAAAAAAAATGCCTCAAACACATTTCAGTTGGACTTTCTTTATCGTCCGGCCCTTCCACAATGGGAACAAGTGTAGAGCAGTGAAATGAGGCGGTTTTGATGTGTAGCGCCTGAACGCTAACACAGCTGGCTGAGGAGACACTGGATCTCCATCTCCACGACTCCCACATGCTGCCATCCCATAAACAGAGGCTCTGCTGTGACGGCCGCGGCCCGACCAGCAAGGATTTGTACTATGGAAAGTTCTAGAGCCGACATAGAGGTATGGAAAGTATCTGTCCCTGTCTGAGAGAGTGTGTGTGTGTGTAGGTCTGAAATAAAGGATTTAGGTTCTCAGCAACTGACACATACTGTCTGAGAGTGTGTGTGTGTGTGTGTGTGTGTAGGTCTGAAATAAAGGATTTAGGTTCTCAGCAACTGACACATACTGTGAACACATGCAGTAGCTGCACATAGACTCTTACAAACGATAATCACGCCCACATTTTCCAGGCCACGTCTAGTGACACATTTCCTCTGTGTATTTCACCCCAACACAGTCTTACTTTCCCCACCCCAAGTTACCAGTGTTTCAGCTGTGACCAACCGCCCCAGACACACACACACCCAAACACACAGCCACACACACAGCCACACAGCCACACACACAGCCACACACACAGTTACAAGACCCGCTGCCAATTTTCCTCTGATCACCATGTTCGTAAAGGCAGCAGCCACCCCGGTCTTGCAGGAACTGCAGGGGATCCTCTGAGGTAACTTTTCTAAATGAGAGGGAAGCTGGATCCAAAGCAAACACGCTCAGGACGCCAACAGCCAGAGGTGTTTTTCTTTCACGGTCACGTTTTCTCCTGAATAGTTACATCATTTTGCTAGTGTTGTTACTCCTTTTACGTGTGTGTGTGTGTGTGTGGAGTGTGTGTGTGTGGAGTGTGTGTGTGGAGTGTGTGTGTGTGTGTGGAGTGTGTGTGTGGAGTGTGTGTGTGTGTGTGTGGTGTGTGTGTGTGTGAGTGTGTGTGTGTGGGGGGGGGGGGGATTTACATTTATTTGTGCCTGTAAAACAGGGTATTTGATATGACCACTGTCACCAATCCATGTTCACCAGTGAATGGAGATACATTCTGATAGCCATGAGGGGACTGATGACTGAGAGGTAGATAGGAAAGGTTCTGAGTCAAGTCTCCCAGGGAAACGTCACCCATTCAGAACAGGATGTGCCTTTGTCACAAGGGACAACATACAGGCTGTACAAGAACAGCCAACCAGCATAGAGAGGGGGGGGGGGGTCAAACAGGATTCGAATAATATTCCAACGCATTCCGCCATCGTAAATATTTTCATTGTTTGACAAGTCGCTGAATAGAGGCCAAAGACATGAACCAGTAGTCATTGGAATATGCAACAATGACTGTCTGTTTCAGTGTAAACCTACAGTTGGGCTCATATGAATATTTAATAGCAAGAAACTGAAGTGAATGGGTATTGGCCCCAGATTGCAATTAACTCCAAACTACAAATAGAGTCAGATAGAGTGTATCAAATGGTTATGAGGATTGGCCATCGGGTAATATGATTTAAACTGTAAGATTCATGAAACATTTACCACCATTTACCCACTATTTAGCCTCCATGGTCGTTTGTCCTAAGACCAAGGATTATATGCCATGACAAGCTGTATCAGGTGTGTGTGTGTGTGTGTGTGTGTATGCTACCGTTACTTGGACCTTGTAAATGATTCAGGATCATGGATAGGGGTTATAACTCTGTTAAGCAGAGGAACAACACGTCTCAGGCCAATATGACGTATAGTACTAGAGATCAACAGAAACATTTGATAAACTAACAGTTGAACTTCTCACACTAGAACTTAAGCCATAATCACTACTTGGAACTATTATGATTGTCTATTGGTTGATATGATTTCAACTTTAAGATTCGTGGGACTCTTCCAATACCTCACGGGTTAAACCCACTTCATTCTTCAACTTCAACACTTTCAAATCCCATTTGAAAGAAAATAAAATACAATTCAAACTACTATTCCACCACGCCAGTCTGTACCCACCTGCAATCAGGCTCCCAAGACCTAACCAGACTAAAACACTACTGCAGTACCGGTAGTTAAAACTGAAACTACAGTTAGGTACTGTGTAGTCGTACTGTGTAGTCGTATAGTCCTTGTTTCCTGATCTCCTTCTTGACCCATTTCTCTACGGAGTCATCCGAGTTTCCTGCTCCCGACAAAGCATTAATTGTCTGGTAAAGTTATTTGTCACGCTTCCCCCCCAGACGCTATTTTCAAACAAGGAGTTCAAACGGGTCAGATGATGTCATTATGAATATTATTTTCTGTCAGCACTTGTCCATTATAAGAGATTAAGGATAATGGGTAGGTTGGGTTGCGTTTAAAGGGGTCATGCGACAGTACGTATGCACCTGTGTGTATGTGTATTGACTGTCTGTGTGTATTGTGCGAGTGAATGTGCGTGTGTGAGCAGCACTCTTCCCTTCTTTCCTCCTCTGCTCTGACGGAGGTGTGTGCACCTGTGTGTGTGTATTGAGCGTCTGTGTGTACTGTATGTGCCAACCTGTCAAGTGTGTGTGTGAGCGAGTGCGTACGTGTGTGAATGTGTGTGTGTGTCAGATGGCTGAGCGGTTAGGCAATCGGGCTACCAATCAGAAGGTTGCTGGTTCGATTCCTGGCTGTGCAAAATGACGTTGTGTCCCTGGGCAAGGCACTTCACCCTACTTGCCTCAGGGGAATGTCCCTGTACTTACTGTAAGTCGCTCTGGATAAGAGCGTCTGCTAAATGACTAAATGTGTGTGTGAGAGCAGCACTCTACTGTATTCAAAGTCCCTACCCAGCTCCTCTGCTCTGACAGAGGGGTTCCATGAGAGTGAGGAGGGCAGCTTCACATCAACATGCTCACAGGTTGGCCTGGTTGGACACAAGCCACAGAGAGACCAGTCACCCATACACTATCTCTCCCCTCGGTCATCACAGCTCCGTGCCATATTCTGCGGCGCGGGTCTCTACGGAGACGGCAACTGGAGGAGCTGGGAGTGACAGAGAGGTGTAGAAATGGTCCGCCGTCCGTTAGGTAATGTTTTATACAAAGAGACAACACACAACTTGCGTCTCTGTGATTCTGAAAGGTTGTTTGTCTGAATCTACCATCCGGGGTTTCAACAACTACAGATCAAAGGATTTTTCCACACAAAAAAAAAAAAAAAAAATCCATGATTTTTCGGGCCCTTTAAATTACCACTTCTAAATTTCCAGAGTTTTCCACGGCGGTGGGGACCCTGACAGTAACTTGTTTCAGATCACAGTGATCAGGCAGTGGCCGAGTCCTACAACCCCCACCGTCTGCTGTGCTGGTACAGAAATAAAACACTGTCTCTACCCTGAGTCAACCCTGTGTTTTTACTGTCATCACTCTGTATTTACCACTGATCTCTCCCTCCCTCCCCTCCCTCCCTCCCCTCCCTTCATCCCTCTCTTTCCCCTCACTTTCTCCATCTACTCCCTCTCATTCTCTCCCTAGTGGTGTCATACGTACAGAGGACTCTGACTCACCTTGTTCAGACACACACCTAAGCCCTCTGCTAGTGACACACCACACACTTACACACACTCATGGCCTGCCACAATGACTCACCTTGAGTCTGTGGGATCTGCTTTTAATGCGCAAATACCCATCCTGTACAGTGTACACTGTTTTAAATAAGTCATCTCAGAGTTGTTTGAGAGTCAGGAGGAGAGACAGGAGGAGAGACAGGAGGAGAGACAGGAGGAGAGACAGAGGGACAGGAGGAGAGACAGGAAAGACAGGAGGAGAGACAGGAGGAGAGACAGGAGGAGAGACAGAGGGACAGGAGGAGAGACAGGAGAGACAGGAGAGACAGGAGGAGAGACAGGAGGAGAGACAGGAGGAGAGACAGGAGGAGAGACAGAGGGACAGGAGAGACAGGAGGAGAGACAGGAGGAGAGACAGGAGGAGAGACAGGAGGAGAGACAGGAGGAGAGACAGGAGGAGAGACAGGAGGAGAGACAGGAGGAGAGACAGAGGGAGCCGTCCTTACGCCGAGTCTTCGTACAGCTGCTCCAGCTCATCTCGCTGCTCCGCCAGGGACATCTCCAGGTCCAGGTAGTTCCCATTGGTGGCCAGCTGCAGGGCACACTCCTCCAACTAGGAGGGCGAGAGGGGGGAGAGGGGTGGGGGGTAAGGGGCAGACAGTCATACAAGTGAACATACATTCACACACTTTCCCTGTCTCTCTCTCTGTCTCACACACACAGACGAAGATCCAATTCTCTCGTCTTTTTTATCCTGGCATACTTCACGACTGCAATCACATCCCTCTGATCCATCTCTAAAGTATTCGACAGACCGATGATGAGAGAGGCTGCATGCTTTCTCTAAACATGGCAGGATATCTCCCTTGGCCTGCGAGACGCGGCCATCCCTCACATTCAGAAGGACTTTGAGCTTGTTCTGAGGTTAGACATTTTACATTTACATTTTAGTCATTTAGCAGACGCTCTTATCCAGAGCGACTTACAGTAAGTACAGGGACATTCCCCCCGAGGCAAGTAGGGTGAAGTGCCTTGCCCAAGGACACAACGTCATTTTGGCACGGCGGGGAATCGATCCGGCAACCTTCTGATTACTAGCCCGACTCCCTCACCGCTCAGCCATCTGACGTTAGAATATGTTCTCTCTATTTATAGTTTTTCAGTCATCATCTTGATAACTCTGGCATGGCCGCATAGTCTTGTTGTTCTAGCACAGTGAGTCAGAAAAGGGCATTTCTGTGGCATACCTCATGCACACAGTAAGTCACTGATATCATGTTTACTTATAATGAGTGATAGAAGCCACACAACAAGCATTAAATACCAACCAGTCCAGGAAATATTTTTTAAACATGTAAACAAAGCCACGGCATGAGCGATCACATAACAATTACAACTATGCACTCGTAACAATCGACATGCCTAAGAGTTATATTGGGACTAGGTAAGAATCACATTTGAGAGGAATGGAAGGTACGTTTTATTAATGGTCCGGACAAGATATCATACTACACTCTACAGGAGTTACACTTCAGGAGTTTCATATCCAAGAATACAAAAGTCAAGGAGGCCATTTCACCGAGCTTATCTTGTGTTTACAGATCCCACCCTTTCCTTGAGCATCAACTCAATTTAGCCCTAAACTGGCAACCGTAGTTAAGGGGAGGGGGGGGGGGGGTTACATTAGCCAGATACCCCTTTTTCCTTACGAAAGACAGAGACCTAAACTTAGGAAAACATCTGAAAACATTTGATGGGTCAAATTGTTTGACTAAAAGTTGCCAATGCAGTGTGCAAACTGTCATACCCGTTTATTGCTACCTGTCCTTCTGATCTCCCAAGAGCAATGCAAGTCTCGCCTCTGGTTCATGTTTGCGATCAGAGACTGGATTGGCGATGGAATGCGTTTTGGTGGAACAAAGTTTAAGGATCAGTCAGAGAGGGATTGAGTGGGGGGTTGAAACAATTTGACGGGAAAACAGATAGCGTACTTTCTCCACAATGCAGACATGGAAAGATACAGCGTGCAATGAACTTTGTTGGCATATCAGCCTGCATGTCATATGCATTGTGTGCGGGTTCATTGCACTTTCTGTTTTTAGTTGTAATTTCAAGTATTCACAAGGCTAAGGCTGCGGCACTGACAACAATTTAAGTCAATACAAGTCCAAATCAACCCGTTTTCAGTGGGAAAGTGTCATCTATAATGGATTTCAAAAGCTAACAGAAGGAATTGGATTCAGGTATTCAAGCTATGATTGGCATAGCTTGTCACACCTGTTAACCTTCTTGCGTCGACAAAACACTTCTGAACACTTCTGAACTCGTTACTTTGTGAAAGTATCAACAGACATACCTTCAAAGGTGCCTCTAGAAGTTTGTGAATTCCGGCAATTTGTTCACTCAATGCAAGGTTTTCATCGATATTGTACGGTGGCGGTCGTCTCGGCTCTGGGAAATTTGTGCAAACGAATGGATCCGAATCCTCCAGGTATTGGACTCGGCATGTGATAGTAGCCATGGCTCAATCTTGTCTTTACCTTGTTTGTAGCTGTTAAAATATTATTGTTCTATGTGCCCATTGAAACGAGAAATAAAAGGAGACGCGACCCGCTCAGTTGAACAGATGCAATTATTGCTGGAGGAAAAGATCGCTCGAGCGGACTAGGCTACCCGAGGGAGTCGTGACGTCATATGAGTCATGCGAATGAAAATAGAGCTTTCCTTGGCCACACTGCTCAGCTGGCTCACACACACCCCTTCCTACAACACCGCTGTCTATAAGAGCCTACATATTCCAAAATTATATTTAAAAAAATGTATAATCTAAAGTTGGATCAATTGCGGGTTAAACAATCGGTAACATCACCAGAACTGACGCGGGAATAATTGGCGTTAAGACGTCTACAGACTTGTTGATGGTTATTTAGCAAAGGTTGTCTTAAAGTGTCTTCCACTTTCTTTCCATCCGCTGTTGGCCTCTTCAACAAGGCCAAGGGCTCACACCGACTTTAATGACTTAATCACAATCTGCACAATGACACCTTGCCACATTGCAATTTGCACTATTTGTATCTTTTGTACTATTTGTATTTTTTGTACTATCTGTATTTTTTGTATTTTTATATTGTAAATTATGGCTACTTTATATTTTATTTTGTATCCCCTTAGTATTAGCCAGACTTTGTACCTTTTGTATAGTTAGACCACATATTTAAGTTTTAAGATTCCTATATGTTTATTAATGTATGCACCTTCCTAAAAGTAAATTCCTTGTTTGTGCAAACTTTCATGGCGATTAAAACCCTTTCTGATTCTGATTCTTGTTATTACAAAGTGGTGTTTTACGATTGCTGCAGTCAACGTTTTGTGAAAGAGCTCTCCCTTGTGGTATAACGACGCTATTACAAGGAGCGCTCCATTCCACCACTGTCAAACAATACATTGTCCAAAATTTTTACGAAGTCTGTAACACAACACACACGAAGTTTGTATGTTAAATGTCTAGCCATCAATAATATGTATGTCTGTTTGTTTAAACAATTATTAGCAACGGAAGAAGTTTTTTTGTGTGCGTTTACTGTACCTCCCCCCTACTCACCTGGGCAGATGGTTTAGGCCAGCTAGGATTGGGGGGCCACAGGGTATAAAAAGCCTCATTATGGCTGGGTACAGGGAGGAGGGGCAGCTTGATGTGAGCTTGGTAAGAATGACAAAGTTTTAATAGGATTTTAGTTTGTTAACTTTGTGAAATATTCTGGTTTATTTTGTAGGGATAGGCGAACGATGCCTTGTGAAGCTTTGGTGGTTTCTTCAGGATTGTGCCGGCCCAAAGAGCCAAACTATCGGCGCATTGATATTGAACAGTGACATCTAGCAGCCGTTTAAACTGGCTAAATGAGGTGTAGTGGTTGCCTCGGGTGGTAGCCGACCCTCTGTTGGTACTGGCTCTGGGATGACTCCAAATCAGAAAACATGAGTCCAGATTAGTGTGAAGGGATGACATAACTACCCCAAACCATCGTTTGAAGTTTTACATTTAGCAGACACTCTTATCCAGAGCGACTTACAGTAAGTACAGGGACATTCCCCCCCGAGGCAAGTAGGGTGAAGTGCCTTGCCCAAGGACACAACGTCATTTGGCACGGCCGGGAATCGAATCTGATTACTAGCCCGCTTCCCTAACCGCTCAGCCACCTGACTCCTTTGGGAAGCAGTTACGGTGGGGTCACACATTCTGGCGGATGTCAGAAATGGTGACCTCTGTGCTAGTCTGTTAAATGACTAAAATGTAATGATGTTCTCAACTGGGTCATTATAATGGAAGAGTCCCTCAGTAATTAAGTATTGTATGTTTGAACTTGCAGTACATCAAAACAGCAGAGGTCACTGTAGTACTATAAAGTGTTTGACTGGATTGTGTCTGGTTTGCAGTCAGGTGATGACACATGTGTTTAGAGTACAGGATTGTGATAGAATGTTTATGAATGTTATTCCAAATGAAAACCCAGACCCATACAACTGTGGTAAACTGGAATAAATATCATGGCAGGAAAATAGTTGAGAAATCTCACGGTTTTCTGGATGAATTCCACAGTTGTAGATATTCTACTGCATTTTGCAGAATGACATTGCTTCAAATTGCATTACAGCGACCTTAAATTGCTTAGTGCCGGTAATCAAGAGGACTAATTTGGTCTGTGGCAGTAGACTGTGGCCAGAAGGAATCACAACATTACTGCTTGTTTCACAGAAACCTCGAGCCTGGTCCCTTCCTCGTCCTTTGGCACTGCATGCCGTCTTCCTCCGCCCGCGGCACAATATCGCACAAATGACAAACCCCCTGCAGGGAATGCAGCCTTGGTCCACTGTTGTCACTAAGTTCAGAGTTTCCTGCAAGCTAACATGGAAGCTACTGTCCTTAACTGACACTTTCCAGGTGGAAAGTTGGTGTTCAAGTCTTTTAAAACCACAGAACATCAGACCCTAACAGTGAATATCTGTCCCCCCCATGCACCCCCCCCCCCCCACACACACACACACACACGCACGCACTTTTTATCAAGAAAACAATATTTAACGGCCACATCCTCAATTATTTAAAAAAAAATCTGTACCACCCACATTTGAAAACAAACCTAAGCACCTGACTGTGGCATATGACTACCAGTGGCTTTCTTGTCGTTTAGTCTCAATACCACTAGTGTTTCTGAGATATAGGGTGAGCATACTTACCTTTCAGTAACCTACTTGTGATCGATGTCTCCTTTCATGTGCATAGTGGAAGACATCAAGTGTAAGCATGCATGCGGTATCAGCGCCAGATGTGGGTTACTAAGCGATTGGCGTCACGACATTCGCTCGCCTGCAGTGCATGATGACATTAAGAAAAGTTCACTACAATGTTGCGAAATGAGAGCGGTCTAATTTAAAACGAAACCTGGTAGTGTTCCCTCACTGTTTTATGAAAGCTTGCTAGACACTAACAACGGAGATGAAACGAATGAATCGGGTAAATGACCGTTGGATGCTACTGTAGGCTACTCCACATTTCATCGTCTGTTTCGTTTGAATCGTGGAAGTATTGGGGTTTAATGCTAGCTAGGCTGCTGTAAATTTTCTTTCATCCACTAAAAGTGCTTTGGAAGTTTATTTGCTAAACTTGCAATCGTTTGCGGGCTCTTAACCAGCTATGACTAACAATCAATCAAACATTCCAGTTAGGCTATCCCAGGTTCTGAGATTTTAAACTAATTTAGAGCTAACGTTAGCTACAAGTACTGTATTAGCTGCTACTGTAAAGCTGAATTTATTGGGAAATACAATTAGGCCCCGATACAAACCGAGTTCTAGACAAACGTTCGACAACATCAGTCCACATAGAGCTAGCTAAGCTTAATTCACATTGACATTATTCAGGGTATTTTAATCAGAGCTGCCAACTCTCACGGTTTCGCCGTGTGACACGCATTTCAACCATTTCTCACGCTCTCACGCCACACATTGTATACGCTGAAAAGGCAACTGCCAAACAATTAGGGGGAGGGGGGAGGGGTAGAGAAGCTCGCGAAAGCTCGCCCCGGTGCTACCAAATTTCACGCCAAGGTTTTTGGAAAAGTTGGCAGCCCCTGTTTTAATGTTGATACCAAGTTTACAAGGTGGACAGTTATCTTTTTAATAACTAGTACTTTAAACATAGTTTGTTTTAAAATAGGGATTATTCATTTAAAATAAACGATGTTGACAAAACTGTTTACAGTGTGGACCTATCCCATGGCTTAATCTTTTTAATAACTTTGATTAAATATTCAACAGCCAACTTAATGGATCCGTAACATAATATGAAAGCTATGAATAGCCAAACATTTTTTTTTTTACCAATGTGGTCTAAGGGTATTCTGTTAAGATGATTTATTTCATATTTAAAAAACTGCTTGTGGCAGCTGGTAGCCAGGTGCTCCAGAGACCCCTGCACAAGCTAACCTTTGAGCGGCATAAAGTTTCTGTGATGTAACTCTTGTCAGCATGCGCAACTGGAGGACGTTGGTGCGGTTATAAGTATTTGGATTTTGTATCAGTTGGTCGTCTAGCTTGCAACTCTCCCATCTCTTACCAACAATACAAGGTATTGTTATCTTGCTCTGTATTTCAAATCTGTTAAAAGAATACTGTAAGAACTGTTGGTTATTTGCCGGTCTAACAAGTTTCAATGGTGTTATCTGCTGACTTTTGATGAAGAAAGACTAGGTCTCTTCTGCTTTTCATCTGACTTTCAAAAAGCAACTTTTCACTAATATATGGCTTTATGTATTTAGTTAGTTGAATGTTTTTTTTTTTGCTTTACTTTGATTCCCTAGACACCAGAAAAAATGAAGGGTGTTTATCAAATGTCGGAGGAGAAGGACATCATCACAGGGCTCTCCTTTGTAAGTAGAATCCACAAGCTTTCTCCACTCATTCCCTTATAAGTGTCTTCCTTTTCATCTCGCTCCGTGTCACTGTCTCTCTCATACTGCCAAATGTCTGTTGTTCTTCCTTGTTGCTGTCCTCAATCCTTCTTTTACAAAGCTCAAGGTTAAACAGCACACCGTTATGACACAAGACGACCTTTCGCAACTTGTGTTCTGAACCCCTCTCTATGTCTTCCTCCCTGTGCTGTCCTTCTCTCTACGCACAGCGTAACAGAAGCGAGAGCATCCAGTGGAAGAGTGCATCCAACTCCACCATGGAGTCCCTGCCGGAGGGACTTCCCTCCCTGGACTACAGGGACGAAGAACCACCTCCTCAACGCAACAAGTACCACAGGAGCCTTCAGACACTGATGCCTTTCCGCTTCGGCTCAAAGTAAGCAGAGGAGAGACACACATTAAGGGCTGTTCACACTTGACAAACATCAACAGTTGTTGGGTTGCTGTTGGTGTGATATGCCTGTTGGCGTTTGTTTGGGGCAGTGTGAAAATGACAGTTATTTTTCCAAACATTCTAAACCAAGACAGCCAACAGTAGAATGTCTGGTGTTTGTTGGACGTCGTTGAGGGCTGTGTAAACTGGTCTTAACAAAGAGATTAAATACTTGAACTATTAAAGTATAATAGAGGACATATCGTCAGAGCCTTCCGGTCTGGGATTCTTCCGTTGTCAGTACGTTTTTAAAGGACACATTGTGACATGGATGGATAGGTTTCGGTTATGGACTCTTAAGATCATTCATTTCGCTGGGTGTACTGTTGTATGGCATGTCGTCTGACGTGGCATGTGTTGGTCCAGGTCCCACCCTATGGACAGCGCAGGATTCTTTTCCTTCACCTCGTTCGCCTGGATGACCCCCATGATGTGGAGCCTGTTCAGGAACAGACTGGACAGGAGCTCTCTCGCGCTGTCTCCCCACGATGGAGCTGACATCAACGGGAAAAGGTAGGACAACGGTTTTCACGGAACAACGGAACACTTGATCGGTCAATTCACAGTCAAATCAGAGTCAATTTGCAGACAATCATCAACAAATGGTAAATTACCATCACCTGACCCTAACCCTGACCAGATGTCTAGGAAAGCAATAGTTAGAAAGCAATAATATTGTTCAGTGTTTATTGCTAGTACAGTATAAGCATCTACAGATGGTATGCTAGAGACTTAAAAATAAAGGATATCTGAGACTTGTTACTGTGTGTGTGTGTGTGTGACTAAAGGGTAACCCTATGTGTAAACCAAGTGATGTGAACTGATGATCTGAATTGTAGTATTGGTGATTTTATCGCAATAACTTGGATAAGTGATTTAGACGTATAACGAGAGAATGTGAGTGTCCTGGAATGATAACGTTGACAGCGTGATATGATGACATGGAATGATAACATTGACAGTGTGATATGATATGATGACATGGAATGATAACATTGACAGTGTGATATGATATGATGACATGGAATGATAACGTTGACAGCGTGATATGATGACATGGAATGATAACATTGACAGTGTGATATGATATGATGACATGGAATGATAACATTGACAGTGTGATATGATATGATGACATGGAATGATAACGTTGACAGTTAAAGCGAGTTGAAATGTGGATTGCTTCTTTATTGGATGACACTGCATGAATGATGAACCTTCTCTGATTTAAGGTTTCAAAGGCTTTGGGATGAAGAGGTGTCTACAGTGGGCTTAGAGAAGGCCTCCTTGACTCGAGTCGTCCTGAGATTCCAAAGAACAAGATTGCTCGTGGCTTTCTTCATCTCTGTCATATTCACATTTGCTGTATTTATCGGCCCAGTAAGTTTCTTGAGCGTTTTGTTTATTTAACTCGGTCGGTTCAGTTGATCCTTTTTATTCAATGTAACACAGCTTTGCTTTAAAGTTGTATTACTGCTAATCCATGTTCCACGTCTTCACCCAGTCGGTTCTGGTCTACGAGATCCTGAAATACACAGAGGAACCCGATGGTTCCACGCTGACTCACGGAGTGGGTCTGTGTGTGGCCTTGTTCTGCTCGGAGTTCTGCAAAGCCTTCTTCATCTCGCTGATGTGGGCCGTGAACCTGCGCACGGCCATCAGAGTGAAGAACGCCTTCTCCATGTTGGCCTTCAGCAAGATCATCTCCCTACGAGTGGTCAACAGCATCTCTGTGGGAGAGGTAGTTTGGAAGCTGGGTTACTGTCAGTATATAAGTGTTCAATGTACTAGATCGATTGATTCGTTTGATACCAGGTTCGTTCGTTCATATACGGTAATCTGATGACCTATGAAACACTGATTCATCGATCTGATGTCAGTCAGAGGATTTCGGATTTTTTCTAAAAGAGATTCTCAAGTTATGGTATCTGAATAGTCGATGGTTGACTACTCAAATGCTCTTAACACTCTTAATCTCACGTCCTCCCTCAAAGCTCTCCTTCCTCCGACAGATGATCAACGTGCTGACCAGCGATGGCTACCGGATGTTTGATGCGGTGGTGTTTGGCACCTTCCTGTTGTGTATCCCAGTGCTGCTCATAATCTGTATCAGCTATGCGTGCTACATCCTGGGGTACACTGCCATCATCGGGGTCCTGGTGTACTTCGTGTTCATCCCCATTCAGGTTTGTCCAGAGAGCACGTGGAAGTAGAGGACTTTGGAGAATTCACGGTTGATTTGTTTCATACATAAATGGTCAGGATGGCTGAGCGGTTAGGGAATCGGGCTATTAATCAGATGGTTGTTGGTTCGATTCCAAATATTGTCATGTATAAAATAATAATATATAAATTGTTATATATAAATAAATAAATGTTTCTTAAACAAAATATATATACATTTTCTCTAACAAAATATTGTATATATTACATATAGAAATAATTGTATATTACATATAAAAATACATTTATATGGCGCTCAGTTTCATATTAAGAACAGAGCAGAGGCTGAGTTTCTGGCCGTCTGATAGAATAGTTGACCGATTTTAAGTAAACAAACACTGCTTTTGTCATAATGAGTCTGCAGAAACACAAGTGTCATTAGTAGAGTTGGAAGTCTGCCTGAGGAGGCGATGAATTGACTTGTGTGTGTTATTGTGTGTTTTGTTGCAGTTTTTCATGGCCAGACTTATCAACATCTTCAGAAGGAAAGCCGTGCTGGTGACAGATAACCGCGTACGCACCATGAACGAAGTTCTCACCTGCATAAAACTCATCAAGATGTATGCCTGGGAAACCTCCTTTGATAAGAAGATCTTGGGTCAGTGTTTTGATATTCAGTTGTGCAAGTACTGTACAGGCAGAGATGGACTCGCACACTTTTACATCTGTGCTTTGGAATTGACCACTGCACTGAATCGGGCTATTAATAAGAAGGTTGCCGGTTCGATTCCGGGAGGACCCGGCCGTGCCAAATGATGTTGTGTCCTTGGGCAAGGCACTTCACCCTACTTACCTCGGGGGGAATGTCCCTGTACTTACTGTGAGTCGCTCTGGATAAGAGCGTCTGCTAAATGACTAAATGTAAATGTCTCCAGACATCAGGCAGGAAGAGCGGAAGCTGCTGGAGAAGGCTGGCTACGTCCAGAGCGTGAACTCCTCCATCACCACCATCATCCCCACCCTGGCCACCATCCTCACCTTCATAACCCACACCGTGATCGGCCTGCCCCTCAACCCGTCCGCGGTATGTCCCACTTCCCTCCTCTGAAGCAGACTGTATATTCGCTAAACGACAGTACTTATCTGTCATCCATTTAAAATGTCAGACTTCGAAGTTAATTGTTGACTTAAATGAACATGCTGCCAGTTACACAAGGCACTACTGTAATTGAGACGTCATTGCAAGACTGTAGTTGAGATGTTATTATCATAGTTAAGTATTATTATTTTTGTTCACCGTTCATTAATCAGCTACCTTCTAAATGAGACTGTCATTGTTGCTGTATACTTAGGCCATTGAGATGTTATTTTTAGATTTTTTGTACCGGGGCATGTTTGCTGGTTGTGGTTTGCCAGTGATTACTATGCGATTTGTCTAGTAAACACACTGTTCCTTGACTCTGATTCCCGAAATACTGTAGAACCATACACTTCTGACCCTTATGCTTCTACTATACTTTCTAAATGCACAGTTTGGATGTCGCTTTGGATAAAAACCAGCTGCTACTGAGTCAAATGTAAATGTACAGTCATGCTTGACCCTGTGGATATTCAGTCATCCCTGGTGTTGTTGTGTTGTGTGTTTAGGGAGTCAGGTGGCTGAGCGGTTAGGGAATCGGGCTAGTAATCTGAAGGTTGCCAGTTCGATTCCCGGCTGTGTCAAAATGACGTTGTGTCCTTGGGCAAGGCACTTCACCCTACTTGCCTCGGGGGGAATGTCCCTGTACTTACTGTAAGTCGCTCTGGATAAGAGCGTCTGCTAAATGACTAAATGTAATGTAAATGTAATGTTTAACCAGGCTTTCGCCATCATTGCCATCTTCAACTCCATGAGGTTTTCTCTTGGCCTGCTCCCCTTCTCTGTGAAAGCTTTGGCCGAGGCCAATGTGTCTCTAGCCAGACTCAAGGTGAGTCTGGTCAGTTTATCATTGACAGCTGCATGCTGACTCATTCCAATATTCTGCATAATTCACAGGCTATGTTACATAATCGTTTTTGTTGTTATGTAACACCAAATGTTCAAAAGCATAGTGGCATGCTGTAGATTTAATGAAGTCAATATGCTAATAGTTTGTGTGTGGGTATGTACATGTTTATTGTAGTGTACTGTGACTGAGAAGGGATTCATGTATTACATGTATGTGTACCTTTTTTTCCATATACTCTTACTACAGAAACTTATGCTAGTCCAGAATCCAGAATCCTACCTGATTCGTAAAAAAAGCCCAGACTCAGCCTTGGTCATGAAGAAGGCTACCTTCTCATGGTCCAAACCTGAGAGCCAGTCTACCAACCCGCTAGACCCAGCGGACGGCCAGAGGGAGGGGAGGGAGCACCCTATGCCCCAGAACGGGACTCATGCACCGGGCCGTGTTAAACCCTCTCTGAGGAACATCTCCTTTGCTCTACCCAAGGTGTGTATTCAAGGGTTAATTACTGATGGGATGGGAGTTGGGGTCAATTAGGGGAGTGAGATTTGTGTGTAAACAAAAGATGACCATGTTTGGGTTTCTTCTTAAAGGGAAACCTGCTAGGGATATGTGGCAATGTCGGGAGCGGAAAAACATCGCTATTATCGAGCATTTTGGAACAGGTGTGTAGATTATAATAACTTTTTTATATCTTTTATTAGCATTATTATAAACGGCTCCTTTGTTTACCATAATGAGTATCTGAAAATGAGCTGAGCTGAATATTCTGCTGGTGGGGAACCTTTGTTTCAGATGCATCTGGAAAGTGGCTCGGTGACGGCCGACGGTTCGTTCGCCTACGTTTCCCAGCAGGCCTGGATATTCCACGGTACCGTGCGTGACAACATCCTGATGGGAGAACCGTTCATCCAGGACAGGTAATCAGCGTGATTCTTTCACAGATCGAATACCACAATATTCTACTGTGACTTGTAAAAAAAGGTTAAAACTTTTTTTTTAATACAATTTGTCCAACAAAAAATAAATCTTAATAAATAAGGATATGGGTCAAATAAACACATTTTAATGAAAACAAACGTTTTCTTATAGTTAAGCATCTATAAGTTAACTAACTAATCACGTATCTGTTCCTGAGGTTGTTCACATTTGTGACATTAGAAAGCCCCAGGATCTCAATAAGACAAAGTAAATTACATTTAATCATTTAGCAGACTTACAGTAAGTACAGGGACATTCCCCCCGAGGCAAGTAGGGTGAAGTGCCTTGCCCAAGGACACAACGTAATTTTTGCACTGCCAGGGAATCAAACTGACAACCTTCAGATTACTAGTCCGCTTCCCTACCCGCTCAGCCACCTGACTCCTTAATACAAAGAACAATTATTTCCTCCTTTCTCAGGACCTAGTACTAGAATTGAAAGTTCCTAACAATTTTAAGAAAACTGGTTACCGTGGCTACTGATGAAAGAAACAATGTAACAGGTTACTTCTAGCAGAGAAAGCTACCTTGTTTATGAGAAGCATCAGTACCGTATCTTGTGGATGAAATGGTCTTTGACATAGACATGACGAGACACAAATAATGCAATGACACCATCGTGTTTTTGAGTTGGTCTTACTCAGCTCTTTTACAAGCCTCCTGAAGTACTTTGGTTACTGAGTTAATCTTAGTGCTTCCTTTTAATGGGAAAGTATCCCTTGGTTTATGAGAGGGCAGGCATGGCTTAGTGTGTCAAAGTGCCACGCTTGTTATCTAGCACAAAGGTTCAGCGTCAGAGGGCCCTGTTTAATGAACATTCTGACCTGGTCTGGCTTGAACTTTATTTTATCATACTTCCTTTTGACCGATTGATCCCTGTTACAGGAGAGAGTGCAATCTCAATATTGTGCCTATCAATTTAATGTGACTGTCGATGACTATATGGCTAACTGAGAAGGAGATTTTGATGCCTCAGTACACCCAGTAGAGAATACATTTTATTTTCCTCCAAAAATACCCGATAACTGCTTTTTTTGTGTTCCTTTCTGTCTTTCAAACAGGTATAAAAAAGTTATCCATGCATGTAGCCTGACACCCGATCTGGCTATTCTTCCCTATGGAGATAAGACTGAAGTAAGGATTTTTAGCATGGTCACTGTGCATCACATACAGTTGTCAAATCAACAATGAGCATCTATGCAATGGTTTTCCAACTGTAAAAGCATTGAATTTCCTTGAGAATTATATTTGCTGTTCTTTAGTACTATGGTGTCAAGCGTGTATAGAAATGTAAAGCCTTTATCCTCAAACCTGCTGACTCGCAAAAAAAGCGGATCTTTACGCGGCATTTTCCAATACTGCAGATCGCTCTGAATGTCCTCTCTGACTTCCCGTAGATCGGTGAGCGAGGCCTGAACCTGTCTGGTGGTCAGAAGCAGAGGATCAGCCTGGCCAGAGCCGTCTACTCCAACAAGGACATCTTCCTGCTGGACGACCCGCTGTCTGCCGTGGACGCTCACGTGGGGAAGCACATCTTTGAGGACTGCATTAAGCAGCAGCTGAAGGGGAAGTCCGTGATCCTGGTCACTCATCAGCTACAGGTACTCAGTGTTACCAGGGTTACAGCTTTGGCTATTTTTATTATTATTAACTTGACCTTCCAGGGGGGGGGGGGGGGGGGTTAGGGAATCAGGCTATTAATCAGAAGGTTGCCGGTTCGATTCCCGGCCACGCAATGATGTGTCCTTGGGCAATGCACTTCACCCTACTTGCCTCGGGGGGAATGTCCCTGTACTTACTGTAAGTCGCTCTGGATAAGAGCGTCTAAAATGACTAAATGTACATGAGTGGTGCTAATAATATGATCCATGACAGGATCCCCTGTTTTCCCTTCTTGTAGGACACGTTGTCCCTCATTTAAGTTCCCATGGTAGTCAGTGACCAAGACAATTACATAAAGCTCTTGTCTAACCAAGACATTGAAAAAAATCTGTATTTTACAGTCAACGCACATTTACCTAGTAAATGTTTTGCTGTACACAGGTTGTTCGAAGGGCTCTAAAACAAATACCTTAGTGCCTTGTGTAAATGTGTAACTTTTATATATGTCGGGTTGAATTTGATCATTGTGCTTGCTGTCTTTTCCATCTCCCCCCACAGGGGGAAAAGCTTAGCTTAGGTTCAGGTTTCTAAGCTGGGTCTGTTGGTGTAGCAATAGATACCAGAAAACGAAAAATTCACACTTGCCTGCTTGTGCCTTTAATGTTTGTATAACTTATTACAGTAACTGAACCTATTTACTGTGTCGGCAGGATTTTTCCGATGTCAAATGATGTCGAGTCCAGGACGAAAAAAAATCTAAAGTTTTCTCCGTATTATTCGCTTTTAATTGTAGTGCTGACCTGTGTTTTGGAAATTGTGGTTTCAGTAAAAACTAGGGGAAAAGTGTCTGTAAATGTCGGTGTTGTTGGTGTGATCCATATTTCTGTCTGCCCACCAGTACCTGGAGTTCTGTGACGAGGTCCTCGTGCTGGAGAGCGGGGAGATCCTGGAGGTGGGGACACACAAGGCTCTGATGGAGGCCAAGGGCCGATACGCACAGCTCATTAAAAACTTCCAGCTGGAACAGTCGAAGGTAAGACACATTGTTCTCACGTTATCTCTCTCTCCGTTGCTCTTCTTTGTCATCGTGAGCTATCACACAGTGCCTATGAAATCTTTAACCTACAGGCAGTTTTAAAGTTGGTTCTGAAGCCATGATTTTTTTAAATCTCAGGTATGTGGGATAGTCAATTAAATCTGACACACATATAATATGAACAGTGTAATATAATTCTGTTTGTCTTGTATAATTAGGCACAAAATGAGGAGATGGATAAGCAAGCCGAGCCCGTTGAAGTACACAAGAAGGATATTGATGAAGAAAATGTCAACGGAATGGATAATCCAGGTATTGACAGGGATACACGTTTTAATGACATTTTTTGTGGTTTTGGACACTACGGACATGCTGATGTGTGTGACATCTTTCTACAGCCTTTGACATGTCAGATGAATCCAATGAGAACAGAGTGGAATCCAGGTTTGAGGTTAAGGGTAAGTAGTGTAAGGCTGTTGAATAAATATTTCCCTGTTTGACTTTTATCTACGACAAACTACTAAGCACTGTCTCTCATCTTGCCTCATTAGAAAGATAACCACGGCAATACACAGTTCAGTCATTACACATCCTGCACCACATGTCGGATTAACTGGTTCATTTAAAAGACACTTATTTTAACAAAGATCCTTGGAAGCACTATTTGTAACATTTTCCTTTTTTTTTTAAATTATGTATAATGTTTTTGCCATCAACATTTTTGTATTTTGTATCTGCGACAGTTGATGGTGTCTGATGTTGTTCCCTCCTACAGAGGACCAGCTGGTGCAGCAGGAGGGCTCCGTGGAAGGATCTGTGACCTGGAGGACCTACCATCAGTACTGCCTCGCCGCTGGAGGTCCGACTCACACACTGACTCACTCACCCACACACTGACACACTCACTAGCTCACTAACTCGCTCACTCACTCACTCACTGACACGCTCACACACTCACACACTGACTCACTCATTCACACATCTCTCTCTCGCTTGTTCGCTCACATAAACCCACACACACACACACACACACACACACACACACTGATACACAAATGCA
The DNA here is from genome assembly GCA_023658055.1 of Thaleichthys pacificus. NCBI lineage: Eukaryota > Metazoa > Chordata > Actinopteri > Osmeriformes > Osmeridae > Thaleichthys > Thaleichthys pacificus. The sequence goes on along the minus strand of CM042853.1, from coordinate 2,026,714 downwards.
CACAGTTAGAGAGATGGAGGTACGAGTTTGCCACATTGTGTTAGCTGCAGCAGATATCTTCCATCCAGTAGCACTGTACCTGATCCATATCTTATCATCTCTCAGGGTATATCCTGCTGACATTAGTCATGCTGATCTTCATTCTGCTGGTGGGGACCACTGCCTTCAGCAACTGGTGGCTCAGCTACTGGTTAGAGCAAGGATCTGGGGTGAGGACACTCAGTCTTGTTTTTACTGTTTGTCAGCAGCATCAACAGTTGGGCTGCTTGGAACAACAGCTTGGGAGGGTGTGGATTCTAGAATGTATCTTGGGAGGGTGTGGGGGATTCTAGAATGTATCTTGGGAGGGGGGGGGGGATTCTAGAATGTATCTTGGGAGGGGGGGGGGGGAACTTCTGTTGAACATCCTGAATAGATGGACCACAGGTTAACACATGGTAATTCTCATCTGACTTACCACATAGATGTGTGGAAATAAGACATCCTAAACAACTTCACGTGACTCCTTTTTTTAAATTTGTGTTTGCAGACGGCGAACATTTCCACCCCTGACATGGGAGACATCTCCCTAAACCCTGACCTGAGCTTCTACCAGATGATCTACGGTCTGACGGTGGTGGCCATGTTGGTGCTGAGCGCCATCAAAGGCTATTCCTTCGTCAAGGTCACCCTCCATGCCTCCTCCAAGCTCCACGACAACATGTTCAAGAAGGTACGAGAAGCTGGAGGACACGCTACAAAGACAACAATTACAAAGCTAATTTAGCTCATGCTAAGCTAATTCTGGTGTTAATCGTTTATTTACATTTAGCTAACACTTTTAGACAAAGCGACTTACACATTGTTATATTATGTACAGCAGAACTTGCTATAGTAAATAAAGAACAGCGTATTATAACCAGAAGTGCTTAACGATGCTTAGTGCGCCACAAGGTAACACCAAGCTAATTAACGAGATAAGCTAATTGTAACTACCTGTGCTTCCCCCGTCCTCCAGATCTTAGCCAGCCCCATGAGTTTCTTCGACACCACCCCCACAGGACGCTTGGTGAACCGCTTCTCCAAGGACCAGGACGAGGTGGACACTGTGATTCCTTTCAACATGGAGAACTTCCTCCAGTTCCTCCTCATCATCACCTACACCATCTGCACCATCTCTGCCGTCTTCCCGCCTCTTCTCGCGGCCGTGGCCATCCTGGGGACCATCTTCGCCCTCATCCTGTTGTGAGTTCAGGACCGCCGTTATCACCGTCGTCGCAATAACGTATTAGTTTATGTTAGGACGCTTTTATCCAAAGCGACATACGCGAAGGGGATTCGAACCTGTGACCTCTTGATTTGTGTGTGTGTGTGATCAATTGCCCCACCACGAGCTTAAACCCTGAGCTATACCCTTCCCCCATCGTCATGGCGGCATCTTTGTCACCCCCGTCGTGTCTGTGAACACACGTGCTGAAGGAGATGTTGTCAAGCCGAGTAAACAGAATACCCCCTTACCATTATTCTTTGTGTGTCGTCAGTATGTTCCAGAGGAGTATTAGAGAGATGAAGAGGATGGAGAACATCAGTCGTTCACCGTGGATCTCCCTCACCACCTCCACCATCCAGGGTCTCAGTACCATCCACGCCTACGACAAGAGACAGCAGTACATAGAGCAGTAAGACATTACATTTAGTCATTTAGCAGACGCTCTTATCCAGAGCGACTTACAGAAAGTACAGGGACATTCCCCCCCGAGGCAAGTAGGGTGAAGTGTCTTGCCCAAGGACACAACGTCATTTGGCACGGCCGGGAATTCCTCCGGGAATCGATCCGGAAACCTTCTGATTACTAGGCCGATTCCCTAACCACTCAGCCACCTGACTCCCTGCCTCACCATCAAGACCCAGACCTCCCTTCACACTGGTCACAGTTAAACACTGTACCAAGTAGTTTGTTTGTTAAAATAAAATGGAGGACAGATAGTGGACTGTCTGGCTTTTCACAGGAATTATTGACTCTATTGATTGACTTTATGACCCCCTTATTATTGATTAGATTAGAAGTCGGATTGAGTTTAAGAGCACAGCTGTGTGCCGTGTCCCTGTTTGTCTAAACTAAACACAACCTCTCCTAGGAACACAGACGACAACACATATTTGCATGTTGACACTGTAGCAACCAAGGGGCTCAGAGTGAGGAATTGACCTTGCATAGCTGAAGATGGCCACATGACCAGGCACAGTGTACACCTAAAAAAGGCAATTTATTAACAAAATACGAACACAAAAGTTTTCAACAGAACCTTGAGCTGGTCTAGGGTGCTAGGGTGGGGACGCCCACTAACAGAGATTCGAACCTGTGACTTTTTGACCTGCAGTCAAATGCTCTACCACTGACCTACTATCCATCCCCTTATTCCGGTGAATTCCGTTGTTATTTCCAGGTTCCAAACGATGAGCGACACCAACAGTAACCACTTCCTGTTGTTCAACTGCGGCACACGCTGGCTGTCGTTCTGGCTGGACCTCCTGTCGGCCACCGTGGCCTTGGTAGTGGCTCTGTTTGTGGTGCTCAGCGACAGCAGCATCATCAGTCCCTCCATGAAGGGCCTTGCCCTGTCCTACACCATCCAGGTACAGGGGCCATGTCCTGGACTCTGGATTTGAGCTTAGCTTTGACTTAGTTTGGGGCTCGATTACTCAGTGTAAATGTGCGTAATGAGCACTATGTCATCGTCTCTTAACTTTTTTGTCCTCGTTAACTCACTGCTGGTGAGGTGACGAAGTGAGTTCAACAATGTTACACAATGCTGCCCTCTGCTGGTCTGTGGTGCAGCTTCCAAAGTGGTGCCTGTTCCCTGGTTCAAATGGTTCTCTCTCTCTCTCTGTCTCTGTCTCTTTGTGTCTCTCTGTGTGTCTCTCTCTTTGTTGCTGCTATCGTCTCTCTCTGTCTCTCTCTCTGTGTGTCTCTCTCTCTGTCTCTCCCTCTGTGTGTCTCTCTCTTTGTTGCTGCTATCGTCTCTCTCTCTGGTCTCTAGTTGACAGGCATGCTCCAGTATGTAGTGAGGCTCTCCACAGAGCTGGAGGCCAAGTTCACCTCCGTGGAGAGAATGCAGGAGTACAGCACGGTGAGTCATATCCACAGCAACACACTTTGTCAGGTCTATTCTGATTTATTTCATATACTGTTGTTGAGAATGTTTATCTAACGTAGAATTAGGGGTTAGGTCGGTAACTGGGAAGCTGTTTAGAGGAGCGGGAACGAGAATTACGTTCTGTCTGTACTTGTTTCAAATAAACCTGAAACTTTAAACAGTTACTTTCAGATAAGAAAGCTTGTTGCAATTGATACATGTCAAGAAGAGACAGACAGGCACCGATCTGCTACGTGTCTCAAATCCAGATTCCTCTCCACGCTTATACTCCCTCCCTCCCCCCCCTCCCCTCCCCTCCCCCTCCCCCTCCCCCTCCCCCTCGCTCCCTCCCTCCCCCCCCTCCCCTCCCCTCCCCGTCTCCCTGTCTCCCTCCAGGGCTGTGTGTCAGAGGCTCCTAAGAGGGTAAAAGGTGTCCACATCCCTGAGGGCTGGCCCCATGCTGGAGCCATCAGCTTCCAGGACTACAAGATGAGGTACAGGGAAAACACGCCCATAGTGCTCGACGGACTACAAATCAGCATCAGGCCAAAGGAGAAGGTCGGCATTGTGGGAAGAACGGGCTCGGGTAAGGCTTCTATTGTCCTGTCTGTGAAACCTCACTTTTACAAGGGGGAAAAAATGGGCCTGTAACAGTATTGAAAATACAGCATCACTCATCTTAGATTGGGGTTTTAATTAATAATTCATTTTTCAGTCGCAAGATAAATGCAATATTCTGAAAGAATACAGCCACAAAAAAAAACACAGCCGTATTTGAGCTACTGTCCCTCTGTAACGTGTATCTACGGTCCACACAGGGAAGTCGTCTCTGGGCGTGGCTCTGTTCAGACTGGTGGAGCCCGCCGCGGGCACCATCACCATCGACGGCGTGGACACCAGCTCCATCGGTCTGGACGACCTTCGCAGCAAGCTGTCCGTCATCCCCCAGGACCCGGTCCTTTTCATAGGCACCGTGAGGTACAGCCCGTCCACTACACCTGGTCATGCTAACACACACACACGCTACGGCACACTTTTACACACCTGCATGCACTACATTTACATTTAGTCATTTAGCAGACGCTCTTATCCAGAGCGACTTACAGTAAGTACAGGGACATTCCCCCCCGAGGCAAGTAGGGTGAAGTGCCTTGCCCAAGGACACAACGTCATTTCCCATGGCCGGGAATCGAACCGGCAACCTTCAGATTACTAGCCTGCTTCTCTAACCGCTCAGCCACCTGACACCTGATGCACTAGCTCTCTCCTTTGGAAGTGCGTGTGGCACATCCCTGTGTGTCTTTCTCTATATTCCACATCTTCTTTTCGATGCAATGTGTTCATCTTCTCTTTTAGTTGTTTAGTTATTGTGATTGATTCTGTGAACTTGTCCTTTTAGATATAACCTGGACCCGTTCAACAACTACAGCGATGAGGAGATCTGGTCTGCCCTGGAGAAGACGTATATTAAAGACACGGTATGTTCTTGTATCACTTTTCTGTGTCACTGGTTGATTACAGCCTTGTCATGTTGTGTTGTACTTCTAGAACAACAGTGATGATGAGGAGGAAGATGAAGATAAGGGTGATGAAAATTATGATGAGGATGATGATGATGATGATAGTAAGGATGATAGTAAGGATGATAGTGAGGATGATGATAGTGACCCTGCTCTCTCCCAGATATCCGCGCTGCCTAAGAAGCTGCTGTCGGAGGTGGTGGAGAACGGAGAGAACTTCTCTGTGGGCGAGAGACAGCTGCTGTGCATGGCCAGAGCCCTGCTCAGGAACTCCAAGGTGTGCTGCACATCTTCACCCATCCACATGTACCAACGACATCCCTGGGCTCTCTCACATTTACATTTACATTTAGCAGACGCTCTTATCCACAGCGACTTACAGTGAGTACAGGGACATTCCCCCCGAGGCAAGTAGGGTGAAGTGCCTTGCCCAAGGACACAACGTCAATTTTCTCGGCCAGGAATCGAACCGGCAACCTTCTGATTAATAGCCCGACTCCCTAACCGCTCAAACATCTGACTCCATCATCTCTATAGTCTCAATGATTCCAACACCCACTATTTCAGTGCTCGTTGAAAACATTCATAAATACATTTATGAACAACACAACCAGATAACCCATACCTTGACAGAAAAGAACTGCAGAAACGACTCTTTAAATCGTACCCACACAGCAGCAGATGTGACGCACCCTATGCTTAACACAGACCCAAACTACCACAGCAGCGCTCAAAGTAGAAACGACCCAGCGACCGTGTGAGGTCTCATGTCTCATCTGCCCCTCTCAGATCATCCTGCTGGACGAAGCGACGGCCTCCATCGACTCGGAGACGGACAGCCTTATTCAGCACACCATCCGGGAGGCCTTCCAGCACTGCACCATGCTCACCATCGCCCACCGCATCAACACCGTCCTGGACTGTGACCGCATCCTGGTCCTGGACAACGGCAAGGTAAATGCCTGCACACACACGTGTGTGTGTAACACAATACACACACACACCTGCTTGCATAAGCAGTACGCACACATATGCATAAGAAATACATACGTATAAACCTATACACACGTGCAATACATACACACACACATGCATATACCAAAGCACACACATCCATATACCAATACACACACACATGTACATATGTACGCATATACACAGACAAGTATATATTCACATGAAAACACAGACACACTGGCTTTTGTTTGTCCAGTCGCTCGGGATAAGAGCGTCTGCTAAATGTAAATGTTTGACTGTTTTATCTCTGCCTGTGGATCCATAAAGGGTGATCTGATCTGATCTTCATGTGTCTCCCAGGTGGTGGAGTTTGACCCTCCAGAGGTGCTGATGAAGAGGCCAGACTCTTTGTTCGCCTCTCTCCTGGAGGCAGCCAACACGGTCAACACGTAAAGCAGGTCCAGATGTGAACACAGTTTTCCTGGCCTGCACCCAGCTACCATCACTGCTGACCCAGCTCTCATCACTGCTGACCCAGGTCTCGTCACTGCTGACCCAGGTCTCATCACTGCTGACCCAGCTCTCAGCGCTGTTGTGGAGGTTGTTTTTTGGGAGGCATGTCTCGAAAGACTGTCAAACAAAACTGGTTCCTCTTCAAGTGTCAAAAAAACAAAACAGGTTCCTATTCCATGGTACTCAACTTTAATTCTTCAAAGTTAGGCAAAGAACAAAACAACTCAATTACTAACCAGTTTACTAACAGACTGTTTGACTAATCGGTAGATGAAAAGCGTTGAGACTGTAGGTGGAAAAAGCTGATGCATTGGGGAAGTTGGAAGAAGCTACATCCATGGTCTAAGGCCTATAGAGGCATCCCACATCTACTTTCCATGTCCTGCACATGGTCCCATGCCACCCACAAAAAACATATTCTAGTTGAGATGTGTGCAATATCCCATATCTCCTGTAACCCCCACATACGTGTAGCTCCTGCCAAACCCCCTCATCATATGCTACTCCCGGTTCCTTCGTGACCTTCGTTCGCCCTACACACTCACATACACACTCACAGATACACACACTCACAGATACACACACACTCACAGATACACACAGACACAGAATGGAACATATAATCTAGTGGATTTGTTATTGCAGATAAATCCATAGCACATGCAAAGGGATTTGTAGATATTTTTTATGCTTTTAGCATATCATTTTCCTGTGTTGATCTATTTGCAAGGAGCGTTCGTTGTGAAAGACAATTTTCCTGTGTCGATGCACAGGGTTCTGTAATGTTGACAACAGAAGTTGTTTGGCATGTGTATATTTTCTATTTATATTAGTATACAATATGAAATAAATATGAAATATTTATTCAATTTTGGTATATCTGTGAATGTACAGTACTGTAAATCATATGTCAAGAGCCAAGATTTCAGATGCCTTGAATGTAACTGAATAATAGTACATTTACATATACTATTTTAACAAAAATGTGTTTTTGGAACAGACAAGTGTATCTACAGATTGTATTTATATAGCTCAGTGCACTTTGCAATTCTGAGTTATTTTTCATTCTTTGAATTTTTAACTCATTTTGTGAGGATTGTGTTCTTGATTGATGGTTGATTTTGAGATGTTGAAAATCACTGTTACAGATATCTTGTTGAAGCCAGTATCTCAATAAAGCATAACTTAAAGGGGAGAAGGCTTTAAAATAAAATTACAAGTAATTCACTTTTACTTAAACCTGAACAGCAGAGGTCACTGTATCCTGTGTTACATACTGTTAGACCAGATTGCGAATGGATTGCGTCAGTGAAGCGTGATGAAACAGGATGAAACTTGTTTTGAGAATAAAACTGTGACTGATTGTTGACGGTAGTTCAATTTAGGCCAAGTGTGTCTCTAAATAATGTTGTCTTTAGAAAACAAAGCCTAATTAATTTTCTACTCTCTCACTCACTGATGCGTTCAGACGTTAACACGCAGGATGGTAACCAAACCGGTATTGAGATTAGCTGGTTTGATGAATAATGCATAAACACCTGCCAACAAACACAAAGCATGAATGATCCGGAAGGATCTGCAAAAAAGCAAAAATTGTTTTTTTGTTACATTTGTTAGATTCTTTTTTTTATTTTATTTGTTTTACAATGCAAATGCACTCTAAAGCCTGCAGACAATTTCAGTTTCACACACTGCTCTGCGACAGCAACACATACAACCACTTTCAATCGAAATATGAGCTGAATTTTGTTTAAATCTGTGTTGCATATCCATGTTTGGATAGGAAGAACTGCACGTGTACACAAGAGGTCAGCATTGCCTAGGACGGAAGACTGAGACGGTGAGCGTTGTACCAGCTAAAATTCAGAAAGGAGAAACAGTAGCATACACATTCATTATCGCCACAAAAAATAGACACTAGCAATGAGTTAAAAATGAAATTGGCAGTAAATGCTTCTACGACTTGGCCTTGCCATTGTTGAAAATGTATACACTGCAAGGTTCATTACTTTATTCCCCCGTTCAGGTCATAAAGTACCGTGTTAGACGATTACAAACTCAAATTAACGGAGCCAAGGAAAACGTGTGATTAAGTGCGCCTCGCTTGTTTTACAAACCCCTGCTGGACTACAACCGATTCCGATTATTTTTATCGCCCTGTCCATCCGCCTGGTAGTTTTAAAGAACAACAAATCTTTGTCAATTGTGAGGCGACTATTCTTAGCCTTGTATTACAGTTGGCTAGCGAGGCTTCTCTTTCCTCATGTTTTCTGGAAGAGAAAAAAAAAAACAAGTGAATTTTCTGGATGAAGCAAAAGTGCTTTTGATATAGCCAAGAAGCTAATTGGAGCCGTTTGAGACATTAAACAGACACTCGTCTGCAGATGTGGTTTACTCGTCCCCAGTATTCTGCCGTCCGATCATCTGAACCCCCCCTTTCGCTAACAAATCTTCAAGCTGAAAAAGCTGATTACGCTACGTTTTCACACAGGAAATGCTTAATCCTTTGATATATGGTCTAACCTGAACATAACCTCTCCCCATCTTCCAAGGTGTCCTAGAAGAGAAAAATATCCAGTAGTCTTTTTAGAGTTTGTGTTTGGTATGGATGATGAGAGCCCGCTGTCTGTGAGTATTGGTTTCACTCTTGGCCTGATGTATGCATGGAGACTGTACAGAATGTCTGCTTTCTGGCACTGAAGGCATCCCCAGCACAATATCTTAAATGTTTTCATGTGTTTCTGTTGGGACGGATCTTTCTTTCCATCCAAATGGATCAGCTGCTTGTGAATATATTCACTCCAGCAGTTTCATTCATGTGTGTGTCATAGGGATTATGTTGCGCTGTGCTTGATCCTGATTACCAGGCCATCTGCATGACATGCGGGGCCAGTTCTGAGGCTTTTCGAAGTGATAGTTTTGGGATGGAACCGGCAAGATGATTTTTTTCTCAGTAAACTCTCGAGTTGTTGGAAGATTCAAAACTTAGTGTCTCTTGTTTTCTGGGACAGAGTCTACCCGGAAAGGAAATGAAAGGTTATAAAAGGTTAAAAAGTGATTGATGTTGCATTTATCCAAACTAAGTTAGGATTCTGGGTCATGGGTTGTGAACAGGCAGCAGGTTTATGATTCACATGTTCAAGACAGTTAAAGTTGCTCATTTGAAATTGAAGCATCGCCACTCATTTGTGGATGAACTTCCATTTGTGGATGAACTTGACTCCACTTTCATGGCATGCGCACAAACAGGTCAAGGCACAAGAACTGTAGGTTGAATTTGTGGTTGTACTGGATAATTTAATATATATATAGCCTACATGACAGAAAAGCCCCGTTCAAGTCGGACTACTCCAGAGGCATTTTTATACTTTCTGAAAAAGGCAAATCTGTCCCCTCCCCTTTTCTTTAAGAAAAACTATTTTATGGCCGCATCCTCAGTCGTTATAAAAAGTTGTCCCCCCCACATCTGAAAACAAACCTTCACCCCTGACCTACTCACAGGAGAACTTCCACACTCTGGGACTCTGACTGTGGTCTCTAGGACTCTGACTGTGGTCTCTAGGACTCTGACTGTGGTCTCTAGGACTCTGACTGTGGTCTCTAGGACTCTGACTGTGGTCTCTGGGACTCTGACTGTGGTCTCTAGGACTCTGACTGTGGTCTCTAGGACTCTGACTGTGGTCTCTGGGACTCTGACTGTGGTCTCTAGGACTCTGACTGTGGTCTCTAGGGACTCTGACTGTGGTCTCTGGGACTCTGACTGTGGTCTCTAGGACTCTGACTGTGGTCTCTAGGACTCTGACTGTGGTCTCTAGGACTCTGACTGTGGTCTCTAGGACTCTGACTGTGGTCTCTAGGACTCTGACTGTGGTCTCTAGGACTGACCTAGCTCCTTGTGTTCCTCGCTCTCCTGTTTGAAAAGAGGAAACATCCACTGTGTGCAGTGACAGGAGACCTCTGATCTCAGCGCTGTGCCAAAGAGCAGAAGTGACCGGACAGTTTAATAGAGGATGACTCACCCTTGTGACTGTGAGCTGGTTGGCCACATGAGGCCACCACACCACACAATAGTCACTCATGGGATGGTCGTGTGTGTTTTCCACGTGCAACCATCATGGGAAGGAAATGTAGATAGAAAGTGTGTGTTTGACACACAAATACCCCCCCCCCCCACACACACACACACACACACCTCTTTCCCCCTCAGATGCACTTAAACAGTATACATTAGTTTGCGGTTGAATCACCCAACCTTGAAAGTTGGTTACAAGTCATTTACACTGTGATGAATGCATTGTATACAGCTCATCAGATTCTTTGTTCCCTGTAGCATTGCTTATCAGAAGTGCACGTTTTGGGTTCATCATTCCTGTTTTGGGTCTTTAAAGAACCCTCTATCACACATACACACACACTTCTGTAGATTACAGGCCCCTACTTGTCTATCTGAAATGGAATCCCCTGCCAGACCTGCTTCTTCTCTTCTACCTCGTTACCGTAGGCTGTTTTCATGACGGCACCAACCGCTCAGCCTTGACCGTCACATGTAGCGGCGCTCATCGTGATCCTTCGTTTCGCCGTGTTGGAATCAGGTTATTTTCCCACTGCACCGTAGCCTGTCCTGCCAGAAAGATGATATGATTGTCATCTCTCCCTCGTAGTTCACAATCAGCTGTTGTGGAATGTAGTTTCGATTGTCAGAACGTGCACGCTTGTTCGCAGAACGGCTCGCTGAGAGGCCTGGTTTGTAGTTCAGTGCTCTTCCAAAGGGAGCGCCGACTCCTACGGAATTTATTCGAGTCTCGTGTTTTATGTTTGAATTGAGGCATTTGGAACATCTATCACTGCCACTGTAGGAAGGACAGTATGTTTTTAGAGACCATTCAATTGTTCATTGGGGAGTTCCCTGAAGTTTAATGTTATTTCTGTCAAAATACTTTTATGGATTCCGAAGAAAATGTTGGCAGGCGTCTGAACCTTTCTCTATGAGAAATTTTCACATATATGTTTTTCAATGTAAGACTAAATATCTGAGTCTACCTTAAAATGTCCCTTCACACCAGTAAATATAGTGATGATTTTATTTCTCAAGCACAGTGTGTGTGTGTGGGTGTGTGTGTGTGTGTCAAACCATGTGTGTGTCAAACCATGGGGTCAAACCATGGGGTCAAACCTATTTATATTGCTCAAAGAATGCATTATGTTGAACCTTAAAACATCAAGTTGACCTCTGTCCTGATCTCCTCATATCAGGCTCTTGTGGTGTTTGACCTCTCATACCTCACGATCCCATGTGCATCACTGATTGGGCCTCAGGATCCCTAGCTGAACCAATAGAGACAAGCCACAAGTCCAAGACCGACCTTCCAAACTTTAGTCGATCTGTTTAGGAGCTTTTCCTTAACTCTACCTATTAGTTTGGCCCGGTTAATGGCTGCACAATTTACACACACTCACACACTCACACAACACACACACACTCACAGAACACAAACACACTTACACAACACAGAGACCCATGTATTCACAAAAACACCAGCACACACATGCTTGTGTACAGCACATGACTATGGGCCATGCCCCTCCTACCTTTCCCACACATACATGTACACACACACATACATACATGTACACACACACATACATACACACCCACACACACCTGTGATTGGCCGGGTGACAGGTAAGGCGGCTCCCTCTGTGTTGACTGATAATCAGTGAGTGTGCAGACAGGGTAGGCTGCAAGATGATAAGATAAGGGAGAGAAGGGAGGTGCAGAGAGAGAAAGAGAGAGGGAGGGAGAAAGAGAGAGAGAGAGGGAAAGAGAGAGAGAGAGAGATGGGCTATAAAAAAGGATCATTGACCCCTTCTTTGGTCCCTGTGATTACAGACAGGACTTTACACCCCTCCCAGACGTTTTTGGCTACAGTATTCTGAACCCCAAGTAAGCTGCTTAACATATGATTTAGTAAGTAAACTGAAAAGGAGAAAGGTGGGGAATAGGGTGACAAGCCCTCTTGTACCACTATGTAAAGTAATGTACTTTCTAACCTCGAGCCTCAGCAGAACTACAGCGAGTCCTTCAACAGGGCCACGATCGTCTGCAACTCCATTATTCTCAATCCAGTCGACACATTGTCACATGATCAGCGATTTGTGGTCACAGGCGAGCATGAGATCATCAGGGGATAAAATCAATCAGGGGATGAAACTAAGTAACCAGGTTATCAGATAAAACTGCAATTTGATTTGTGCTAATCAGTGGTGTGATAACGGTGCCTGTTTTATAGAACGTTGCCTTTACCGACACACACTCGGCAAACAGCGCATCATGCAGCATCCCCGAGAGTGTGTGTGTGTGTTTCTGCATGTGTGTGTGAGCCACTGCTGTGCCCAATCGGCCCCACACCCCCACCAGTACATCACACATGTGTCTCACCTAAACACATGGTACACACTTGCAATCAGACTAACTAAGGAAATGGCAGGAAGGGTTTTAGGGGAGAGGCCGGCGGGACAGCTCCCTCGCTGAACTCGAAAACACGGGAGTCAGATGGCTGAGTGGTTAGGGAATCGGGCTACTAATCAGAAGGTTACCGGTTCGATTCCAGGCCGCGTCAAATGACGTTGTGTCCTTGAGCAAGGCACTTTACCCTACTTGCCTCGGGGGGAATGTCCCTGAATTTACTGTACATTGCTCTGGATAAGACGGTCTGCTAAATGTAAAACGTCCAGAGTTCCTCCGACCACTCCTCCGTCCTCCACTCCTTTCCCTCCCCAGGCCCCAAACATCTCGCCCAGTACGGCCTGTGGAAGCCCGTATGACTGGCCTTTGTCCTGGATTACCCTATAATGCAATGTAATCATGACCCTTGGCCCAGTTCGCCGCCATAACGAAAAAGAGATACGGACCGTAAATCAAACGGGGCCTATCTAAGGCTCTTATCGCCGAATGAGTTACCGTAGCGTCCGCTTGTGCATCCAGGATAATCAGCACAACGCCGTTTTATACCTGCAGGATATGAACCACGTCTACTATCAGCCAGACAAATGCCTTATCTGTGTGAAATAAAAAGCATCGGCTCAATGCAACCCAATGGGAAGCATCATCATGCAAATGATTATCCACAATACATTTTAAAGAGTTGATTGGAGCTGTTAGTCTAGCCAAGCTTGGCCTAGTTTGGCCTAGTTCAGCCAATTCTGTCATCCCAGCCTAGCAACAGACTTTGCCCTCAGCCTGTGTTTGCTCAGCCATCTATTGCTGTAATGTCAGATTCGGGGGGAGGAGGTAGATATTAGCTGACCTGACCGACCTTTCTGGTCAGGAGTAGAAGTGCTGACAGATGATACTCGTGACTTTCTTTTCTTTTTGCTTTAGTTCCTCCAACCGACATAAAACCCTTGTGCATCTGACTGAAAAATGCGCACATCGGTGAATCCCCTCTCTCTCTCTCTCTCTGCCTCTTCCTCCATCTCTCTCAACCCTTTTTCTCGAATGAATTCCCTCTTTCACTCCGCTCTATCTGTTACCTGTAACTGTCTTAGTGAGACACAACGGGCCTCTCTCATCTGACTCTGCAGAATCATCTCATCTACCCTGGCCTCAGTCTCACACCACTATCTCCACACACTGCCCGGGGAGACAATGTTTCACAATAAGTTTTTAAAGTGATGGAACACTGCTACACGAAAAGATAAAATAAAGAGGGATTGTCGCATCAGGACAGCGCGTAGGGGATGGGGGAATGGGCGTCAAGGGTGATGTTGAGAATTACGCAAGCCTGCCTCCCCTGTTGAGTTGGGAGCATAGGGGAGCCGATGGGTTAGATTTTAGTGAATTTCTTTGCGGTCATTTCAAGGTCAAGGAAAAGGAAGGAGTTATGGGGTTTGGAGACCCAGTGAGAACGAACAGTGGCACTGGACGGTTGTGTTTTGGGAAGTGAGGCCATGAGAGAGCAGAGGTGTGGATGAGTGTGTGGTGATCCGCGCTAGGTAAAGGCCTCCCTTTGGAGTGTGTGGTGATCTGCGGTAAAGGCCTCCCTTTGGAGTGTGTGGTGATCCGCGCTAGGTAAAGGCCTCCCTTTGGAGTGTGTGGTGATCCGTGGTAAAGGCCCCTCCCTTTGGCGACTGGCCATCCTCTGTCGTTCCATCATGGCATGGGAACAGATTTTTGGTTACTGGTGCGTGTGCGTTCGTGCTATGATTTGTGATTGTAGCGAACGTGTTGATTGACAGTGAGAGTTGTAAAGGGGGTGATTTGAAATCTCTTGCAGATGCACTGTACCATGAAGAGCTATTAGTGTTTGTCAGAATGATGATTGTGGTTTGGCTTGACAGATTTTCTGTGGTGTATAAGGAGGTTAACCCTTCGACACAATAAGTTTCATGTGTTTTCGCTCGTAATCAAACCGCGTCACAGCACTGATATTCAAGGAGACTTCCTGGAAAGTTGTTTTGTTTAAAAGTCACAGTCATTCAAGACAATGTAAGCACCTCGCCCACGTAAGACAATGAAGCTGTGTCAAATGTTTGCAGTACATGTGCAGGGGCAGCATTTCAAGGATGGTGAAGCAGGCTGAAATAAGTACAAGATAAACATAATAGTCATGAATCTTAGCCTAACCCTAACTCTAATAAATCTCAAATAAAGTCCAAAATCCCATGAAAGACCATTTTCTTCACAAATCACCCCTGTCAACCTCAGCTCATCTGTGACATACGACGGCCCTGAAGTGCAAATCACAACAGCAAATCATAAAACACAACGCCAAATAGGTAAACACATGCCAAATAGGAAAACACAAAACAAATCAAAAACACAACGCCAAATCGGAAAACAAAACAGCACCTGCTGTCAACCTGTTTGAATGGTTTTCGACGGGACAGAGAGCAGCACCATCTCGATTTACTGACATTTTCGGTACACTTATAACACATAATATCAATTGGTTACTGGTGTGTTGCATCATGTATATGTCTGATACTTTATTAACATTTATGTATTACATTTACATTTAGTCATTTAGCAGACGCTCTTATCCAGAGCGACTTACAGTAAGTACAGGGACATTCCCCCCGAGGCAAGTAGGGTGAAGTGCCTTGCCCAAGGACACAACGTCATTTTGCGCAGCCGGGAATCGAACCGGTAACCTTCAGATTACTAGCCCGACTATTACATGATTAACCTATAACAATAGGCAGCCATATGTGAAGCAGAGCTAGAAATGGCATGCTAGCTGCATACTGTAGCCTAATGAGGACTATTGTTCTACTGAACATTTAACTTTCGACTGTTGAAGTAAATAGGACTAAACACGTTTTTTTATTCATCAGCCCACTTAGGCCTACAATTTACCACGTTAACAACATTTGTTATGTTCTGTGTACTTATATGTTATTCCAGGTTGCTTTGCTTCTTGTCCTAAGAATTTCAGTGCCCAGTTGGACCCTGTGTTGTTCTGTGCATCTGACAATGAAAGACTTGAACTTGAACATTTATATTTGTATTAGCCTTCTTGATGCAAGTTGAATCTAATCTAGATAGCAATCACACCAGCAACTGCTCAATTTAAGACAATAAATGGTAAATAGAACAGAATATAGAAGGCATTAAAACATTTTATTATACAATATGTCCAGTGAGAGGGTCATGTTTGTTTTTAGTGAGTGGACCTGAAATTTCTGCCGAGCGTTGAGAGCTAGTTGGACGATAGGAACCCTTAATCTGCAATTCATTGTCGCTAGCTCTAATCACTAACTACGCTAATAAGAGAAGACTAATTTTGTATGCCAACGAACACCAATAACTAGAACTAATTGGACAAACGTGACTTCAAGTGCTTATACTCATCCTGATGTTGTGATTGGTTGACAACATATCAACTATCACATTGTAAGTATGCCTTGCATCAAAATCATTCTTAAAAATAACGAAAGTATCTTCGAGGGATTCATGTTTTCAAAATAGGCGTTCTCCTTCCTGATAAAAGACAGACAGTCTGTCCACCCTTACAAAAAAGAAGTATATTAAAGTATACTATAAGTATACTAAAATATGGATAGTACACTTTTAGTTCACTTTTGATATACTTTTAAGAAGTATACTTAGAAAATAGTTCACTTTTGATATACTTTTAAGTATGCTTTGAAAATAGTTCACTTTTGATATACTTTTAAGTATGCTTTGAAACAGAAAATTGTATACATGTCTTCTGGAGTAGGATGTACGTTTTCTATTACCTACAGCAAAAACAGTCAAAATAATTTTTAAGTACATCACAGGTAAAAAATTTTGATCCATCTCATTCTAATTATTCGTGTCTAGGAAAATCTATTATGCATTGCACATTGAATCTTTTTTTGGTACTGAAGCTGTAACCTTAATTACTGCCAAAACATTTTGAAGCCCTATACTCTTATACTAATAATTATCAATTGGAGTATTAATGGAAAAAATGAAAAAGCTACTTGAGAAAGAAGCAGACAGAAGGGTTGCATTGTGCATTTGAAGGTTATACTGTCAAACTGACTGGTATACTTTTAAGTACTTTAGGAAGTATACTTCATGAACTGAAAGTGCACTACACAGGTTACTTTAGAGTATTCCAAAGTATACTTTGAAGTACTTTAGGAAATATACTTTATGAACTGAAAGTGCACTACACAGGCTACTTTACAGTATTCAAAAGTAAACCTCAAATACACTATAAGTGTACTTTAAAGTGTGCTAAATGACCTAAAAAGTGGGCCAATTCAGTTTACTTAGTACAAAAATAGTATATAAATAAGTACACTGCTAGTACACTGCTAGTATACTCTTAAGTACCATGATAATAGTATACTTTTTATACTAAGTATACTTACAAAATAAACTTGAAGTATACTTCTTTTTTGTAAGGGCAATCAGGAGGGTCTGTCCTCTGCTAGATAGGCCCTACCTTTTCCGTCAGAAGTTAATGTAGTTGTGCTTTTGATTTTGCGTCGTGTTTTCCTATTTGGCGTTGTGTTTTCCGATTTGGCGTTGTGTTTTATGATTTGCTGTTGTGATTTGCACTTCAGGGCCACCGTAGTTATACCCTACCTGTCTACACCCTCCTTGAGTCAACAGAGTCTTAACAGAAAAGTGTTGAGGCAGCAAAGTCTCACACTACATCACCCACCCTGTCAGTCTGTTAAGCAGTAATTGCTTCTTTATGTCTCCCTAAGACAGCATGCTTAGCCTCGGAGCAGTGAGCGTAGCTTTGCTCCCAGACGGCACCCAGAAAAGAAAAGAACAGACTGTTCCTCACCTCTCATCTGGATCCACGCCAAACACCTGCCCCCCGAAACGTTTGAGATGTTGACACAATTCTGCTCCAGGACACCTCGCCTCGCCTCGCCTCGACTGAACGCCAAAGTTGAGGTGACGCTGAACCTGCCTGCCACTCTTTGAACCTGCCTGCCACTCTTTGAACCAGCCTGCCATCCTCTGAACCAGCCTGCCACCCTCTGAACCAGCCTGCCATCCTCTGAACCAGCCTGCCACCCTCTGAACCAGCCTGCCATCCTCTGAACCAGGTGAGTCAGGTGGCTGAGTGGTGAGGGAGTCGGGCTAGTAATCTGAAGGTCGCCAGTTCGATTCCCCGGCCATGCCAAAAATGACGTTGTGTCCTTGGGCAAGGCACTTCACCCTACTTGCCTCGGGGGGAATGTCCCTGTACTTACTGTAAGTCGCTCTGGATAAGAGCGTCTGCTAAATGACTAAAAATGTAAAATGTAAATGAACCAGCCTGCCACCCTCTGAACCAGCCTGCCATCCTCTGAACCAGCCTGCCACCCTCTGAACCAGCCTGCCACCCTCTGAACCAGCCTGCCATCCTCTGAACCAGTCTGCCATCCTCTGAACCTGCCTGCCACCCTCTGAACCAGCCTGCCACCCTCTGAACCAGCCTGCCATCCTCTGAACCAGCCTGCCACCCTCTGAACCAGCCTGCCATCCTCTGAACCAGCCTGTCACCCTCTGAACCAGCCTGCCACCCTCTGAACCTGCCTGCCACCCTCTGAAGCTTGATGTTTGAGATGCATCTGTCGAGAAGTGACCAGAAAGCGTCATGTCATGTCTGTCGTTTGCGTTAGTTGTACAGTTGTTTGAAGAAGTTGCTGTCAAGGACATCGTCAAAAAGCCCAAAACCATACAAGCGTGTATGGTTTGTGATAAGCTTTCTGTTATTTTTATGATGAAACTCAAATATCAAGCCTAATCGATTAGTTCTTATCTTCTATGGATGACTTATACAATCAGACTGAAAATGGCCTTCCTCAACAGGTTTCAGGTGGGAGGTTTCCATTGGTTGTGGAGAGGAGTGTGGTGGTGAACTCTGTGGTCCTTTGAAAGGTCATATTACAAGTAGAGGGGCATTTGGGACAATCCCACGGTTTTTCGGGACCTCTTAGACTTTACGAAAGGCTTACTGACTATCACACACACACGCACACAAGGAGAGAAAAGCAATTGTTTTCTAATTGATCGGGGTCAATCGTGATGTTTTCAGTCCCATGATCCAGAGAGTGTGTGTTTACCACGCAATCATACCGATCCAAAGAGTTTACACCGAGGAGGGGTCAGGCTTAGGGCTCAACATTGTTGAAATGAAGTTCAGTTCACCTCTTGAGACAAGACTAGACACACATCTTTCTTTGAAAGCACATTACAAATGTCTACCAGATTTTCTGTTAAATGCAAGATTACTTACAGATCTTACTTTAACAGATATAACCATAGAGGGGTAGTATAAGGTTTCCTGTCAGAACACCACCACCACATATATTGTGTGTCACAAGCCCTTCAAGTTACATTCCCAGTGGACTATACTGACACACCGTCAGTCAGAATATAGGTTAATAAATTAGGTTATCAGTGGATGTTTCCTCGTCGACCTAGATCTCAAACTGACCACAAAACAAACCCTGAAGAAGTGGACTAAAGGCGATGGTTGTCGCAACGTTGCTAGCTCAGCACTCTCCTCAGTAGGCTTCCTTCCAGGTGATTGTTATAGTTGAGTCACCAATTCGCAAACTGCTCCTAACTGACGTTAAAAGGCATTTAGTTTATTTTTTTCTCAAATTTTTACAAACCTTTTTCACAAGTCCCTCTTTCAACAAACATTGAAAGTGTGCAACGTCTGGCGTCAAGGATCTCCATCGTGTCTCAAAATCCCTGAAGGAGTTTCAAAACGTTGCAAGACCCAAAACCTTAGTTGCGGTGGAAGCTAGTTTGCTGATGGAGGATGTACTGATGAGTGTGAGCGTGTCTCCCAGCAGGGGAGACGTGTGCAAGAGGGGTTGATCAGGGCTGAATGCAGAGATGACACGAGGGTCTAACAAAAGTGGACGCTGGGTTTAACTGAGACTCTGGCAAAGTACATAGAGGAATGTGATTTGAGGCTTCCCCGAAGACAAATAGACATACAGTGTACATTACTGTGTGTGTGTGTGTGTGTGTGTGTGTGCATGAGGCTGTTCACGGGCCCAGGTAGAGATGTTGAGGAGGCCAAGAAAAGTGGATGTGTCACAAGGTTGTTGAAGGCCACATAAAGATGCCGGAAGGTGCTGCAGAGGACTGTTATTTTAGGGCGGCTGTCAAGACTAGGTCAGGGTGTGTGTGTGTGTGTGTGTGTGTAAGAGAGAGTGTGTGTGTGTGTTGGTTTGTCCGTGCCTGTGTGTGTGCCTGTGTGTGTGTGTGTGTGTGTGTGTGTGTGTGTGTACGTGCGCGTGTGTGTGCGTGTAGGGGAGATTTGCGGGTTCGGCTTCATCAGGGTTTTTCCCAGAGGTCCACTGGAGGCTCCAGCTGCTTGGCCACGCGTGGAGCCGCTGTTGGACAGCCGGGGGTCGGCCTGTCAGCCAGCCCCACGCAGCTTCGTGACGGATGGGACACTGAAGAGGTCTGTGGCGAGAGGAGCAGCATTAGGACATCCCGCTTTCGGCTTTCAGAAAAGCGCCGCTAACACTGAGGTAGAGTATGGTATTACTACTGTAATCACCAGTAAGCTTTCTTTTGGGTAACTTACAGTCAACAAAACGCTTGCTTGCTCTGCCAGCCCTGTCTTTTACGTTTAAGTGAAAGGGAGATTACTTTTTTTTACAGTGTCCAAATGAAGAAATATACTCTGGAGGCTGTTTGTAAACAGTATCTTAGTAATCTCTCTCTCTCTCTCTCTCTCTCTCTCTCTCTCTCTCTCTCACTCACACTCTCTCACACTCTCTCGTTCTCTCTTTCTTTCTTTCTTTCTATTTAACTCTCTTTCTACCCCTTCAAAGCCAGAGGTCTACCCAGCTCCCTCTTCCTCACACAGTCCTGGTCCAGTCCACTCTCAGTCCTCCTCACCTCCTCTCTCTCCATCTCCAGTCCACTCTCAGTCCTCCTCACCTCCTCCTCCTCTCTCTCCATCTCCAGTCCACTCTCAGTCCTCCTCACCTCCTCCTCCTCTCTCTCCATCTCCAGTCCACTCTCAGTCCTCCTCACCTCCTCCTCCTCTCTCTCCATCTCCAGTCCACTCTCAGTCCTCCTCACCTCCTCCTCCTCTCTCTCCATCTCCAGTCCACTCTCAGTCCTCCTCACCTCCTCCTCCTCTCTCTCCATCTCCAGTCCACTCTCAGTCCTCCTCACCTCCTCTCTCTCCATCTCCAGTCCCACTCTCAGTCCTCCTCACCTCCTCCTCCTCTCTCTCCATCTCCAGTCCACTCTCAGTCCTCCTCACCTCCTCTCTCTCCATCTCCAGTCCCACTCTCAGTCCTCCAGAGTGGCTTCATGGCTTCGTCCCGATGTGATGAATAAGCTGGCAGAGGTGAAGACAGTGTTCACAGAGACTGCAACAGAGGAGAGTGTTTCTAGAGCCCTCCGCCCCCCCCCCCCCCCCCCCTGCCATACCGCCCCCCCCCCTCCCTCTTAAGATCCATGCTGTGGTCTGACTGATGGTGGCCTCTGTCTTATCACACTCCTATCATGTCTGTGGGGGTGTGACGTCTGTGTCTGTGGGCTGGGTGGTTTTACAACGCAGTGCCAGAGATAAACCCTAGATCTCCTTGGATCTGATAGTGTGTGTGTGTGTGTGTGTGTGTGTGTATGTGTGAGGGAGAGAGAGAGAGTAGTATGTGTGTGTGTCAGAGAGACAATACTGTGTGTGCATGAGAGACGAGAAAGAACCACTGTTTGTGTTCACATGTGTATGTGATGACATGTCTGTGTGTTTGCACTGGAGATAGGGATGGGTCTGGCTCTCTCAGTCCAAACCACTCACGTCTACCACACAGGAAGAGATTACCTCCAGCCTGAATGATGCCAATTCTGCATCTTAGTATCTCAATCTCTCTCTCACTCTCTCTCTCAATCTCTCTCTTACACACACACACACATCCTCACACGCACACACCACTCCTGTAGAGATGAGACCTGACATCAGAATCATGCTACCTCCCCCCCCCACTGTGCCCCCCCCCCCCCAACCCCAGCCCCCCTACAGCTCTGACTCTCCAACTCAACACTCCACTCCCTCTCTCCACCACTTCATCTCAGATCTCTCTCGTCTCTTCAGGTTTTACGACCTCAGCGCTACATAAAACGAAACACAGTTTTATTGTGTGCGAGCGACTGAGGCCCTCTCTCTCTCTCTCTCTCTCCTTCCTTGTCCTGATCTAACCCCAGGCCCAGTCCAGAGCCCTGGCAGCAGACTAGGCAGCTGTGGAGGCAGGCGAGCCCAACTAGGGGCTGTAAATCCTGGACGCTGCTGTCCGCGCCCCCCCTGGCTGTTGCACCCACCCACAGAACAGTGTTGTGCAGTGGAGAATGTGTGTCACGGCGGAGAATGTGTGTGTTGCGGTTGAGAGTGTGTGTGTTCTGGTGGAGTGTGTGTGTGTTGTGGTGGACTGTGTGTGTGTGTTGAGGTAGAGAGTGCGTGTGTTGTGGTGGAGTGTGTGTGTTGGGTGGACCCGGGCCAGGGTGCTTGCTCTCTCGCACGGTATATTGCACAGTGGAAGCGTGTTTGTGGCACTGTGGAGCGGGCCTCTCTGGGTGTGTGAGTGTGTGTGTGTGTGTGTGTGATCTTGTCAAGGAGTGTTTAGTGTTATGTTTTTAGACAAGGTGAAAAGTGATTAATGAACAATCGGAGAAAACTGTTTACTTTAACCCATTAACACTGGAAACTTTACCTTGATTTATATCTAACACAACACTGTATCTGTGGATTACATATCAAACTCATTATATCACATCCACTATATTCAGTAATATCCATAATGTATTATCCATATAATCTACAGTGTTAAAGACACAACATTTTCATTAACTTTGCTGTGTGTCCAAGTACAACAAAGTGGATTTTTTTTTCTCCAACAATGCCACGCAAGACCTCCTGTCCTTTTCTGCTGACTCACACAATCATTCCAAAAAGCACTCGCTTGTTTTGAGACCGCTAGCTGGGATTCAAGCAGAAAGTGTTTCTGACATGATTCAGGGTTCGAGTGCTAATTGAATCAGCTCTCAGGGTTCATATCCCTGCAGGGAGGGGTTTCTTTGACTTGATTTCTGTGTCGGATTAAACCAAACTGGTGGGGCGTAACTCACATCTCCCCGGTCCTCTCTTGTACTGCTTGGCAGAGAAACAGTCGCTTATCCCTGACTTACTCAGTCTTCTCCAGCCATGAGAAGACAGTTTCTCTAGTCCTGGCCAGTGAGGATTCTGCCAAAGAGCAGTAAATATGAATCGGTTGAACTAGAAGGAATAGGTAGCATGATAATGAAAGTACAAGTAGGAATTGTTGTTTGACGTTGTTGGAGGTGTAAAATGCATCTTTAGTTGGTGGATCTGTGTTCTGTGTTTGTGTAATGTCTATATTCAAACATAATATTCCAAGGATAGGTTTTCACAGATAGTTGAGTTTATCCCTAAAGTAAAGCTTTGCCATCTAGATAGGGCTTCGCAGTAAACCTGTAAAAACTTGCTCTGATGAACCTGCAGTCATCATTAAAACTTTACTTGAGTTCTTGCGTTCTTTGACTGCCTGTGTATGTGTATGTGTGTGTGTGTGTGTGTGTGTGTGTGGTGTGGGCCCGTGTGTGTGTGTGTGTGTGAGTTAGAGAAGTGGTCTGGAAGAAACAGTTGTGCCAGAGGTTCTGTTTCTATCCAGGTACCTGACGTCACAACCGTTAACATCCTCCACACAGGAGGTTGATTCTGTCCAGACTGTCCGAGAGAGGAAGTGACAAGCCGTCCCCAACAAGCTTTCCCAATGGGACACCCCCCACAGTGACCATGGCACACACACGCACACTCGCACACACACATACACACACCACAGGCTACCTGTGAAATGCAACAGGACCCAGAAGCAGGAAAGTTTGAGTGTCACTCTTACCAACATGCGTCACACTGTGTAACATTGTGAGGAAACCTAAGTCCTGACAAGAAACTAGACGTATTTTGTAACCGGGATATTTCAAATAACGGTGATATCATTGCGTTTGATCCCATCTTCCACAGTTGTCTGACAGTTGGTTTTGTTCTTCTGTGGTTCGGGTCCTGCGGCTGTGCATGAATGTATGGATTGCTCTGTTCTACTTTGTCCGTTTCAGACCGTCTTGGCTCTCTATGTCACACTACATTCATAGCTCCTCTGGTCGCACGCTCGCGGGCTCGCCGCCCAGCCGCTGTGTTCGATTTGAAGCGGCAGGCCTCAACTAATAACAGTTGTTCCATCTTCCTGCTGGAAACGGTTTTTAAACGATTTCATCTGTCTCTCTTTTCTTTCCCACCCTCTTTATGCTTTTCTTCCATGGCCAGTTTTTGTCACTGTAGCCTTGTTGGAACAGTGCTTACTTTCAGATATACGTATTATCTTACTAATTTGGGTGAAATGCGCCTCGAGTTTTATATAAACACAGTGGTGTATGTTTCCCAGCAGTGTAATATGAGGGGCCGTTAAGGAAATAATTCAGACTGTCCTTACACAAACACATATGAAACACATTCACATATGAAACGTTAACACACATTCATACTACTGAAAACCTTTCCCCAAAAAAATTCTAAACAGACCCCAATAGTATAACGTGCATATTTCTGCATCCATGGACAAGTCGTAGGCCTGGACCACCGAGCCAACACTTGCCCACCATCATAACGAGTTTGTTTAGGCTTAATACGGAGTCCAGTAACAAGAGCAGCAATGAAGGGAAGGGAGAAGGGAGCCGTGTATCATTAAAGATAAGCACAGGTGTCTTGCAAACATGCGCCATCACCCCTATCCCCCCTCTGGGCTTCCTCAATACCCCCCACCCTTCACCTCCCTCCGCCGCCACGCAACTCCCTCCTCTCCGATTTAATTTCAATATGCTCCACTTCTTTTAGTCTTGGCGTAGTGCGGAGCTCTCGGCCCTCTTCAGCCTCTACGTCGTCCCCGATTTCCCCCGTGTCTTTAGATTGATTTCCCTTTTGTACTCTCCGTTGTGCACAACCGTTAAAAAGGAAATCATTTTAACGGGCTTTGATTTATGTCTCACTCAACTCGTTGCCCCGCTAATAGGCTACAGAGACTCGCTAAAATCTAGATTCCGCGTGTGCTTTTCAACTACTACTAAATAGGTTTGGACGGGTCTTCCGCGCTGCATGAAGTGAAAATAAGAAAACACATTACTGTAGCAGCATATAAACGGCATGTTGCCATTATGTCGTTTGACCACCGGATTGCCAATATGACCGATATTTATTGCTGTAATATGTTCATTGTTATAGCCTATGGTGCGGAGCTGTTACGGCCATAACGTCTATGGCTGTTACGGACATAAGGTCTATGGTCAATTGTGTGCGTGTATGTGTGTGTGTGTGTGTGAGAGAGAGAGAAGAGAGAGAGAGAGAGAGAGAGAGAGAAAGAGAGAAAAGAGAGAGAGTGTGCGTGTGTGTCTGTGTTCGTAATGGAGATCTCGCTGGTCTTGAACATCGTGTGTCCCAACATCTAAGGAGATGGCGTCAAACCCAGAAAAACCGCTTGTTGACTCGAGCCCCACAAGCCTTACATCCGCTCTGGGCCAAACGGGGGCATTGCAACAGATCTGGCTAAGCCTCATCATCACTCCTCTCCTCCCCCCTCTCCTCCCCTCTCCCTCCCCCCTCTCCTCCCCCCTCTCCTCCCTCTCCCCCCCCCCTCTCCTTTCCCTGTTGTCCACTTGATTTTTCCCTGCCAGCAGTATGTTTCTGTCCCCCTGCCCCCACCCCCCTCCCACCACATCCTTACCCTCCCCACCACGCTGACTCTCTAGGGGAGTCCATGGCAACGGGCGCAGGGTTGTCGAGGGCGTTGAGCAACGGCAGGAACGCGTGCTGGGGCCGTGGCCGGCTCCTTGGGGGCCCGCCACCACGCCACGCCCGCCCGCCAGCCCGTCTCAACTCTGCACCAGTGGCTCCCGCCAGGCCCCAGGACAGAGCCTCCTTATCTTTACTGACCTGGATGCCTCCCTACACACCCACACACACACAGATGCACAGACACACACACAAACGCACAGACACGCACATACACACGCACGCAGACACACACAAACACATAAACACGCTTGTTGAGCATGTGACTTGATCTTGGCTAGAACATGCCAGACTTCAGTAGGACTGAAGCTGTCCCAACTACTGTGATCGTCACCAAAGGCGTGGGTGTCTGTGTATCTGTAGAGACGGGGGTGTCCTGATGAGATTGGGGGGAGTAAATCACTTTCCAGCATCATGTTATCTAGGTTAAACACCCACCCTCCCTCCCTCTTTCCACGAAGCATGCAAAGGAGAAGCTTTTTGGCGTCAAATGGAGGGCAAAAGTCAAGGCACAAATGTCTGACCTGATCCATTAGCGATGCCTGAACCCTACACCAGGCAGTCATTGTGGTCGGAGCGTTGGGCGCATTCTAGAACAGGCCTTTAGCTGCGTTCTAGAACGGGCCTTAAGCTGCGTTCTAGAACAGTCCACACGGATAGAGACCATTGAGGTTGTTATAGGTTGTTAGAGCCAGTTGATGTACCATTGGGAGATGTCAACTAGTGCCTGCTAAGGGAAGACTAAACTACAATTTATGGGCCTACCGGGTATCGATTCTACGGTTGCAGTCCTGGTCATTGTAGTTCAGTTGTGATGGATGAGTCATCTGTGGGCAATGAAAGCGCAGCTGACTGATTGGCCTCTAAACGCCGAGTTTTCTTCTCTGCAAACCTGTATCACTGCAACTCTGCATTCAGTGGTTGTTCAACTCACTCATGGACCCCTTCGTCGAAATTGTCGGGCAACTCAAATCAAATGCAACATCAATGTCCCCCATGTCACACACTGACCCCTGTTGTCATATCTGAGTCATCGATTGTAGAATGTCCTCTGTACTTTAGCTGGTGGATATTGTCTGAACTGAATGGCATCTTGAGTGAAAGTTGATCTAAATATACAGACACACTGAAGGAAGAGAACACGAAAGCTCTCCAGAAATACATTTCATTCGTTCTTTCCTCTCGTGGGAACAGTCAGGCATCTCATCTTACATGTGTAATAAATACAGAACAGTTACATATAGGATGGATTTCTGTATGTGTGTGTGTGTGTTGCAAGGCCGTAGCCATGGAGTCAACATTGGGGGGGACGAATATTTTTTTTATGATCATTTCAGACAGCGTGCGTGGTTGCCTGTCGTAGCGTAGCACATTTATATTTTTATATCAATATATTGGGGGGGGGGGGACTTTTTGACCAGATTTGAATATATGTATTATGATTACGGCCTTGCTGTGTTGATATAGACAGGCTGTGTAATGGAGTCAGGTGGCTGAGCGGTGAGGGAGTCGGGCTAGTAACCAGAAGGTCGCTGGTTCGATTCCTGGCCGTGTCAAATGACGTTGTGTCCTTGGGCAAGGCACTTCACCCTACTTGCCTCGGGGGGAATGTCCCTGTACTTACTGTAAGTCGCTCTGGATAAGAGCGTCTGCTAAATGACTAAATGTAAATGTAATGGGAATGACTCAGTGATGGGGGCCTGAACAACTGGTGCGTCTCAAAGTCCCCTGCTGCAGACCGGGTGCTCTGTGTGTGTTGCTCTGGTGTGTGTGTGTGTGTGTGTGTGTGTGTGTGTGTGTGTGTGTGTGTGTGTGTGTGTGTGTGTGTGTGTGTGTGTGTGTGTGTGTGTGTGTGTGTGTGTGTGTGGTGTGTGTGTGTGTGTGTGTGTGTGTGTGTGTGTGTGTGTGTGTGTGTGTGTGTGTGTGTGTGTGTGTGTGTGAGAGTGAGAGGGAGGTACATGTGAGAGAGGCATGACAGGGCTTCAGAGTGGACACTGAGAAAGGACTTCAGAAATAGCCTGACTACCAGATGTGATGCATACACACACACTTACAAAATTAGGATGAATGGGAAAACCCTAACAGACACTATTGTTTTAAAAACTTTAATTTAAATTTGGAAACCCTAACAAGCCCAATATATCAATGACATCAGTGAATGTTGGAAAGGGGGGGGGGGGGGGGGTATTTGTGACCTTGGCAACACCTGACTTCTCTCTCTCTCTCTCTCTCTCTCTCTCTCTCTCTCTCTCTCTCCTCTCTCACACACACACACGCATGCACGCACGCACACGCACGCACGCACACAAGCACCTGGGCCTCAGTGTACAGAGCAAAGTACACAGCCACTCTTCTCCCAAGAAAGACGAATCACGTGGATCATCAAGTTCTATTTTTAGCTCCTGACAACCGGCCGTGACGTCACCATCGTTCGACTGGAAGTTTTTATCTCGTCATGTTCAGGGCGAAGATTTAACAATGATTCACCTACGGTAACAAGAGGTTACATTCTCTCAGAACCCGCTGTCAAAAAGCAGAGGCCCTCTCCCCCCTCTCCCTCCCCCACCGTGAATGATATATAAAGGTCTTGCATTTTAAGTCAATGGTTTGACTAACAATCTCCCGGATTCACGGATTAACGTTGAGTACACAAATCCTGATTACATCCACCACGGGGGTGGCTGAATCCCAGATGAGCGTGATGTTGATCGACTCCTTAAGAAGCTGGACTCAGCCCCAGAGAGGTTTCTCGCCAGCACCGATAGAGTGCATCCAGGAAACACGGACACATTTCCACATGTACGGTTCAGGGGTCACCAAGCAAGACCCGGCATCAGATCGTTCTCCCCATCAATCTGATAGCTCATTGTTCTTCAGTTGCTGGCTGCCTGGGGAGTTCTGACATTAAGAAAGAAGCGAGCAGGGCCGGACAAGCACTGAGGATGTCTGACAGGAATGTGGCGCTCAGTGGTCCGGCAGATGAGGGAGCGAGAAGCAGACGCTGTGTCTGGATTTATTTTATTTTACAGTTTTATTATTATTTCTTTTTATTTATTATCATTATTCCCTTTGGTTTTTATTTGGTTGAACTTGGGTGTGATGTTAAGCTTGGTTTTTACAGGATTTTCAGTGGGGAGTTATACAATGTTTTTGCTTCTGAGCGCCAAGGCATGCCACTTCAGAGACAGATAATTCCCGGGTCGACGGCCTTTGCCAGGCTGCGCGGCCGCATCCGCAGAAACGCCAACGAACATCAGACCGTTACGAGTGATCACCTCCTAATCCTTTCACCGTTACAATCCATTTTCCATTGAATTGAATGGATCCTCACTTGAACTCGTCTTCTCAATGTCCTCATTTGACTCTGGGTCCTAGATTACTTGAGCGATAGACTTTATAACCTCTCACGCCCTACTTGTGCGATACATTTAGCATCGTCTCACATAAACTAGAGATAAGAGCAATGAGACAGAGGAGAGATGGAATTTGTTAATCGCTGTGAAGACTCTGTGTTGAGGGAGTGTCAGTGTGGTCCTGTGAGCAGCTATCACAAAGCCCTCTAGAACAACTTGACCTTTACTCTCCCTTTCCTCAGGGCCTCTTCCCTCCTAGCGAACGGGGTAGGCCTAGTTGGTTTAAAACAAACAGTGCCAAGCTCAGAGCTAACCGAACACACGTACATCTGTGTGGGCGTGTGTGTTTATAAAGTGCATTTACTGACATAAGATATATACTGGACATAAGATATATACAAACTGCAGTTACTGATGTAGCTACCGTGTGTGTAACAGCACTCCTATGACAGCAAGTGAGTGGAAGAGAGAGCGTGTGTGGACGAGCGTATGCCCGCGCGCGTGTGTGTGTGTGGTACGCGCACGTGTGTGGTTTGTGAAGTGCACAAAATAACACGAGACCGCAGGCCTAGACAAACTCCCATGTCATTTGCCACTGGGTGAAAGAATGAGAACCATGTCGTGGCCCAGCAAGCTAAGACAAGACTGGAGAAGAACACAATGTCTCAGAACAAGCTGCCGTAAAGTTACAGAGAACGACGGAAAAAAAATAAAATCGCTGCCATGTGTCCTGGGACTGATCTGGCAGTCGTTATGGTAACAAGTGCTTGCAGTAAAATTGATAATGCGGTTAAAGTGCCCGCGGATTTCTCTTGTGCCGTCTGCACCTCATCACTATGATGCATCACTTGAAAAGCTGCCACGTTTAAAAATTAAAAATAAAGTAGAACGCAACCCGATCTCGTGAGATGCGCTCCAGCATGTTCACGGTTAACACACCGTGGGCGTTAAAGAGGGGCGCGTAACCCGAACCGCACCAAAGTGGCCGGCTGTGTAACACCTGACATGAACATGACGTTTTTTTACTGTAAAGACAATAGTGTTGGACTCGCATCCTTACAGAGTTTACTCAACTACAATATGTTCATGCATAGGCCGATGAAGTAATAAAAAAAAAACGATTCCACAGTCACGCTTTGTTGCTCCTGAACAACTCATGTTCACAGGTGACGTGTTCATGCTGAGCCGGGCAGACGTCCAAGTTACAACCTTATCTCGTACAAACTGTGCCGGCTACGATCGTTCTTTGTCTGTCTATCGAGGGATATTACAACGAAGACGAAGCATTAATAAAGTGGCCCTTACGGTCATTGTTCTCCTTACCGACCCAGTCTAATTCTATTGTGTCCACTCCACTCACTGTTCAATAGAAAGCCGTCTCTTATCTGCCTGTCTGGGGGAATATTTAGACTGGTGGGACTCATAATGGGTCTGAGAGGTACTGCTCAGTCTGTCTCAACCGGGTTTGTCCAGAGAGTGTTTGCCCAGTTTAATGATTATCTGAATAGTTCTGATGGCTGACCTCTAGTGTGCTCTATTAAACTGAGCCATCCGTGTCCTTAGGGTCCTAACCCTGATAATGTGATATGGAATAATGAATACGATTTCGTGTACAGTTGCTCTTACAGGTTTACACACCCTCTTATTCATCATGTAACACCTTAGTAGATGTACCATAGGGATGCAGATTCAAGAGCAGGCATTCTCTTCTTCTTCTCTGCTCCTGCAGATGCAGATTCAGGACCAGCCATTCTCTTCTTCTTAGGATAGATAACAGCACATCAGATTCTAATAATAATCTGGTTGACAAAATGAATCAGATTAAGTTACAAATTACAACTGTGGAAGAAGTAACTCTCAGCCGTTCAACTCTCAAGTTGAACGTCTCTCCAGTACCAAGGTCTAAGACGCCTCCTGTAGATTAGCTATTTTTCACACTAGGTGATGATATCTGCTTTCCAGGAAAACCTGATAGTAGTTTGCCCCCATGAAGAACTCTCAATGGCTGACTCGTTCTGCGTCACGCCACTACGGAGAAATTCCGTACTAGATCGATCCTTCATGGATTTTACAAGGTAGTGCTAGGGAATAAATGTTTCAGCAACCGCATCAGTTACAGTCCTTTTTGTTGTTTAGATAAACCCATCATGTTGTTTTACTGTACCAGGATAAAGCATGACAAGATCGACACTTCGTTTGCTGTTAGATGTTCATGGAAAGAGGATCGCACCGGGTTTAAGGAATAGTTCATGTACGGATGTCCAGAGTTTACTGTATCTTAAAAGAAAATATTCAGACCCATAATTTTGTCCACATGTTGTGTTATAGTTATTTTCTATACATGAATTGATTGTAGATTTTTGTAATCCATTTAAAATGAACTTAAACTGATAAAACATCACAGAAAGTGGAAAAGGGAGCGGGGGTCTCAATACTTGTGCTGTGGTTCTGAATCCACATTGAATCTAGTGGCGTGTTGGTTAGCCTTGAGCTAGCCTCACCTGTCATAACCCTTTATCATATCTATCCTGATACTGTGCACTGATTTAGAAACCGTGGCCTCTGTGTCTGGACTGGACTGTGTGCAATGCAGACGCTCAAACTGGGTGCTGGGTTTTTGGCTTTGGAGAGCAGGGGACTGTCTGGAGGTTGGGTAGTTGGGTCGCTGTCTGAAATCAGCAGACCGCACATCAGCACATTTCTGTGGGCACAACCTCTCTCTAGCTCTGAACCAGGGCTCTAGAGTCCAAGGACAAACCCCACTGCTGGTGACTCTTCACTGAGGTGAAGAGTCTCTCTCTCTCTCTCTCTCTCTCTCTCTCTCTCTCTCTCTAGCTCTCTCTCTCTCTCTCTCTCTAGCTCTCTCTCTCTCTCTCTCTCTCTCTCTCTCTCTCTCTCTCTCTCTCTCGCTCTCTCTCTCTCTCTCTCTCTCTCTCTCTCTCTCTCTCTCTCTCTCTCTCTCTAGCTCTCTCTCTCTCTCTCCTCTCTCTCTCTCTCTCTCTCTCTCTCTCTCTCTCTCTCTCTAGCTCTCTCTCTCTCTCTCTCTCTCTCTCTCTCTCTGCCTCGATCTCTCTGTCTCTCTCCCTCACTCTTCATCACTCCCTCCTCACTTTGTTAGCTGCGCCCCTGCAGTGGAGAGAGAGCTGGAGCCAGAGACAGAGAGAGAGGGGGGGGGAGAAAGAGGGAGAAAGAGAGAGAGGTAGGGGGGAGAAAGAGGGAGAACGAGAAAGGGAGGGAGGGAGAAAGGGGAGGGAGGAAGAGGGAAAGAAGGAGAAAGGACAGAGAGAAAGAGAAAGAGAAAAAAAGACAGAGGGAAAGAGACAGACAGAGAGAGAGAGCGAGAGAGAGAATGGGGGGGTGGAGTGGCGAGTGTGTTGACCCTTACTGCACAGCGTCCAGGCTTCAGTTTCAGTATTTCCTCACATGGCTCCCAGTTGGGCGGCTGGGCCGAGCCCTTAGCTCCACTCCCAGCCTGGCACTGCCGGTGATAAAGTGCATTGGTCCGCCACCCAGAACAACGACCTCCACTGTAACATACCCTTTAGGGATGAGAGGCATCTTTACCTCTGATGACCTGTGGTGTGGTATATCTCAGACTGGAGGTATTCAGACTTTTACAGCGTCTATGATGAAGTGATGCTGGTGCAAGACATGTGGTGGCTCCATGTTGTCCAGTTCAATACTGACGTGTACACGTCGGACAGACGTGCAAGACGTCTGATGTGTTTGTGCACGCTTGCATCACACCTGTATCTCCACACCTGTATCTCCTTTTTCAGCAGGGATCAGGGTAAGGTCAGATGGCTGAGCGGTTAGGGAGTAGGGCTATTAATCAGCAAGTTGCTGGTTCCATTCCCGGCTGAGCCATATTACGTTGTGTCATTGGGCAAGGCACTTCACCCTACTTGCTTTGGGGGGAATGTCCCTGTACTTACTGTAAGGTGCTCTGGATAAGAGCGTCTGCTAAATGTATGGTGGCAGGGCCATTCTAGGCAACTGATGCTCACGTCAAACTGAAAATCGAATAAGAAATGATGCTTTTTTGCAGAGTTTATGAGTTGGAAGACACGTGGAATAAATCACATAGCTTCACGCAAACAAAAAACTATGGGTTGTTATCCGACTGGCAGAACTCCAAGAGACGGCGCCGACCAGCGAATCAGCTGAGGTGGAATGTGTTTTTTTTCAGTTTCTCTCGCCCAATCACGTAACTCACTCTGACAAGTGATGCGAGTTGTTTTGCCGTAGCCAGTCAATCATGTTGACCTTGATTGCTTGCAGACATTTGGAGACATTTGACAGATTTCTCAAACTCTGCATCTTGATCGATACGTAATATAAACAAGGACCTTAACCCCAATCAGCCAGTGCCTCCAAGGCCTGAGATTTGTTTGGTCGCATGTGTCCAAAGGTTTTCTTTTGCACAACCAGTGGTCCGGTTGCTAAGTAACCCACAAGGTTAGGTGTAACAACGGTAACCACACACACACACGCTGACACAATGCATACACAAACAAACACACACACAGACGCACAGTCACATACACACACGGACATGCACACACACGCTGACACAATGCATACACACTCACAACACATGATCTACCATTTGGGACAATGGAATGTGATACTTCTCTTCAGCGCAGCGGTCATTAACTTTGCAGCCACATTCAGAAAAGAGGTAAATGTTTTTGGGCTGAATGAAGTGAGGTGGGAATAATAAAACAAACTTGGAAAAGGTATTTGGTAAATTATTGTTGTTTTTTCCACCACTTCTTTGGAATGAGATCTCCGAACTCTTATCTATTCCTACAAAGCACGTTTTGGCAGGTTTATCCCTGGCCCGTAACCATGGCAACATGAGGTTTCGGAAGATGGCTCCGTTGGGGGCGAACATAATGCGTGCAGCCAAGTCAAGAGCACACTTAGCGGGGTCAAAGGTCACTGCCTTTAGTGACATACACATGCACTCGATCCAACTGCTGGGGGGTTTGGAGAGGGGGGCGGGGGTGTTTGGAGAGGGGGGCTGGGGGGCTGAGGGGCCCTCCTTCACAGACACACACACACTCTCAGATTTGGCCTGCGCCGAGCGCTAGGGTGGTTACGTGTTCACGCGGTGATCGTCATGTTGAAGTCATTAAGCACGGAAGATTGATGATCAGATTAACATAGATGCATATTCCACATTTTGGCTCTGTCACGTGGTTTGCGGTGTGAATCGATTCAGAGTCAACAGTGACTCACCCCAATCCAGGTGTTTAATGTGAAGGCGCATTCACTTTGGCAGAGGTGTCAAAGACTTGGAAAGACCCATTTTTAAGTGTTTTCCGTCTCTGATTAACCTCTAGCTGAATATATAGTTGATAATTCTGTAATGGTATCCATACTCGAGGGTCTCTGGAGTTGGTTCATGGTCCCAGAACCCGCAGAGCAAAATATTTCCCCAGGCAAGTAAATAATCCAATTTTCACATTTTCAGCGGCCTCCCAGGTTCAAAGAGAGACCAGTGGGAGTTTGTTTTTGGTCGGTTTATGCTCCTTTCCCATCTATTTAAAGGATAAATCAGGCCTTCTCGGTTCCCACCCCCCCTCGGTTCTGTTTTGCGTAATGGCAGGGTCTTGGTACCCTGCAACAGTGGGGAGACATTCCTCCCCGAGACGGGATGAGTGGATGTTGGTATCGTTCTCGGAAGGTATATGCACTGTATCCTCAAATGCTTAACCCGGTGTGTGTGTAAATAGAAAAGCAATAGTGTGTAAATAAATGAACATTTCCTGTATGAGCAGTGTCGTTCTTGGAAAGTTTATGTGCAGTCTACTTGTGAAGAATGTTGGACTTAAATTTTAACATTACGGTTGGATCAACCATATAATTACATTTACATTTAGTCATTTAGCAGACGCTCTTATCCAGAGCGACTTACAGTAAGTACAGGGACATTCCCCCCGAGGCAAGTAGGGTGAAGTGCCTTGCCCAAGGACGCAACATCATTTGGCACGGCCGGGGAATTGAACTGGCGACCTTGAGATTACTAGCCCGCTCAGCCACCTGACTCCCTAACTACATAGCAATGCCCATAGTAACAACTTTGTAGTTATATGGGAACTGTTTATGTACTTGCACATCATTAAGTTACACATCATTAAATTATTACACAATTGAAACTTGGAATGAGGTATGTTGTTCTCTCCAGAGGTAAGTAGATGTTAACATTGATCTTGTTTTGAGAACTTAACCTGTAACCACTCTTTTACAACATCCACTTACCTCTCACACACCTCCCCCACACTGTGCCTGGTCACACTGTTGCAATAGTCTAACCAAGACACTGAATACCATTTAATGACATAGCGTGTGCATGCATGCATGCATGTGCACATACGTAAATGCATGCATGCGTGTGTTGCACTGACCACTGAAATGCGGGTCCAAATCGGGCACTTCTGATCCTGCAGTAGATTATCTGCTGCACTGCAACTTTCAACTTCCAACTTTATTGGAAGTCTCCGGAGAGCGTATTGTTTCCCATTAACACATACTTACTACATGCACTGTTTGTGTGTCACATTAAAGGTGTCTGCTAAATGAACTATAAATGTAAAAAATATAAACAGGTCAACATGTTTTATGTCAACCATGTGTTGGTGCTGCCTGAACTCGTGACGTTTTCATAGTATCCAGTTCTGAGAATTGACTGTCGTGGCTACGCTACATGTCTTGTGCCTTTGGCGAGATGTTCTTTCTTTCCCTAATGAAGAGACTAAGTGAGTCTTTCCTGGCTACTGGTAGAGTGGGATATGAGAGAATGGAGAGGAAAATCACTTACATGCACGCACACACACACATGCACATGGAAAGCTTCTGCAGGGGATGGGATCCAAAAATACCATTAAAAGAGGATTGATAATGTGTGTGAACAGAAACACCCACACACACACACACACACACACACCCACACACACACACACACACCCCCCCCCCCCCCACACACACACACACACACACACACACACACACACCCACACACACACACCCACACACACACCCACACACACACACACACACACACACACACCCACACACACACACACACACACACACACCCCCACACCCCCCCACACACACACACACACACACACACACACAGGAAGTCTCTGGTGATCTTCTGGGTGTCTGGTGTGATATTTAAAGGGGCTGATTAATGCTAATAGAATGTGAGTGTTCTGTATGAATGGAATGAGTCCCCTCCCACATTGTTTGTTTAAGTAGACTACAACTTGGAGTCTTGTGTCCAGCCCTGGTTGTTATACTGTATATTGATGTTGGTTTTCACTTCAAAGACAGGCCTGAAATATCAGTTGTTTTCTACATCACTCCCTCCCCCTCCCTCTCTATCCTCCACTCTTAAGTGGCTCTGCAGTGTTTCATTCATCCTCTCCCAGCCCACTGTCTCTGTTCTCTCTCTTCTTTCTCTCTCTCTCCCTCCCTCCCTCTCTCTCTCTCTCTCTCTCTCTCTCTCTCTCTCTCTCTCTCTCTCTCTCTCTCTCTCTCTCTCTCTCTCTCTCTCTCTCTCTCTGTCTGTTCTTGACTCTTCAGATCTTCTCAGAAGAAGAGGGCTGGTCCGATGCCTGACGAGGAATGCCATTCAGCTCCGGCTTCCAAACCCGTCCCTCCCCCCCTGCCCCCTCTTTTTTCCCCAGCCCTCCTTTCCCTACTAATATACACACTTACAATACATTTATATATCGTTCTTACCTGTAATCGTAAATATTACTTTATGCCCTGGAGAAGAAGTTGACCCCCCCCGATTGTCATTGTATAATTCATACTCTGACTCACACACTTGTCAGTTTAGAGCTGAAAAGAGTGTCTCCTATCTGGCTCGTACACTGTGTTCCAATAAATTACTTCCAGCCCAGTGTTGGAAGATTGATTAGGAATTGTTCCCTCTCCAGAATGCTAAGAAAAATTGAAATATTTCAGGCTCGGGCGAGGAACCAGCTCCCAGACAGTGATTAATGTCGTTATTATTGGAGAACATGTGGTTCATTACTATGTGTGAATAACGGGGCTGTCACAGAGGCGAGTTCAGTGCAGATAAATGTCTTCACTTATCGTCTTATCAAGTGTGTTTCCAAGGCTCCAAGACTGTGTGCTGGAGGTAGTCATTTAGCAGACGCTCTTATCCAGAGCGACTTACAGTAAGTACAGGGACATTCCCCCCGAGGCAAGAAGAGTGAAGTGCCTTGCCCAAGGACACAACGTCATATAGGGAATCGAACCGGCAACCTTCTTAATGAGAATTAAAGTGGAAAGATGCTCTCTAATGCTCTCTGGATGCCCGCTAGTTCTGTGTCACTGAGGTGTGTTATCAAGGTTATCAGATTCTAGGCCGTGATTGTGGAGTTTTAGCCTGCTAGAGGCAGTGGGAAAGGAACTAGGATAGACCAGAAGAAGAGATGGAGGGGTGGGGGGATGGAGGGGTGGGGGGATGGAGGGGTGGAGGTGTGGAGGGATGGAGGGGTGGATGGATGGAGGTGTGGAGGGGTGGATGGAGGGGTGGAGGGGGGGAGGGGGGAGGGATGGAGGGGTGGGGGGGTAAAGAGAGGGAAGAAAAGGGGTGAGGGGAGACGGGTTGGATACATTGTAGCAGATGTGGAATGTCACTGCCAACACACTCCCCCCCCCCCCCACACACACTCACACACTTACACGCACAGACACACACGCACAAACACATTTCCACGGTCTTGGCTGTTTCTCTTCACCGTGGCTCTTAAACGTCCATGCAGTGGTGGCAGTGCAGAGTGACGGCTTCCAGCAGCGACTGATGGACTCTAGGGGTGAGATTTATCCAGCAGGGAAAGAGGATGTGGGGGAGTGCGAGAGAGAGATTGAGGGCTGCCCCCCCCATAACTTGGGTCTGGGTCACTCCTTCACCCCCCCTCCCCCAATTCCTCCATGTACTATCTCTGGCCCCTGCGATAGCCCCCCGGTGCTGCTGTGTTAGCACAAATCTCCCATTGCTGGCAGCTCCGAGGGGGGAGTACAGGGGAGATGAAGGGATATAGGGAGGGAAGATGGCTGAGGGTGGACTGGGTTTGGAAAAAGAGAGGGTGAGTCTGGGTGGAGGAGGGAGGTTTGAATGCTTGCTGAGAGACAGACAGGAGGGAGAAGAGAAAGAGTTTTTTCGTGGCATTCCAGCGACATCACTCCTCTCTGGGGAAGGAGGGATCGATGGAGGGATGTTCTCTGGGTCTTGAAGGGAGGATCCGTGTCGTTTTTAGTTCATGTCTGTGTTAACTTGTTGCTTAGTGAGTCACACAAATAGTCTGTGACCTTGACGACACTTACTAACTCTCCTCTCTGAGGAAACACAGGCTTAGCGAGACATTTCCAACGCCATTTTGTGGTAGGTAGATCCAAAGGCTTCGAAGCCAGTTGGTGTTGTCCATCGACAGGTGTTTCTTGATTTGAACAGGCACAGGTGTTCTGGGGCTCCAGTGTCAAGTCAGCAATATCACATAGTCATATTTCACCAGTCACTTGTGTGTTACCTCCTCAGTCTGACTGGAAGCCAGGCTCACCGGGCAAGCCAGCTACTCACACTGCAGATGAACACTGAGACATTTCCCCACCTGGATCAGAGCCTGCTTTGCTCCAGCTGGGGCAGGCCAACAGGGTCAAGACGGGATGAAGACATCACTGCAGCCCCAGTGGTGGCCTGGGTTACTGTGAGTTAATCACACACACACACACAGCCTACTGAACAGCCTACTGTCCAGAACAAAGAGGTTGGACCCAGCTGACATCATGTTGTTGGAAGGAGGAGGAGGTTTGTTCTGACCGTGTGTGCGGTGATCAGAACAGGTGAGCAGGAGAGGTGAGCAGGACAGGTGAGCAGGAGAGGTGAGCAGGACAGGTGTTGTGTTGCCTTACCTGACCTGTTAGATGAAACTCTGCGTCCAAGAGGCCCACTAGGGCCCACCAGGGCCCACCAAGCCTCCACCAGGCCCCACCAGGCCCCACCAGGCCTCCACCAGGCCCCTCCAGGGCCCACCAGGCCTCCACCAGGCCCCACCAGGGCCCACCAGGCCTCCACCAGGCCCCACCAGGCCCCACCAGGCCCCACCAGGCCTCCACCAGGCTCTCACACTAACCTTCCACAATCCCACACAACCACATCTTAATGCGTGGCCCTAAATCAACAAAAGATTATCTGAACTAATATCACATCTTTACTGCTGAATTATGAAAAGCATTACAGGGATCTTTTTGTGTTTCAAAAGGCAAACAATGGAAAAGACCACACTTTTCTGGAAAAACATGTTTTCCAGATGTTCTCCGGCATGGGCTAGCTTGCCAAAATCTTTGAGGAGGTTTACTTTTAAACGTATCTTGGCATGATGGAAGAATAGAGAGGCTCTTTTAGAAAGGATTCATCGCTCATTTTTATGTTTAAAGTTTTCACGTCTGCCCATCTGTTAAGGAAGCAGGCATTATGAGGACAGATGCAAATCAATATGAAACGAGAACATTTCAACTGGAGCTGAAGGGAAGGCATCTGTTGGACATCAAACTGTCTCTCTTCATCACTGTCCATCACACGGACAGGCATGCACAAACACATACACATGTACATGCATATATATCCACACATATGTTCATGCATGCACACACACAGTTAGATATGTTACATGCATGCACGCACACACACACACACACACACACAGCTATATTTGTACATGCATGCACATACACACACAGTTATATATGTACATGTAAGTACACACACTCAGGCATGCATGAAGAAACTCACATCAACCCACATCAACAAACAACGCGCAAAAGTTGATCATGTTCACAGACACACAGAGGCATGCGAGATCCATTCAAACCCTTGGCTCTCGATGAAGTGTTGATGACGATGCTTTTATGAATTCATATCCGTGTGATGGAGCGGTTTGGACGTGAACCTGACATTTATGACGGCGAAACCAGGCTGTTCTCCCCTCGTAGGCCTGCAAGCGCCTAGTACGACCCGGCCCTGACCCTCCCACAGGTACCAGAGTTTGCCTCAGGGAGGGCAGGCTTGTCCCAGTTACAGGAATACCCCCCCCCCCCTCCAAACCCCACCCTTTCAAACACACACACACTTTTATTGCTCTCTATCTGAACTTGACACTGCGCAGAATTAATCAAAGAATGCATGTGTTGGCTGAGGACTCAACATGTTGATGGTTTTGGATGAGAAATCGTATCAGGTTAGCTTCGGACCTTAGCCATGCTAACATCAAGGAGATTTTTGTCTATCTTTCCTCATGAAAATATTCAAGTCACTGGACTATTTTATCATGTTAACCAAACGAGAACCTCCGATAGGCTATTATTTGAGCGCTTGTATCACATTACTCTCTGTAATTCAAATGTTGGTGAAGTAGGGCCCAAATTCTCTGCTTGCAAGATAAAATTCTTTAAACATTTTTCTGACCATTGGCCTGTAAGCTGTTTATACCTTCAGATCAGTTTAGAGAAAGGAATTGAGATATCTCCTGAAAGGAGTCGAAGGATTAGTGTGATGTCCTCAGATGGTACGGTAATTACCAGAACATCCGAAAGTAGACAGCTAGGAAAAACTTGGAGTAAACAGCATCTTTCTTAGCTTACATTCTCTGGTGACACGTCCAACATTCCGACCACACCCTCATAACACCGTTCAGTCTTACACTGAAGCGCTCTGCACCCAAGTCTGAAGTTGACAGGATAACAAAGAATCCCTCCAGAATCTTTGAGATTGTACTTTTGTCTCATCCGAGACAAACCCCAACATACTTTTGGAAGTTGACAAAAAAGGTTTTGATCAATTCTCCAAGAGATAATCACCTAACGCTAGCTTTGGTTGCCTCTTAATCAGTCGCGAGTGGGGATATTTATCAAGGTGTATAGACAGAAAAAGCCGGTGAAGAGAACAAACTGTCCGTTTCGTTGGCAAAGGAAAGGACATAGACCGATGATCGGTAGGGGAGAGGAAAACTCAACAGTGATAAAGCATGGTTTATTTTTAGGCATGATGTTGCAATATTTGGTGATGTTAATTATAGTAATAATGGTACGTGGGAGGTTGGCTGTTTGGGTGAGTGTACAAATGACTGAACGTAGGTGTGAGAGAGAGAGAGAGAGAGAGAGAGAGAGAGAGAGAGAGAGAGAGAGAGAGAGAGAGAGAGAGAGAGATAGATAGAGTGAGATGTATTTCCTAATTATCTGTGGATTGTCATCCATTCAACTGAAACATTTAATACTTCTACCTCTATTCTCACTGTATCTCTACCCGTCTGTGGCAGAGTACGCCCCACTGGTCCTCCCAAGGTTTCCGCCATTTTGTGTGTTTTTCTGGGAGTTTGTCTTTTGTCTCCTTTAGGCAGTACCGGTCCTAGGACATTTGGCGCCCTAGGCAAACGAGTTAGGGAATCGGGCTAGTAATCAGAAGGTTGCTGGTTCGATTCCCCACCGTGCTAAATGATGTTGTGTCTTGGCACTTCACCCTACTTGCCTCGGGGGGAATGTCCCTGTACTTACTGTAAGTCGCTCTGGAAAGAGCGTCTGCTAAATGACTAAATGTAATGTAAAAGGGGCTATACAAATGCAATTTGAATTGATGTAGGCCACTCAAAATGACTTCAAGACATGGTTCCGGAATACTCTTTTAATAACCTTGAGAACGAATGCACAAACATTTTATCACACACTGTCAGACATAAACCATCCTCATTAACTGTGACCAGTTTCAAATGCAAACAACTTTATTGTAGTCACACTACCATTTCCAGTATCAATGTGTACACCTTTGTCTTTATCTGTATGTATAGTATCTCATTGTCTATTTACATCCATGGATATCCTGTA
This sequence comes from Thaleichthys pacificus, assembly GCA_023658055.1. Classification (NCBI taxonomy): domain Eukaryota; kingdom Metazoa; phylum Chordata; class Actinopteri; order Osmeriformes; family Osmeridae; genus Thaleichthys; species Thaleichthys pacificus. The sequence goes on along the minus strand of CM042853.1, from coordinate 1,985,018 downwards.
ATTTAAGCCTAGCTGACTGGAAATGACTACCTGCAAAAACTAGGGGGAGTTAAAGAAAAGCGACACTGGTCCTACCCATATGGTTAACCTTGAGTGTCTCTGGCAGCGGTATTCGTCCACAATATAGACTCAGCCGCTCAGTAAATATTCGGGTTTCACAAAATGTCTCTTCTCTCACCGCCAAGTTGGTTGGCACGGCTGGCTGGCCGGCTAGCGTTCTAACACGTGTGTTTGTTATAGTATATCAGACTGTTTGTACTTAGGCTTGCCACTGTTTGCTCAGAAATCGTGTTCGCTCTGCCTCCTGTCAGCGTCGCACGCGCTGGACTCTCCACAGCTGTCACCAGCAGTGCACGGACGGCGTGACGTTAGGCGCTTAGCCATGGCCTGGAGAAGGCCATGTCAGTCATTCATTTGAATTTATCTCTCTCTCTCTCTCTCTCTCTCTCTCTCTCTCTCTCTCTCTCTCTCTCTCTGTCTCTCTCTCTCACTCAAAGGGCGCACCGACTGTGCCTTGAGGGGTTATCCATTGTCGTTCATTAGGCCTTCAACGTTACACCTGTGCAGGTTCACAAGACATGGCGATAATTAGCATGTGCTGAAATCGAATGTGCAGTCAAGTAACTACACGGTAGTTTAAATCAAATTATTAATCTGAGGAATAACGCGCTGCCTAAAATGTTTACATTGAATCAATTAATGTTATTTTATTATTGCAGGGTGAGACGGGTATAGAAGAATCCACTGTGTCTTGGCTCTTTCCTCTGTGCTGGGAAACCTTGGCATGGTGACAGGGCACGTCACATCTCTAATCAGCAGGTAGGTTATGCACACCTGCGGTTGTTCAAAGTTCACATGGGTGAATCCAATTCACTCCCTCCCCACCCACAACTCTCTCCCTGACCCTGCTATGGCCTTAAGAGTGCGTTAGCTCTGGGACTAAACTCGTTTATAAGCCTACACAAACGATTAAACTGTAGAGACGTTTTGTATAAATGGTTAACTAGCTTACACGTAGGGGTTTCTCTTCTGTGCCTGGTTCAACCGACTTTTTAAACGACTTTCCTGCAGAGAAAAGCTGCGCGTTCTTTTAAATTTGGTATTTTTTTCAGTCTGGGAGGAAAAACACTGGCACTATCACTTATTTCCCAACATACATAATATTCCATTAATAAACGTTTTAAAAAAAATCCTAGTTCTGACACATTTTGCTAGAAGACAGCCTGGCTAACCTTTAACATGGCGTTCTGATATGGTGCCGAACTGCACTGATACGCTCTGCCTCTTCATATCATTCTAGTTGAACTTTGAAAGTCAATACTTGGATTACTTGACCAAGATACACCGTCAAGATTAATATTCTTGGCTGGGAGCCAATGATTTGTCCTCCTCGGTAATCAAACCTGCTTTGAGAACACAGGGATGTGGGGGTGAGTGCTGACCTGGACTTGGTACTGTTCTTCAGCAGACACAGCGAGAGTTCAGAGCCTGGGTGCCGATCGTCAGGCAGTTTACTCTGGGGCTGAAACGGGCAGTTTCATTGTCCAGTACCATACCTGCTGGCCCCACCTCATCCCCCTCCTCGATGTTTGCATAGAGCTTGAATAAGCTGTTTTCATTTGCTTAGCCTTGAAAGCAAGCAGACATAAAAATAGATCTGGGCTTGGCGCTCACCTAGTGACGGAATGAGAGCCTGATTAAAGGCTACATTGAACAAAGCAAGCTAGCGAGACGCGGCAGGATAGCTATTGTTTACTGTACTTGGGTTCAGAACGAGGAATCAGACTAGGTTTCACAAGTCAGTCTGTCGGGTTTCATGTGATGGCCTCAGATGAATGAACACCTTGTTCCGGGGTCCACGTCAGTTCATGTTTGCCATGGTCCAGTGCTCTTTCCTGTTTGGCTTTTGTTTAGTTAGATTAGATGTAACTTTATTGATAAATTAGAACCTTAACAGTATGATAAATGTACAATGAATTTAAGTTACAAAACTAAATATTATGACTGGATTGATTGCATTAATAGATATTATACATATTTATAATAAATACATATGTTTATGTATGGGATAATTTGATCAAGATTAATAAACAAGACATCACAAGACTTTGTTGAAACTTTAAATTCAATTTTTAATTTACAATGCACGTTACCCCAATATACTCTTATAAAAATGCAACCAAGAGAGAAATGCTGCCCAGCAACATTCATACCAAAGCATAATGTCAATCAGTCATGGAAATATAAAATTTGTCTAACAAACAAAATGACCGACAGAATCTAGCTAATTTAGTGTTATTTCCATGACACCATACAGAAAAGCTCAGCTACTGAGAATATTATCAGTATGCTGCCCCCCCCCCCCCTCCCCCCTCCAACCCATCTTTTTTGTAGTGCAAAAAACATCTCTAAACAGTGCTTCCCCATGCAAATATTGTCCTATCATGCTGCTTCTCAATTAAAAGTTGTAGAAAAATTAAGAATACAAAAAACTTGTGAAAAGATGCGTCAGGAGGTCCTTTGACTTTGTCAGGCTTTCGCTAAGAAAAGAACAAAAGGCTCCGTTTGGTGTGGCTGTGGTACAGAAGTCTGTCAGCCTGAGGTACAGAAGTCTTATCAGACACAACAGCAAACGGGAACCCCACCTGCCAAGTAAGTCCTTTTTCAAAAAACGGAAATAGGTTATTATTTCCCAAAGACAATCCAGTCCTAGCAGGCCCCACCCCACAAAGCTGGTTAATTACAAAGTCTTACAAACATACACAATCGCTGTCTGGCTTTCTATACATTCTGATACCTGTTGCCGTGCTCTTGAAGTCTCGGAAAACTGGAGCAAACTTGTCCTGCTCTGCCTTTGCTAATTAGTGAGAGTTAATTCAGCCTCCAACGCCCAGGCGGCAGAATAGGACTGTGAATTGGCTGCTCTCCCCGTGTTGGGGCTGGTAAAAAAAAAAAAAAAAAAAAAAAACAGGCTTAAGTTTGCTTTAGCAAGTGGCCTGTGACGACACCAGAAAAGTCTGGATTTTAATCCTGTGCAAGTGCGTGGTAGTCTGGGGTGTCTAGGTGGGCCTATCCATGGGCAAACATCTGTCTGGATCTTGGGGGGGGGGGGGGGGGGGGGGGGGGGGGGGGGGGGGGGGCAGGGTGTCTGATATGAGGGACAGTAGAACAGAGGCTCCTATGGAGAGATAGATAAATAAATACAGTGACTGACTTGCTCTTTGAATTCTCTGTTCGGCCATTTTGGAAAATGATTACGTCTGTCTTGTCCTCTAGAGCTTAAAACATTTTGATTAGATAAAGACAAAAACAAACATTTACATGGAGTACATCTCTCATGGCAAAGGACACATAAAAAGGAAACATATTTAAATGTACATCACAATCCTAAACTCCAATTAAATGTTTTTCAATCACACATTCTTAGAATTTCAAAAGCTTTTCCGTGAAACTTTCTAGACATCTGTACTGCAAACAGAGCAAGCACTCAGGGGCAAATATCACCACAGGTCTCATACAAAATGGATACAAATATTCAAGACGGACCTTCCCTGACTTGGTACTCTAAACTTCTTTTTACAAATCTGACAGAACAAAAAGAAAAACTGTGAAAATATCTGACATTATCTCCAGATGGAAAAGCGACAGAAACAAACAAACAAAAAAGTTTAAGAAGCTATGACCGGGCTAGTGAATCCCCCACTCCCCAACAGCAGGCTGGGCAAAAAAAAACAAAACAAAACACTTGTTTATTCCCTCACTGCCCGTTGTTATTGCAGGCGCCATTGTTGTTGTTGATGTTGTTGTTGTTGTTGTTGGGCGCTGGGCTAGCCCCGTCGGCGCCCGGTGGTTGCACGTTGTCAGCCAGGTTGTGAGCGTGCTCCAGGAACAGGTCCTTCAGCACGCTCAACTCCTTGCTGAGCAGCTTGATCTTGGCCTCCAGGCGCTCATTCTCATCCTTCAGCTCGTTGACGCGCTGCTGCGTGTCCTGAGCCTTCTGCTTGCTGCGCATGCGGCTCTTCTTCACCGCCAGGTTGTTGCGCTCGCGGCGCTGCCGGTACTCGTCGCTGTCCTTGTCGGCCGACGTCTTCTTCATCTTGCTGGGCGGTGTGGCCTTGCCTCCTCCTCCTCCTCCTCCTCCTCCTCCCGGGGCCGGGGTTGTGGGTGTAAGCTGGGGGACCTGCTGAAAGCCTGCAGCTGCTGCTACTGCCGCTACTGCTAAAGAGGCAGCGGTTGCTACGTTGGCGTGGATCTGGATCACGCTCACACCGTTCTGGTCTGTGATTGGCTTCTGCTGCGAAGGCCTGCTCATTTGGATCAGCTGCCCACGCGTCACGCTGTTGGACCTCGATGACCGGCTTCCTGGTTGTGCCCTTGTTTGGGGGGGGGTTTTTACCAGGAAAGGGACACTTGGCTGGACGGGTCTTCCTCAACCGAAGATTTGAGTCTGAATGAGGAACGGAAGAAAAGCATGTTAGCCTTCATGTTCATTTAAAGGTCTAATCAAGGGGCAATGGTAACCTTGAATTTCCTTTGATGAGAATTGAATTGCCAGTTATTCAAAAAATGATTGATGCAATCAATGACCCAATATAATTTCAATAACACTACGCTGCATAATCAACTTTACGATAGGTCTAATTAGCAATCAAGGATGAAGGATCTAGCATGATTTCCCTTGAGGAGAATAACCGCCTCTGATTGGTTGGTAAGACACAATGTTGCTACTCTGTGCATATGTGGCAATCCTGCTCCGTCTGCTAGCTAGAGTGTTGCCTGGTATTGCATCATCGCATACCTCTCCTCCTCCTCTTTGTGCTATGACGGGGAACTCCGAAGTCATGCAGTGCTAAGCAAAATTAGTTTCAAGGGGAAAACTAACAGGCATATTGAGAAAATACGGGCCGGCTCAGCAAAAAAGAAAGAAATACAATTGGCGTACAAGCCCAGATTATATCCGTACTGTTACAGCGACTTTGAAACCATGGTGTTCGGAACTGTTGCTGAGGATACATAGTTAGCGCGTTAGCTGCCTTCCTTAGGGACTCACACAAACATAAGTTAACAGGCTTACAATATCATGGACACGCTACTGGTATAGCCAATTAAACATAAACGTTCTTCGAAGGGCTCACGCGTGGGTTTGTTTGCGTCCCTTCGTTGTTGGGTAACATAACACGAGCTTGTGAATTCCGTTGACAGTTAGCTAGCCTGCTAGCATAGGCTATTAGTGAACCCTTTTTTCGACATTTTTTTTTTGAAAAACAGAGAAATCCACACCTTACCTTGCCACGGGTAGGTAATATCAATCACCTATAAATGTCTGAAAAGTTGAAATAATGTTCCTTTTCATAGAGCTTTGAAGTTCGTTGCTTGGTTCTGTTTTGTTTAGAGCATGAAGAGGTTCTAGGGAGTATTGCGAAATCTGTTTGACCATGTAGGGCAATTTGCAATGGTAACCAATGAGCTTGCGTGGTTGGAGGATGTGACGCGAAAAACTACTGGAGTGTCAGTTTTGAGAACCAATAGAAAACACAGCTCACGCAGCTGAAGTGCACGAGCGTTTATGTAATGAGTTCACACACTGAAATGACTTTATTCCTCAGTTACCTGCGAGTGACCAATATGAACATTTTGATGTTGATAAAAAATTTAAATGCCTTACATTGTGTCAACAATAATGCACCAAGTTCACATGCACAATATTTTTTCTTAATTTAAGGCTATTTCATTTTATATTAGGCTTTTATTCCTTGTCTTTTGAAAGCGATCGTCCAGTTGAGCAAAGCTTACGTCTTACATAATGTGAAAGTGCCCAAAGTTGTGTGGGTTAGCCTACATGAACGGCATACAAGTTTGTTCTCAATGAATAACTACATAATATTGTGAAGTGGATTTATATAACAATAGCCTGTATAGATTCATGAACAATATCACCTGTAGCCTATTTTGGAATAAAAGAAAAGTCTTTAGCAAAGTTTTCCAGAGGGAAGATGGGTTAAGTAGCCTACCTGGACAGGTTCAAGGTAGAATCCAGGTCAAATAACACATGCCTACACTATTTAACTGCATACGTATTGTTAGAAATGTCAAGTAATCAAGAAGTTTATGACAACAGAATTATTGTAGGTAAATTTTATGGTTTGCAACTGTGCGCCAATTTGAAAATGACCCACAGCTCATCTCACCACGCGCTGTTTTAGACCTTACATTTCTTTGGCTTTTTCTTACAGCAAGTGCCGAGTTCTTAAGATTTTGTATTCCTTAGATCTCACCATATTTAACAGCATGTTATTTAGGTTACTCTCAGTGTACTCTTCTGATCTCCTGCGGATGGTTAATTCTATGTTACGTATTTTGTTTATAAAATAAAGTTATAACCCCCTATAGGCTTCCTTTAATGTCGCAGACTGTAGTAGACCTTTGGAAATTATTATGAATAAGCGAGAGGACTTTTTCTCCAGAGGACTTCACCAAACGGCTGACTCATGTGTGCAGTAGTCAGCGATGTGCTATGAGAAACACACGCCCTCTAGCTTTACTTGCTGAGGACGGGTTCCTCACCACAACAACAGAGGGAGCTCCCAGCCCGTCCACATAGCCTGCGGAAACTATGCTTCTGGCTGTGGCCTTGGTTTTAGTGTTTCACCCTAATCCTTGCAAACATGACACTCGTAAACTGCGCTTGGGAGCGTGTTCTATATGCTTACAGGCATATAGTCGGTTTGAAAGTTGCCCATGTAGACATGTAGTTCGACAGCAAGTACGGCTGTAAAGCATATCCTACGCGTTGAGACACGTTTTATATCTCTTCCTTGGCGATGATGGCAAATAGCCTTCTTCGAAGTGCAACACATAGTAATTTTTAAGATCTAGCCGAGTTCAAATAATGCTGTCAAATAATCAACATTGATTAGGCTATTCTCACCAAACGAGAACATTCGTGAAGTAAGTAGATAAGTAATTGTCTTCGAGCCCTATGTCCTAACCTCACGACACACAGTGGCACAGAACGTAAACCCAACAGTTTCCCGATAACGCGCAACAGGTGTAGCCTCCCCTCCCCGCTGTTCTCCCGCAAGGGGATGTCGCCCGTCAGATGCATAATCTGCTCTGTACGACTGTCACCGTTGCAGCTCAGATAACCAATAGGCTACGTTATCAGAGAGAAATTATTCACGGATGGTCCAAACTCCAATACTTTCTTCTATGCAAAATGTACAAAGAAATTGACCCGGGTCACAATAGTTTAATTTGTTCTTCTTTTTTTCTGTAAACGATGCAGTGTACATTTTGATAATCTTTCTCATGGTGCATGATATGAATTCTATTTTTCACATTATGCCAAATCACTCTTTGTAAACTTTAGGTTATAATAGGCAGCATTAATTCATTGTGTTTACGACACGTGAAATAATTTGTCACTTGATTCCTTATTTTGAGATACCTTTTGACAGTCTGACAAGTAGAAAAAAGATATGCAAAATAGGCTAAGAAACATAGTAAAAAAACATATTCCTTAGAATATGTAGAAAAGGTATAGAATCTATTTTCATGAGATTTTAAGTTAGCTGTTGCAGGAATTATGATAATTTAACAAGCATGGGCTATTAAGCGATACAATTTGCATTGCTTCTACGCCACAATGCATGTCCTTTTTGAAAATATTTTATATACACATGTAGGCCTACAGTGTTAACTCGGTTAACCTTATACTCTAAAAGAAAAGTTTCATACAGTGATATCGGTCCAGATATCAAATCTACAACTGGCGCAACTGCGTAAAGACTAAGACCCAAACCACATGTACCCGCCCTCTTTCTCAGTGTGTGTATAAATAGCAGCTTGGCCGCTGGTTTGACAGTTGTGAGGTTCTAAAGCGTGAAGTTACTTAGAGCTCAGCTTAATCACTCTTGAGAAATTCCTATCCACAACGTACCAAATCTTACGCTCCTCGTGGCAACTAAAGCTGCCGTTTACTCTACACCTGGACAGAGTACCTGAGAAAGACCTGTCCTTTTTATCTAGCCAGCGCGGCTTTCTCCGGTATTGCGAGCAAGCTGGATTCCCGGAGCTCTTCGCCATGTCTGGCGGGTTATAGATACTCCATGGAGCAGCCGAATCTCTACGAGGTCGCTCCTCGGCCCGTCATGACCAGCCTTCAGAGTCAGCCGAACGCCTACTGCTACAAAGACCCCGCTGTTGCTGCCGGAGACATCAACGAAATCTGCGACAACGAGAACTCTATTGACATAAGTGCCTACATCGATCCTGCAGCCTTCAACGACGAATTTCTGGCAGATCTCTTCCATAGCAGCTCGAAACAAGAAAAGCTGAAGATGATGAACGGCGATTACGACTATTCTCATGGCCACGGGCACCTGAACGGTGGACCAGGGGCGCAGCAACAAGTTTACATGCCCAACTATATGGAGTCCTCCAAATTAGAGCCCATCTATGACAACGCGTCAACAAGAATCCGACCGGTGGCAATAAAGCAAGAGCCTCGCGAGGACGAGGACATGAACCATTCCATGCCGCCTACATATCACCATGCTCATCAGCACCACGCGCAGCACCTACCACATCTTCAATACCAGATTGCTCATTGCGCGCAGACAACCATGCATCTGCAACCTGGCCACCCGACGCCACCACCAACTCCGGTGCCGAGCCCTCACCACCAGCAGAACAGTATGTCCGGCGGGTCGATGAAGATGATGGGTGGCAGCGACAGGGGAAAATCTAAAAAGAACGTCGACAAGAACAGTAGCGAGTACAGATTGAGGAGGGAGCGAAACAATGTTGCGGTGAGGAAGAGTAGAGACAAGGCTAAAATGCGCAATGTGGAGACGCAACAGAAAGTGATTGAGTTGGCTACAGACAACGATAGACTGCGCAAGAGAGTTGAACATCTCACGCGGGAACTGGACACATTACGGGGCATATTTAGACAACTCCCCGATGGCTCTTTCAAATCCATGGGCAACTGCGCTTGAAAATGGACTAGTATGATTCTGTTGGACTTTTAAAAGACGTGTAAAATGGTGACTGCTGGATTCAAGCGGTATATATATATATCATCTGACAGATTCTGCAACTGTTATTTAAGGAGAGGCCAGGCAGCTGAGGTATACAAGTGCCTTTCGTACAAAACGATAAGCTCATTGACCAGTTTGAACAGTGGATTTGCGGTTGTTTTGTGCCTTTAAAAGATTGTGTGCTAGTCACGCAACACAACCTATCAGTGCAGCTATGGTAGGGCATGATTTTAACTATAATCGTTAGCCTGTTGTTCATATTGTAAAGTTACCATCTCGATATCATTTCCTGCGTCTAATATTTGCGCCTTGAGCTATAGTCTATAAAATGCAAAGTGCACACTGCTTTTCAATATGTTTATTTTTGCAGCGAAAAAAATGTGCGCACTGATGAAAATGTCTCGCCATTCTTCTTATCCAAACTGAGAACCCAAATGTACAGAGCGTTAAACTCAAGTGTGGTACAGGCTTTCACAGGTTGGGGTGATCGATGGACTGATTTATAAGCCAAAGCAACTGGTGTTTGTTATACTGTGGAACCTGCTTCATAAGCAGTGTTTTGTGCACTATATGTAGGCTAGTCAAAATACGACCAAATGAAGCACATTGTATTTTGAAAATTGCCAGGTTTGGGTACTGATCTAAAATGCCTCTCAGTGTAGGCCTGTACGCTTTATAAAGTTATAGCTTTGTATTTATGTATAATTGAAGAAAAATGTGAAAAGGGTTCCTATGCAATGTCTGTTTCACACCGTCGTGCTTTCTCAGTGAGTTTTCTGTGAAGCGCTGTTAAACTGGTTCTGCAGAGTCAACTTCAGTGGCACTGTCTAATTTTCTCAGAGCACCCTCAAGTATACACCTAAATTCAGTGCCTTCTGACTTCTCTGAAGCAAACTTTATCATTGGCTGAACGTCATTGAATCGATGACATTAAGATGTATTTTTGCAGCAAGGTAAAGGAAGCACTTTTTTGTTTTTGTTTTTACTGATCCATATTGCCAAACCCTACAACTGTAAAATGACCATATATAAATGCCAAAAATTATTAATTATAATAAAAGAGCATTGTCTTATGTATTTTGTCTTGGTTTGCTGTGTTTTAAGCAAAGTGCAATTAAAGATGACCTTTATACTTAAGTAGGCGACAAACCATATCTGATTTATAGATTACTATGTTTTGAACTTTGACTATTCATGATTGAAAGTAGGATATCAGTCAATAACATTACATAAGAGCACATGATAAGATACTGTAGTTTATCAATTACACTTCAAAATTTTCACTGACAGATATCTTTCAAGACCTATTATAATTGGCTCAGACGGTTATACGCCTCAGCCGGTAGATGGCGCTTGTTTATCTCGAGAGTCCATAAACAAAACCCACCTTTTGATATTTATAATTACTGTAGATATGGTTTTGACTCATCTTCATAAAGCCGTCTTTCTACATACATACAAAATGACAAGAAAATTGCTCACGAACATTTTAATAGCACAATTAATGTTCGTCAACGTTATGCGTCAAAACATAAAACGAACCTATTTCAATTCTAGTTTTATGTAACACTCTTGCATAGTTTTGGCAGAATTCCAAAATCATGACAGGAAATACAATTATGCGTCAGCTGAACGTCTATATATCACCAAAGATTACTCGATAATGCCCAATTATTCCGAAAGACTTTCTATCATCCTTATGTGTATTTGTTCATTCTGCCTTTTGTTATTTTAGCTTTGTTATTTAAGGTTTTACAGTGTGGAAAGACAGGACAGGATTTTTCATGTATGCTCCCAAATCTATAAAACATAATTTAGCGTGCAAGTGCATTCAAGCACATTAGGTGCTATTTATCACAATCACATAAATCAGTCAAGTTATGTAATGTTCTTTTATCTCTCAATCCAACAATGATCACCAAAGGATAGACAGGCTTGACTGATGCCAGAATCAATCACGTTCTTTAGGATAAGGTAAATGGAGCACAATGCTGATTATGGCAATCGGTAACCATTCACGGTATAATTTATCTACAGCAAAATCTAAATTAAATATGAACCACCTCTTGTCTTCTTTATAGACATTTGAGCAAGGCCGTAATCATAATACATATTAGGGGGGACACATCCCCCCCAATATTCAAATCTGGTCAAAAAGTCCCCCCCAATATAGTGATATAAAAATATAAATGTGCTACGCTACGACAGGCAACCACGCACGCTGTCTGAAATGATCATTAAAAATATATATTCTTCCCCCCCAATGTTGACTCCATGGCTACGGCCTTGCATTTGAGTCCTAAATAACACATTAGTGAGTAAAAAAGTTCTTCTAGCACTTATCATATCATGTGATGACATTCCACAAATTCACAAAAGCTGAATAATGAATACAAAAAAAAAATATCTTGTACCATCTTGTACATTTCTTTAGAGACTCACTAAGACTTCAGCAGTCCATGATGGCCATGGAATCAAAGTGCAGAGTTACAAAGAGCAGAGGGCAATATCATGCATATTCCATGCCTTGAGAACTTTGCTTTGTTCTACTACTGATGTAGTCTTTTGTTGGTTTTCTATGTAATCAGTCGCAATGTGATTGACTCTATATTTCATCTTTGTTTCCAAGTGCTGGCTAGCAGGGTGTGTGTGTCACGGAGTGTGTGTGTGTAACAGTTGATGGTGTGCTGATGCCTGTATGTGTGTGTAAGCAGAGGAAGGTGTGTGTGCCTGTGTAGAATCACCCTGGGCCTGGCCCCTGCACCGTACACCTTAGAGAGATTGGATCAGTTTCTCCTCTTTACAGTAAATTAGCTATGTGCTACGCCAATACCCCCCGCCCCCCTCCACACACACACACTCCCACCCACCCCCCACCACATTCATTTGTCCAACGAATCACGTAAAGAGCTCTCTTGCGATAAAAACTCCTAAAAGAAAACATGTGATGCACTGACCCGACTATTGGACTGTGAACTCCTCTACAGTACAATTACATTTAAATTTAGCAGACGCTCTTATCCAGAGCGACTTACAGTAAATACAGGGACATTCCCCCCGAGGCAAGTAGGGCGAAGTGCCTTGCCCAAGGACACAACGTCATTTCGCACGGCCGGGAATCGAACTGGCAACCTTCAGATTACTAGCCTGAATCCATAACCGCTCAGCCAGCTGACTCCCTACAGTGGGTGAAGACAGACACACCGAAGCCAAGAAGTTCTGTCGGCCAGAAGTTATTTATATCCACAGCAGGCAACCCTCACGTGGCGGTTCTGCCAATGTTATCTGGATACCCACCTCCTCCGTAAAGCATCGCTGTCACATTTTGTGTTGAGGTTGTGATCTTGCATCCACACAAAACCTGTGTCTTTACCCAGCAGGGGCCTGTTGGTGTACAGAAACTTCTCGCGGTGGTTTCTGGACGGAGAATCTATCATCAGATGGAAGACATTAAGCTGTCCTGTGCCCGGAAGTCTAAGTCGTCATTTCCTAAAAACTAACATCAACCAGCCATTTTTGTCTTGTCTTTCTTACTCAAACGTTCATGTATTGTGGTACTCTGAAACAATATTGGCATGGCAACGGCATAAGTTACAACTATATGAGTCTGCAGAAGTTGTCCTCTTTCATCCAGAAAATGATTTTCTTCCAAAGAAATTGGCCCGGGTGAGTCCTTATGGTTTTAATGATAAAAAGGAAAAATCCTGGACATCAAAAAACCATGTGATGGAATCTCCGATTGCTTTACTAATCTAAAGTTCTATTTGCAGTCTTCTAGCTCTATTTGCAGTCTCAAAGTGCTCGTATTTATTGCTCGATAGTTTAGCAGGTCGAGGATTTTTTGTGTGTGTGTGCAGGTGTGTGTGTGTTGGCTTTAGTGCCTGCGGCTCTAAGTGTGCATGTTCTATTTGACAATCCACTTTTTTTTCCTATTTACTCTCTGATAAAAAATTAACCAGCTCTTTCACTGCCATAGACTTCTAGAATTCTTTGCACACAAGCCAAAGAAAGGAAAGGATGAGAAAAATAATGTATAAATATTGTACATTATATTATTAGATATATTATTCAGTTTCTTAATGTTGTCTGTTTAAGAACTGTTCTCATGGTTACTGATTCCACAAAATGCATGAAATCCATTACGTTTCCACCAGCAAAGCCTGTGTGAGGTGTAAAAACTAATTAATACCACAGAACAGTGATGAAAATCTGTCTTTGTTTAAACACCTGAGTTTGTTGGCAGTTGTTGGCATTAAGTGAAGCAATGAGGAAAGAGAGATTTCACATGGTTTGTTTTGGTATCTTCATGAAACACACTTAGTTACTATTTTGTGTCATGCAGTTATTAATTGCTCAATGGATGCTGACTCGTTTCCACCTAAATCTTTTAAAAAGTATTTAAATGCCAGTGCCTTTTTTTTTTGGCATGTTGATTTCTCTCCCACTCAGTTCAGTCTTAACTTGTATATCACCATGCCAACATTCAGCACAGTCTTGTTTTTATATCTCTCCAGCCCTTCTATTGGTACATTGGTACATTTAATTCTAACATATTCTCATTTTCGTGGTTTCAGTACCAGAAACCATGACGGTATACCCAAAGGTACTGTGATGATTAGGACGGTGATGGTGGGAAAACTGTATCCCAACAGTGACGGGGTCATGATTGTCCTTGATTAGCCTTTTTATCCGTTTATCCGTTTCGTATCATTTCATGTCATCCGCAGTCATGCGGGCCTCTGACGTAGCCTGCATACGTCAAGGTGTTCGGATGCAGGCAGGTGAAGGAGGATCTCTGTATATCGATGCGGATGGGAAACTTCAAGGCCAGGCAACAATGTGTTCATCCCTCTTTCCTCTCGTAGCAGCTAAACATCTGGCCGAGCAGTAAACGGAGTGCGCTAACCATGTATTACTGTAAGTACAGTTGAAAAAATAAAAGTGCATGTTTACGCTAATAAAACACAGCATTCCACTTTTATGGCATTGCAAAGACAAACACAGGCACGCACAGAGCATGTGGATTAGCTCCAGTGAGACATCGTAGGGATGGAGGAATTCCATTGTTGACTGCTGTGAACACAACATCATATTCTTCTCACAGCGAGCCCAACAAGTTTTATTAGGAAGTGAGCTAATGTTTTCAATAGCTCAGCCACAGATAGAAGCCACCGTTGACATCAACGCACTGGAGGTATAGCCTACCTGCTGAGGAAATTGGGATTGAGAGAGAAAAGGGAAATTGAGAGCAGTGAAATAGCCATGCGGTGTTTCAGACACACACGTGTTAGCTGTATCCATTACGACCACCACTGCAACACGCTTTGTTGAAATTATTTGGATTAGAGTATTTCCCCCCCAGTAGGCCCTTTGTGTGGTCAGATAGTACCCTATTTTTCAATTCCAGTACACAAAATTGTGGTGCAAGTCGACCATAGCGTTATGGTTTCTATGGCTCATTGCAGGTTATGTTAGTTCTCTCACAGGCAATGAATGAGTTTAAGAAAATATCAATTGAGTCCAGCTCTGATGAAGACAGATGATTCGGGCGCCGTTATGGAGCTGTGTACATGAGAGTATTGTGTTTTTGTTTTTGTTTCGATGAAACAGTTCTTGGGTGTTATTCCTTTCACAGTAATGCTGCGTGACGAGCCGGAGATGGAATCTAGGGTTACGAGGGACGAGCTCGAGCTCTACTACTTTGTTACTGTGCTGCGAGGCGTTCAGGAGGCGGCAGCTCTCAAGCCGCGTCTACTCACCGAGACTCCCAGGCCTCGCCAGATGGGTAGATATGTTGGCGCAGCTCCTACGCGCATCGGTGGTGTCCTCGCATGGTTGTAGTATCACAAAATGCTTGGCGCCCCGGTAATGGTGCAGAATGCAGCCTATATCGGATTCCCGCAAAACGTTACCACAACATGACCGCACTTCCACTTCTTTCTTTCTTTCTTTCCTTTTTTCTCACTCTAATTATCTCATTCTTTTTTCTTCTTTATTTCTCTCTCCCTCCTTCTCTCCCCCCCCCCCCCTTCTCTTTCTCTGCACATCTCTTTACCTCATCAAAGCATCACCCAGGGTTATGACACCGTCCAATTCTTAATGCATGCAGTCTGATGGAATTATTTTCCTTATGGTTTCCTGGAGACAGGCATCCACACTAGTGTAAGAATATATCTGAAAATAACCATAATAATCCAACATTGTGGTCTCACCAAGCCTCATGATTTTCCATCTTGTCGGCCTCCTTTGAGAAAAATGTAAGCCTACAGAAACAGCGTTTTTCTTGTTACTGAAATGGGGAAGGTTTGAGTTGTGTCCAGAGGGGTGTGTTCCAAGGTAACCCCTCCAGTCCTCCGGTCAGGTCAGCGGCGTCTCCTCCAGAATCCAATCACAGAGATCTCTGTTCTCGCATAATCAGTTTCCTTTGTTACTGTAAACTATCCTGATCGTTCCCATGAAGATCCAAATGAAGGAAAAAAAGTTAACGCCAAAGGCAGATTGATTCGTGTTTCTGTTCGGTTCTGTGAGGGTTACTGATACAATTTCCTTATGTTCTCCAATTTACAGCAATTAGGTGAGGAGTTGTTATTGACTTGACACTGAACCAAACATTTGTTTTAATGTGTTCAATGCCGGTAAGTTTGACGTGGCGCCCTTCAACACTTTCATGGTCACTTCCTGGTAAAGTTCAGTTGGCTTAAAAATATTCAAATTGTATCTGAAAATGACATTGTGTTGCATTCCTTTCTGTTTTGGGGTTAGGGTGCAAATGCTAGTGAATGTTTTCCAAGGAAAAATATGGGAATCATTTAAATGTTCTGTAGAATATCGTTGACGCACCTGCAACAGAGTATTCCTCAGAATCGACGTCTGCCAGTCCTTTCATTGTCAGCTTATATTACAGTGTTTTCAGTATCAGCATTTCTAGGAGACAGACTTGACGAGCAGGTGTAATTGTAATTGAGGCCTTTTCTGTTTTCCGAACAACTCCGAGTTGTGGTGTGGTCAGAATGTGCTCAGTACGGAAAACGTAGACCAGCAGATGTTTGGATCTGAGGAAGTTAGCATGAGGTAAACGACCTGTTGAATCAGACTTCTAAGAACATCTGAACATTTAAATTCTGAAACAGCCATAACGACGTCCCTTTCTCCTTCAAGGAGAACGTCAGTCAGAAGCTTAAGTTTCCTGCACTTTTAGCTTTAGAGCCCGATTTAAGGGGAGCGAGTTCTCCAACCATCCAGGTCTGAGAAACCTGGGATCTATTGCTTTTGGCAGTTTGGGAGTGGTCCCTTTTCCCTGGTTCTGCTGCGGTACCCGCCAAGCGACATAGTCCGTCCTCCGGTTCTCATCTGAGTTATGCAGGATTTGTTCTGCCTGCCATGTACCTTCAAACAGGCCTGGTGACCATAGCCTCTGCACAGTGAAACCCCACGGTGTCAGAGAGTCTTCAGAAATAATAGCTTGAGATGAGAGGCGTGTTGCTGACAAGGCTGAATTTGGGGGAGGGAGGGCAGCATGTGTTTCCAGGGTTGGGGAGGCTTGGAGGGGTGGAGGATAGCCTCTCTGATAAGGTACCTTGGGAGCAGTTGGGTCTGTGTGGTTCTGAGGCCCATGCCCAGCAGGGAGCATCGACTCTGGGAGGCCTTTGGCAGATGTGTCCCCAGCCTGTCTGTCTGCCAGTCAGCGGAATTCCTCCAGTACCGGTATTGTGTGCTCGAGGGCCTTGCACCAGCGGGCCAAAGGCATGCTCAATTGGAAGCGGGGTATTTTGAGATCGGTTTGGGCGAACAGCAGAACACTTACTGGACCGGTTCTCTCTGATCCGTACGCAGAGAGGAGAGTTCTACCACAGATGGGTTTGATTGGAGGCCCACAGGCCTGCGTTTTAGAGAGACGACCTCCACGTCTTGTCGGTCACGTACAGAGATGCAACCACTCAACGGTCCACTATCGTCACCATTGTTGAGAACATGTATCCGTTTGTCTACGACAAATCTGTTGGCTTTATGCTACAGGCATGAATCAATAATCTAAAGTCAACAAGGAAAAATAGATGGTGCTTACTGTAAGTATAGATAAGGTTACCCCCCCCCCCCCCTTCGGTAAAATTCCTACTTTTATATTCTGTGGTTAAAACAACACAGACTGCAGCGATACATTCCACAAGCCCAAATATTTCAAACCGCTTTTCTTTTGAAAAAAAAATTCTTGAAACAGCTTCCAATCTCCATTTGTAACCACTGTTCAGCTTTTGAACTCTTTGGTTGGTCGAGCTGTGTGCTTGATCATTGAGAGGAGATGAATATCTGTCTTAGAGAGAGGCAGGTCTTCGCTCTCCCTTCTACTCCCGGTGTCGGTGGTTTATGGGCCTGAACGAGGCTGTTCCTCCGGGGGTCAATTCAGACCCGAGGTGGCAGGCTTGGTGGTGGTGGTGGTGGTTCTTAGGGCCCAGATCCAGGACTGAACCTCCCCAGCCGACAGTGTGACCTGGCTGGGTGATGGCCTCAGAGCGTGTGGGGATAACTGGAGGTCTTGGAGAAGGCCGTGGGACCTTAGCCTTCTGGCTCATCGTGATAATGACTTGGCTGATAGAACCCAATGATTAGAATATTTTTCTCTTCTTTTCACAGATAAAAAAAATAGCCACAGAAATATGTTATCCCAGGCTCCTTCGTCGTGAATTGAATCAATCAGTCGTTTGATCATCAGAGAATAACAGATAGCTACAGTAGATAGAATTGATAAAATTATATGAATGGACTTCATTTGTCTTAACGTACATTGCCCCTTTGTGCCCCTACACACCTTTGGGTTGAGTATCCTAGCAACCGTGTGTCAGAGTATCGATCTTTTACTGTGATGTGACACGTTTTCAGTGTGCAAACCAACAGGTGTCCCCCACGTTGAACCACTCATGCGTGAATACTTCATGTTGCGTTTGACGTCCGTTCCATACGTGTTCTGGTGTTTCATGTGTTTGCACACGGTCGACGCCCGAGTTCAGAGCTCACGCAGTGTTTGTGCAGGGTGGGGGTTCACTCCCCCCCCTCCCCCCTCCCCCCCTTATCCTTATGTCAATGGTTAAAGTCCCAGACCATTCGAAGGCTATCTAAGACAGATCCCAAACCACACAGCAGGGGAGGGAAACCTGTTCACTGGCTCGTAGGACTGTTTGCTCAGGACTGATAGCGTGTTAGTAGTGCTTTGCACAGGGCAGATAGACCCTCCAGAGAGGGGCAGAAGGGCAATGCACAGCTTATCCAAGGGGAGTGGTCTCTGAGTGGGATAAGGAAGTGGGGCTCTGGGGGGGGGGGGGGGTAGGTGTGTGTGTGTGTGGGGGGGTAGGGGGGGGTAGAGTACGTGGGTCAGAGTGGGTGAACTCCAATAGACCTCTGAAGAACAGGTCTGCTGTATTTTTGGGGACTGGTGTGAGCGTGACCCACAGGTGATTTGTACACAGTGTCAGACTCGCAGAATACGGTCACACAAGGAGATCCCTACGGCCATCAAGTCCTTAACCGCAAATCCTCATTGACAACCAGTCTGAAACTCTTGAATCAAGGGACAAGGCCCTTGATTCACACGGCACTGATATGTTTCCTACAAAAGAGAGAGAGGCTCTGCTTTGTTGTCTTTCTTTGTTTGTCTTCTCGTCCCTCCCTCCCTCCCTTCATCCGTCCAAGAGTGAAAGGCGAAAAAGAAGTTTGCGCTCCAGTTAACCGCTGTGTGTGTTTGCATGTCCGCTACATTCAGTGTGATTGATGGTATTGTTTTAAGTTTAAGGTCTGGAAGGCCTGACCATTGTTTCAGATCTTGGCAAGGATGACTTTGTTGAGGAAAAAAGGACAAGAGGGGTAAATTGAGGGAAAGAGAGTGTGTGTGGGTGTGTGTGTGTGGGGGGGGGGCTGTAAGTGAATAAAAGAATTAGGAAACACAAACTATCTTTAAAGTCGTCCAGAATGCGGACGTTTTTTTTCCATCTCTTAATTGCTGTTACCCGCCATGCACCGTCAAGATCTTTGTTTCTCAGCGCGTCATCAAACATGACTGCCAAGCTTCCCACTCCCATCTTCAGCACAAGCCCCCCTCTGCCACCCTTAACCCCCCCCCCCCCCCCCCAAACCAACCCCATTCCACCCTCCAACCACAGCCCTCCATACCTACCCCACCCTTCCCACCCCCAGGAAGACCAAGAAGCGGACACGGCCAGTATGAAAAACGATGTGCTTAAGGAATGTACAACACGCAAACAAAACCCGTCCAACACACACTCCTCTTCACTGTTATTCTTACAAGATGTTTTAAGCTCTGGTCTGCTCACCCTTGCTGACACAAACCACAGAATTTCTGATATTTCTCTCTCTCTCCCTCTCCCTCTCCCTCTCCCTCTCCCTCTCCCTCTCCCTCTCTCTCTCTCTCTCTCTCTCTCTCCGACCATCTCTCGCCGACCATCTCTCTCTCTCTCTCTCTCCGACCATCTCTCTCTCTCTCGCCGACCATCTCTCTCTTTCTCTCTCTCTCTCTCTCTCTCTCTCTCTCTCTCTCTCTCTCTCTCTCTCTCTCTCTCTCTCTCTCTCTCTCTCACCGACCATCTCTGTCTCTCCATCCCTCTCCCTCTCCCTCTCTCTCTCTCTCTCTCTCTCTCTCCATCCATCTCTCTCTCTTTCGCCCCCTAGGGCTGGTTGGAATGTTTTGGGAAAAACAGAATGCCACAGTGCTCTGGTGGTCTGGGTCCATAAAGCATACATACGACTGAGGCCTTGGGGACTGTTCACACTCCACACTCCACACCCGCGGGGACTAGCTGTGTTGTTGTAGGCCTCTAAATTTGAATGTGCCCGGTGATTTATTAATTCCATTTTTTATCCTTTTTCTAATCTGTCTCATGTTTTTCAGTGTTTGCTGCAATTTTTTTTTTACCGTTTTGGTGAAGGGTCTGTTTTTTTCTGTCTTGGTTTTTCTAAAGAGCCCCCATGGCGGTTTAATTAACCCACGATGTGGGGTTTAGACAATGGCGCTGAGGAGAAAGATGATTGTTAAGTGACCTGACAGACAAGGGGTTCATTTGAAACTGCGCCTGTTTGTCTAACCAGAGTCATATTTATGTGACCATGTCAGTTAAGTTAATTTAATTTGCTGCCAAGTGGAAAATGAAAAATATTATTGTGCATACACCGGCTGTGTCATTAGCACTGCCATCTCGTCCTATTTGCGAGAAATGACGTCAGATTTCATTAATGAATTGTGTGGCAGATGGTCATGCCGCAGACACAACCGTTTGTTCTCCGGTGCAAGTTGCCAGAGGTTTACATATCGCATGGTTTCTCACTTAAACAAGAAGAAGAAGCTGATGATCTGCATCTCATTCTGTTTACAGAGTCCTTCGTCTAACCATCCCGTAACATCACATATTTCATGCCCCAACTCGGGACAAATAACTTACTGACCACAAAGTCCCTCAATGTTCCTTGTCTTTTCTTCTTCTTCTTCTTTTCCTTCCTCAGTTTCTTCTTCGTGTGTTTAGCCTAACCTGCTTGTGTTTGTCTGCAGTCAAGCTGCCTTAGCTCTACGTTCAACTGTTCTTGGCCCAGTCCCAACAATGCCTTCTCTGGAAGACATAAATCGCCAGCATCCAAACAAGAGAGGGACAAACCAAAACAGAACCTTGACAGGGCGCGGACACAGTCTTCCTGGTGAGCCGTGATTGGAGGATCCTGCGTGAGGTCACTGTCGCCAGCAGCCCTGTCTTGTCACAGCCTTGAACTGGTTGTGTTGTTCTTCAGCGCTGGCCTCCAGTTTATCATCTTGTCGAGGGTGTTTGGTCACTTGGTGTAGTTTCAGTTTTGTTTGACTGACGAGGAGGAGAGGGATTTTGATGGTTGTGTACGGATAGTGACTGTGGGACACACAGAGCTGCGTCAGGTGAAGGGGATTCATAAGCAGGCTTGTACGTTTTGTCGACGCAGCCTGTTTTAACGTGTTATTTTAACGTCAGGATCGTCTACAGATGGTCCATCTCACGAGAGTGAACACTCCTAGTGTTAAAAGTAAAAGTTAAGTGAAAGTAGAACTTTATTTTGTCCTCAGAGGGGTATACAAAATCAAATAATCAAAATCAAATAATCAAAATCAAATAATAATACAGTATCAAACTGAGAAATGTGAAAAAATACTCTCGGAAATTTGCCATCGTTGTCTTCAACCATCAAATTGTTGATGGAACACCTGGCAAGGCTGGCCTCAAAAACTGTCAAACAAGAAATGTTTGTCTCTTGAGGGTGTAGATGGGAGTTGACTGTTAGTGGGCCTTATCTTGGTCATATAATACGTCATTCAACCAAGGTGTAAATTCCTCACCTATGAGTTTGTGGGATTTTTCAGACACTGTAATGCCATGGCAACACTGTTATGTATTTTCTCACATGGTAGACTAAAGCTGAGCTTGATGATTTAAACTGTCAAGGAAATCATCCAGTTTACAATGCAGGATTACATCTTATTATGTCTGTACCTAGACAGTGTGTGTGTGTGTGTGTGTGTGTGTGTGTGTGTGTGTGTGTGTTGGGATGGTAATTTAGGTTTTATCATCTCCCCGCCCAACTGATCCAGGCCGTGGGCTGGTTCATGATCCCTCAATTATCCACCTGTCTTAACCAAGTCATCTTCTCCTGCAGCTCATTCTAACCCCAGCTATCTGCACACATGCCCAGACACACAAACACACACACACAAACATATACACAGGCACACACACACACGTGAGTACACATGCCTAGACGAAAACACAGAAACAAACACTCTTTCACCACAGAATTTCTGATCTCTCTCTCTCTCTCTCTCTCTCTCTCTCTCTCTCTCTCTCTCTCTCTCTGTCTCTCTCAAACACACACACACACAGTCAGAGGGCTGCGCACACACACACACACTCAGAGGGCTGCACACACACACACGAAGACACTATTGTCCCTCACAGATACTATTGTCCGAAGTGCCTGGCCGCATGTCTCTTCACCTGTCTGTTAAAGCCACAGGTCCACTTTACAACAACACCTTGTCGCTTGTTCGCTGTTCTGTGCAGCTGTCTGAGATGGAGGACAGCTCTCTGTCAGTGCTGTTGTCTCAGGGGGGACGTTAGCTGACATGTTGATCGCAGTGCAAAGACACGCTTTGAACATAAAAAAAACCTCAATTGGTTTCTGTGTTCCTTGTAAGTTTCGTGCCAGAATTCATTTTTTTAATAACGGAGATCATTTTAGAGTGTGTTGGTGTTTTTTCCCATTCATGTGTGACATCTCTTCATCAGATAGTCTTGTCTGGAGGGCCAGACAGGGACTGTGTGAAGATTAGCAGCGTTCTATGATATTGACTGTCAAGTGACTCATCGTGATCCACCAACCCACAACGCCCAGTAGCAAAGGACTGATCCTTGGTCCCAATAACAATGCCAGTGGCTTTTCATCCCCCTCCCCCCCCCACCTCCCCCCCCCCACCAACTCCCTCAACAACACCCCCCGCCCGCCCTCCCTCCTCCCTCCCCCCCAACTCCCCCACCAACTCCCTCAACAACACCCCCCTCCCTCCCTCCCTCCCGCCCTCCCGCCCGCCTCCCTCCCTCCCTCCCTCCACCCCCCACCCTCCCTCCCACCCTCCCTCCCACCCTCCCTCCCTCCCTCCCACCCCCACCCAAACAAAAAGCAGCGTCACAGGAGTTGTGTAAGGACCATGTGTGCGTGTGTGGCTGGCCTACAGCCAGATGTAGTCCTCAGTCGAGCCAGTAGCTTACCTCAGCCAGGAAGAGACCGTCTAAGACTCTGGTCCTCTCCTAGTGTTGAAACCTTTCGCTTAGTCATGAATGGCGTGTTGTTGAGAGTGTAGTAAGTGGGCTCAAAGTCACGTACACATTCCCCGCATCTCGTACATCGACAGGAGCTTTTTTTGTGGTGCTTCAGTATTTCTGTTGTGTAGTTACTTGGCCAGGGTACTTACCTGGCCAGGGCAGGGGGAGGGACAGGAGGGGGCGGGCTGAGGTGGGGGTCGAAAACATACCATACACTAAGTTTACATTCCAGACATGGTATTCACAAGGACACACACACACACTGAAACACACTCGTACACTTGCACGTACGCACACATGCACATACACAAGCAGTCATGCACACGTGCACACACACACACATGCCTACGCACACACACAGGCAGCAACAGCAGCACTGACATAATGACATGTCACAAATACTTATTACTTGGCAAATGCCCAGTGCAGATCTGCACACTGTACTTTGTCCTCGGTGAGGGGCCGTTCTGTGATGGATACGTCCTCTAGACACACATAGTGCTGTTGGTCTCTCACAAACAAAATGCATTTTTCATGTACCCGAGCTCCCGTACATTCTCTCTCACAATTATTTTTTCAGGTACATGCACGGACAAGACACTGCCCACCTCCCCCTCCACACACACACACACACACACACACCTTGTACGCTGCAGAGGTAGGAGCACCAAAACATTACTGTATCCCAAACCTGACAGGACAGGGCAGGGCAGGCGCCTAGGGGCGGGGCTTAGAGGTCAGAGGTCAGCGATGCGAATGTGTGAGTCAGAGCTCAGTCATGCTCGTGGGCTCCAGGTTGACACAGGGTGACGGCTCCCTGACAGCTCTGAACGAGGGCCCTCCTATACCTGACAGAGACCCCCCCCTGCCCCCCCCCCCCGCCTCCCCCCCAACCTCCCCACCCCCACAGCTGCCAGACAGCCTAGAGAACCTGTATGAACAGTACTGTCCTCCTCCGAGACGAGAGGAGGTGTGTTAATGACAGGGCTGAAAGGGGGACTCTTCACCTTCACCACTACAGAAGAGAGACTGTTAACTGTCTGACGCTCATTGATATTGATGTGTTTTTATGTGCATGTAAAACATTGTTTCCCATGAAGTAGAGAGGGGTGGGGGGTGGTGGGTGGTTTATCCCTCTAACAAAACAGATATTGTGTGTTTGCCTTGCAGATCTGGAACATGAGCACCTTTCTGACAATGCAAGCCTCTTTACAGTAATTATGTTCAGTTTTTCAATGCCCCATTGTTCATAAAATGGATAACTCTAATGCTGTTCAAAGTAATTTTTTCTGTGATCAGTTCTAAACAAGCCCCGGCCAAGTTGGGGCCAAGTGCCACATCTCCGACACAGTGCTGACGTAGAAACAACACAGTCAGTCCACTGAACATCTGGCTATAATCACAGCTGGGGGACTGGGGGGGGGGGGGGGGGGGAGAGGGGCAGTGGGGTGAGCATTTGGCTTGTGAAGAAGAGAGGGAGGGAGGGAGTGAGTGAAGAAGAGAGGGAGGGAAGGGAGGGAGTGAAGAAGAGGGAGGGAGGGAGTGAAGAAGAGAGGGAGGAAGGGAGGGAGGGAGTGAGGGAGAGAGGGAGGGAAGGGAGGGAGGGAGTGAAGAAGAGGGAGGGAGGGAGTGAAGAAGAGAGGGAGGAAGGGAGGGAGGGAGTGAGGAGAGAGGGAGGAAGGGAGGGAGGGAGTGAAGAAGAGAGGGAGGGAGGGAGTGAGGGAGGGAGAGAGTGAAGAAGAGAGGGAGGGAGGGAGTGATGAAGAGAGGGAGGGAGTGATGAAGAGAGGGAGGGAGGGAGGGAGTGAAGAAGAGAGGAGGGAGGGAGTGAGTGAAGAAGAGAGGAGGGAGGGAGGGAGTGATGAAGAGAGGGAGGGAGGGAGTGAGTGAAGAAGAGAGGGAGGGAGGGAGTGATGAAGAGAGGGAGGGAGTGAGTGATGAAGACGGGGAGAGAGAGAGAAAGAGAGATGAGAAAGATGATGGGGAGAGATGGAAGAAGGAAAGGGGGGGAGAGAGAGAGAGGTGGGTGGGAGGGAGGATGGGGAGAGATGGAAGGGGGAGGGAGAACTGAGATAGATGGGGAGAGATTAAGAAGGAAAGAGAGAGAAAGAAAGGGAGGAGAAAGATGCAGAGGGTGAGGCGGAGGTTATAGAGAGAAGTTTGGGGAATAGGGAGAGAAGGGCGGGAAACGATTGGAGAGGGGGGAGAGTGGGGAGAGAATGAGAATCAGAGAGAGGGAACGAGAGAGAGAGGGAACGAGAACAAGAGAACAAGAGAACAAGAGGAGGAGAGGAAGATTAGTGACTAAGGCTGAACTTTAGAATAGTCCCAGGCTGAGCTGTAGAGGGCTGTTCAGCACCTCAGATGCTATCTCCCCGTCCTCAGATTGAAGGAAAAAACAAACACTTTCAGCCCATTAATAAAAAAAAAACAGTTTCTGCTCCAGAAAACGATTTGCAGCACATGTCAGGCCTTGAGTGGTTTTATCAACACTGCAATTACCAGAAGATCTCTGTGAAGTGAAATTAGCCAGTGTAGGGAGAGGAAAAAGAGGGAGAAAAAGGGAGGGAGGGAGAAAAAGGGAGGGAGGATGAGTACACAGCTGGCCCTGCATGTGGTTGAGTCTCATGATGTTCTGCTTCATCCAGTGCCCCCCAACACCTCTCTCTCTCTCTCTCTTTCTCTCTCTCTCTCTCTCTCTCTCTCACTGTCTCTCTCGCTCCCTCCCTCTCACCCCCCTCTCTCCCTCACTGTCTCGCTCCCTCCCTCTCTCTCACCCCCCGTCTCTCTCTCACTGTCTCTCTCCCTCCCTCTCTCTCTCACTGTCTCCCTCCCTCTCTCTGCCTCCCCCTTTCTGTCACTCTCTCTCTCTCCCTCCCCCCCTCTCTCTCTCCTCCCCCTCTCTCCCCCTATATCTCTCTCCCCACGCCCCCCCCTCTCTCCCCCTCTCTCCCTCACCCCTCTCTCTCTCACTGTCTCCCTCTCTCTCTCCCTCTCTCTCTCTGGCTCCCCCTTTCTGTCACTCTCCCTCCCCCCCTCTCTCTCTCCTCCCCCTCTCTCCCCTTATATCTCTCTCCCCACGCCCCCCCTCTCGCACCCTCTCTCCCTCACCCCTCCCTCTCTCCCTCGTGTTCTCTCCCCCCCACTCTCTCTCCTGACTCTCATGGTCATTCTCAGCCTGCTGCTTAGCACAAGCCAGGAAGTCACCCAGAATGAAAACAAAACATCGCCACTCTCAGGGACGTGTGACTGTGTGTGTGACCGTGTGTGTGACCGTCTGTGTGACTGGGTGTGTTGATGCATGGCTTTTGAGTGTGTGTGTGTTGAAGTGCATGGGGTTTGTGTGTGTGTGTGTGTGTGTGTGTACGTATGTTGATGTGCATGGGATTTGTGTGTGTGCGTGTTTGTGTTGATGGGTACAAGGTTTGTGTGTGTGTGTGTGTGTGTGTGTTGATGGGTACAAGGTTTGTGTGTGTGTGTGTGTGTGTGTGTGCATGTTTGAGTGTGACTCAGCATGGGTTTGGCCTTGTATATTGAACTGGAGTAGACTCACTCTAAAACTGTGTGCGTTTGTGTGAATGTGCATAGGGTTTGTGTGTGGGTGAATGCGTGGGTTGTTACATTAGTGTGTATTTCTCATGTATCTTCATAGGAACTGGATTGGCTCACACGTGACATGAACACAACTCAAAGCAAACGCCAACAGGTCATGCAAGGCTGATCAAATTTGTTTAACGCCATGCAGGGTATGCTATGAGCTCATGTTTTAGAAAGCCAGCGAGCTCTACATTTTTCTTCATTTTGACATGTATTCACTTGCTGGAAACTAAAGTTTTCAGGAGAAAAACATCAACATTCTGTCTTTCCCAGAACAATAAAGCTGTAATATTTTATTGTAGGACCACTGGACACCATCCACATGGGCTTGAATTAATATTTGGATGAATGAATTGCCATAGTGTGGCAGAAGGCAGGGAGAGGGGAGAGGGGAGTGGTGATTGAGGAAGGTAACTGGCAGCCTGTTGGATCCTCTCCGAGCCACGTAGGGACTTCCTGTAGCAACCAGACAGGCTGTGTCTCGTTGAGCGACTAATTACATTTACATTTAGTCATTTAGCAGACGCTCTTATCCAGAGCGACTTACAGTAAGTACAGGGACATTCCCCCCGAGGCAAGTAAGGTGAAGTGCCTTGCCCAAGGACACAACGTCATTTTGGCACAGCCGGGAATCGAACCGGTAACCTTCAGATTACGAGTCTGACTCCCTAACCGCTCAGCCACCTGACACTCTCTCTCTAATTGATTGAGTGATTGTGATTCACACCCGGTACATTTGCATATAAGAAGGGAGCGTTGTGACCAATAACTGTGTTGTACGTGACGGATTAAATATACATCTGCATTGAAATTGGACTGTGTGCCGGTTTGTTATTGATCTTGATGGTGTGGAAACCCCAAACCCCCTTAACCTGCTACATACTCAATCACCACTCCCCTTGTCTCTACCCACTGTCTGCCACCATAGAAAGTTGCTAATAGATTTAAATCTGATGGCAGTTGAGGCCCATTCAGGTCCTTTTCCTTAACTCTGTGTCATGTTAGGACCAGTGGCAGTTTGAATGCTTCTGTCTCAGAAGTTCTCAGGTCTTATGAAAGCTGATGTCTCATGAGACTCTGTTCTTAGAAGAATGTTTTTCTGTCTTTTATCTGGGATTGTCTTATCAAACGAATGGTTAACCGAACCAGTAATCCTACCTTGCCCTGCCCTGCCCTGGATGATGACCTGCTTGGATTTATTGAACACACAGGAGTGTGTGTTTGTGTGTGCGGGCGAGAGAGCAGTGTGTGTGTGTGTATGTGACAGAGAGCGAGGTGTGTGTTTGTATGGGTGAGTGAGTGAGTGAGTGAGTGAGTGAGTGAGTGAGTGAGAGAGAAGAGAGAGAGAGAGAGAGAGAGGGAGAGAGAGGGAGAGAGAGGGAGAGAGAGGGGGAGAGAGGGGTGAGAGAGGGGGGGAGAGGGGGGGGAGAGAGGGAGAGAGGTTTGTGTTGGTGTGAGCTGACTGTTGAAGTCCAGAGAGATTTGTGTTGACTGTGTAAAATGTGAAGTTGTGTTGGTGCAGAGCCTGTAGATTCCATTGTGGTCAGAATGCTGTGTCAGCCCTTCAGCACCACTGTACGACTCCCAGCACCGTCAAATGGAACATGGGAAAGGACAGCAGCACACACACACAGACTCAGACCCACACACTGTCACACACACAGATGTATGGTTATTCTGTGAAATGAAAGATGGTGGTGTGTAGCTTCTTCAGACACAGCATGTGGTCCCCTGTCTGAGAGGAACAGGATATCTGTTTAGCCTCATGCTTCACACACCATGTTTCTCATGGACTTGTGTCCCTGTGTTCAGACTAAACAAGGAATTTAAAAAAAATTCTGTCCCTTTGCTTGATTTCTTACCCTTATGTGACCAATTAAAAGGGAATCCGTCATTCATCAGTCAACAAAATTGCAGTTGTTCTGAGAAGACCTTGAGAATCTGTCGAACAGACATCTTGGGCGGTTAACCTTCCTTCCTTGTGTCTAACAACTATGATTGTCTCCTCTCTCTCTCCCTTCTTACCCTCTCTCTCTCTCTCTCTCTCTCTCTCTCTCCTTTCTTACCCTCTCTCTCTCTCCTTCTTACCCTCTCTCTCTCTCTCTCCTTTCTTACCCTCTCTCTCTCTCTCTCTCTCTCCCTTCTTACCCTCTCTCTCTCTCTCCTTTCTTACCCTCTCTCTCTCTCCTTCTTACCCTCTCTCTCCTCTCTCTCTCCCTTCTTACCCTCTCTCTCCTCTCTCTCTCCCTTCTTACCCTCTCCGTACTGTAAGTCTTTAGTCTAAAGCCAGACCTGCAGTCTGTCATCTAGGACTAGGCTTGGAGTCTGGAGTCTAAGACGACCTGTGTTCTTTAATTCCAGACTCTGCTTTAGGACGAGTCTCGAGTTGAACTGGAGTCGTTTGTCCCGGAATCTTGCTCGTCCAGTCTTCAGTCCCCCCAGCAGGGTTAGGTAACTACACCACTGGCTCTCTGTCCCACCCGCCTCTTGCTGTTCCACTCATGCCCCCGGCCCCCTTCCCACCTCCCACAGCCTGTCATTTTGTCTGCATGCAGCCCTGAAACTGAGCCAGCCTCCCCTCCACCCAGCCCCCCCCTCTCCCTTCCCACCCCCCAGCCCCCCCCCCCTCCCCTTCCCTCCCAGCCCCTGCCCCCCTCCTTCCCTCTCCCCCCTTCAGGCCAGTTCCAGAGCCAGCCTCCTCTGGTAATCTGCCTGGACTACAATAATCTCTGCAATTGCGGCCTGTCATCAGGATACAGTGCTCAGCCACAAACCGGTCAATCCATAGTGGATAAAGATCTAGACATGCCATGCTATTGTTCTCTGTGTTTGCTCAGTGAACAGCAGACGTGCTCTGTGGCAAGTTTGAATCCTGCTAAAATAGGCCTAAAATTGACTATAAATAGTTGTTCTCATAAAGAAATAGACTTGGGCTTGTTCTTGCTTTAAGGGCTATAATGAAACCAGAGCTGGTGTTTGCATTGGATGGCGTTCTGGGCTTTGCTGTGTGTGTGTGTAAGTATGTGTGTGTGGGCATGCACGTGTGGGCATGCACGTACAGATATACACTGCTATTGTGTGTGAACAAGGGATAGGACGTATCTGGTTGTGTCTGTGTGTGTGTCTGTGTGTGCGTGTCTGTGCGTGTCTGTGTGTGTCTTTGTGTTTGTTTGTGTCTGTGTGTGTGTGCATGTCTGTGTGTGTCTGTGTGTGCATGTTTGTTTGTGCCTGTGTGTGTGTCTGTGTGTGTGTTTGTGTGTGTATGTGTCCTGGGCACCCCCCTCTCAGGTCTTGGAAGAGGCAGGGAGAGAGTGAGGTCTGGGCTGACTGGACAACCAGTCAGAGGGGCCCTCACAGGATCACATGATCTGAGGGGCCCTCACAGGATCACATGATCTGAGGGGCCCTCACAGGATCACATGATCTGAGGGGCCCTGACAGGATCACATGATCATGGAGAGGGCACAGCTACAGGTACAAAACAAGAGGAACCGAGCATGAGCAGAACAACAACGTCTTCTCTCTTAGTCAGCAAATCACTTCCAACGTTCTCTCAGGCTAAATACACGTTCCTGGGCCATGAGGGATGGCGGGAGAGGGGTGGGGGTTGATTGCAGGGGGCAGGGGGGGGCAACACAATGAAGCAGGGTTCTGATCTCTCCAACAATGGCCTCTGGTTTTGCTGGTAGACAAACATTCGTCAGGGTCTCCACCGCAAGGCCGCAGGGCTGTTTTAATCACACGGTGGAGGTCTTATTTACCCCGGCGAGTGTGGTCTGCTACCCGGAGACCTCTCACCCATCCCCCGCAGTCGCCTGGAGTCTCTGCCCCAAGTGTAATTTACTGAACAAACAACGTTGGAGGGGAACAAACCCTTTATACAAACCCTGGTGTGGCAGTGAAATGGGAATGTGGTTTTCAGTCAGTCCGGTTCCCGGATAGAGAGAGTTTAGAGCCTCAGGCGACTGAGAAGGTGTTCAGCGTGCTTTAGCCCGAGGTAGTGGGTTCTAGGTGGTTCTAGGTGTTGGGAGGAATGATTGAGGGGGGGGGGGGATACAGACCCACAGACAGGTGTCAGTTCCTTGGTTGAATAAGCAGAATTGAGTCCCCTCCCTCTCTTTCTCTCTCTCTCCCTCTCTCTCTCTCCCTCTTTCTCCCTCTCCCTCTTTCTCTCGCTCCCTCTCTCTCTCTCTCTCGATCCCTCTTTCTCTCTCTCTTTCTCTCTCACACACACACACACACAACTGATTACCATCCGTTCCTCAGTCCGACTACCCCGGGCCCACCAGGAGTGTTTTTACCCCCCCCCCCAACACACACACACACACACACACACCAGTCCAGCAGGGTAGACCTGGAGTCTTACTGGAGTCCTTCTGCCCTAATCTGATTCATTACAATTTCCCTTTCAAAGCCGGCCAAGCAAAACCCTCTCTCTTTTCGCATAAGACCGGAGTGTTACGACCCAAACAATGCTTTTCTTCAGGGAATCATTAACAATCCTGTGGTTTATTTTTGCACAGGGAGGCAGGGTTATGGGGGTGGAGGTGGGAAGTGTGTGTTAAGGAGTGATGGGGGTGGTTTGGGAAGTGTGTGGAGGTGTGTGTGTATGACCGTGTGTGTGTGAGTGTATGACCGTGTGTGTGTGTGTGTGAGTGTATGACCGTGTGTATGTGAGTGTATGACCGTGTGTGTGTGTGTGACAGGTTTCAATGGCATTCTTGGCAGTGGTCTTGTGAGGGAGACTGCTCCCTGTCATTTGGTAGGACATTGTTAATAGCTGATATGCTGTAAATGCCCACACACACACTCACACACACACACACAGGTCCACCCCACTCTTCAGTGTTTGCGGGTGTGTGTGTGTGTCTGATTGAGCTTGTGCACAGGGAAGTCTGCTGGTGCGTGCTGGGACAGAGGCACACACACTAATCTGATTATGAGGAGGGTGGAATCTTGAAGAGGGAGAGGGGGAGAGGGGGGGAGAGGGGAGGGAGGGGAGAGGCAGAGGCAGAGAGGGGGGGAGGAGGGGGGGGAGGGAGGGAGAGAGGGGGGAGAGGAGGGGAGGAGGGGGGGGAGGGAGGGAGGGAGAGAGGGGGGAGGGAGGGAGAGAGAGAGGGAGGGAGAGAGGGGGGGAGAGAGGGGGAGAGAGGGAGAGAGAGGGAGAGAGAGGGAGAGAGAGGGAGGGAGAGAGAGGGAGAGAGAGAGGGGGTCTTGGAGGTTTACCTTCCTCCTATAAACTCTCTGTGAACCAGCACACCAAGGCGACGTCTGACACTGCGAGATACCTCACGGAAGGATTATGGAACCGGTGTGAATGTATGTACCCATGAGCGCATGTTCAGCTGTTTACACATTCCATCATTGTCGGAATGTGTGTGTGCATGTGTCTGTGTGCATGTGTGTGTGTGCATGTGTGTGTGTGCATGTGTCTGTGTGCATGTGTCTGTGTGCATGTGTCTGTGTGCATGTGTGTGTGTGCATGTGTCTGTGTGCATGTGTGTGTGTGCATGTGTCTGTGTGCATGTGTCTGTGTGCATGTGTCTGTGTGCATGTGTGCATGTGTGTGTGCATGTGTGTGTGTGCATGTGTGTGTGTGTGTGCATGTGTGTGTGTGCATGTGTGTGTGCGTCCATTTTCAGGGCTTATCACACGCAGGCCTGAACAGTCACAAGTATCAGGAATCATTCAGGCAGGTGACCTGTGGCTTTGCAAACTCCCTTCCAGCCAGGGCTGTTCGAAGATAATGGTTTTTATTTACACTGCCCTTTCTTCCAATAATTGTGACTAATCTGTCCACAATGCTGCTGACTAGTGACACTCCCAGTCCAGAGACGGGTGTGCAAGCAAACAGAGGAAACACCACAGAACTGAACCCCTCACATATACAGGGATGACTAATAGTCACCTGAAACTCCATGTATTTGGTGGAGGGGGGGAGAAGGGAGGGGAGGGGAGGGGAGGGGAGGGGGATTGTTATGTGTGGTCAGTGATTCAGAATGTGATGTCATCCTCACATCCCTCCAATCGCAACACACCTGCATGGGATTGGTTGGTGTCAGCTTGGAAGCTCAGAAACTCACTGGAACTAATATTGTATTTTGTTCTCTTTCTCTTAGTCTGTAAAATGTTCTTTTGGCCTGAACATAACACACACACACACACTCACACACACAAAGCTGTGTGTGTGTGTGTGTTCCTGTTGTGCTGCATGTGCTCTGGTGTCTGTGCTGTGCAGTATTTACCTGACGAGTCGTCTCATGCTCTCAAGTCATAAACAAAGAGGGCATTCTTTAGTGTACACTGGTTTGTCAAGTTCTAAGTATACAAACACACACACACATAAACACGCATGCACACCCACACACACACACACACACACACACACACGCAGTAACCTACCACTCCCTCTCCTCCCTCTTAAAGGTACGGTAGTCATGGTGATTGTGTTATCTTATAAATACACACAGCAGTTTATTCAGCTCAGGTCTTTAGGAGAAAGTACTGTTATGATCCTGTCAAAATTTAACTGTGTGCGTCACAAAACAAGTCGGCCATAACTCTCACACATCAAAGGTTTCAACAGTATTTGCATGTAACAGATTTGACTGGAACGTAGATCGTAGATGTTCGTTATTCTGAGTCATGTCTTCTGACTTACAGCAAAACATATAGAGGACTACACAGTAGAGTTATCATCAAGTACTCATCAAGATGCTAACCTTTTTTGTAACTTTTCAAATATTTTTTCTACCTTCAAAACCTTTTTTTCAAACTGTATTTCAAAAATACTATTTAGATGTTTCAAAACTTTTATTCCCCCAAAAACTCTAGAACCTTTTTCAGATTTTTTTTTTCTCCAACATAAAAAAAAAAAAAAAAAAATCTAACTTTCTATTTGCATAGTATTTCTGCATCTTTTAAGAAAGAAAATTATTAAATAATTTCTTCTGAACTGAACTTTTTATGTTACAGTCTGTATCTCATGACAAGAGATTGATGTAAGTGGAAGTATTTTGAAGTTCCTGTTTTCTATTCCTCCTTTAGAGGCTCTCACCTCTCTTGCCTCTCTCTCTCCCCCCCCCCCCTCTCTCTCTCTCTCTCCCCCCCCCCCCTCTCTCTCTCTCTCTCTCCCCCCCCTCTCTCTCTCTCTCCCCCCCCCCCTCTCTCTCTCTCCCCCCCCCCCCCTCTCCCTCTCTCTCCCCCCACCCCCCTCTCCCTCTCTCTCCCCCCCCCCCCTCTCCCTCTCTCTCCCCCCCCCCCCCTCTCCCTCTCTCTCCTCTGTGTTTACAGTGAAACAGTCACCAGGAGACCGCAGTGTTCT
This sequence comes from Thaleichthys pacificus, assembly GCA_023658055.1. Taxonomy (NCBI): domain Eukaryota; kingdom Metazoa; phylum Chordata; class Actinopteri; order Osmeriformes; family Osmeridae; genus Thaleichthys; species Thaleichthys pacificus. The sequence continues at coordinate 1,951,218 of CM042853.1, read as the reverse complement.
CTGGGCTGGGTAGGTAACCTCAGAGAGCATCATGACTGAAATCATTGTGTGCGTGTCCAAGCATCAAGGTTCCCTCCAGGATGTTTCCCATAACCCAGAACACTACTTAACTACTGGACTGCCTACAGTGCAAACATCGTTACTCGATGAATGAGTTGACGCCAGGGTCAAAGAACAAGGCTGGTCTTTGTTAGTCATTATAAACTGTTTAGATACAATTTAATACGTATCGTAGATACGTATTAAATTGTAGGTGAAGTGCCTTGCCCAAGGACACAACGTCATTTGGCACGGCCGGGAATCGAACTGGCAACCTTCAGATTACTAGCCCGACTCCCTCACCGCTCAGCCACCTGACTCCCGCTTCCGTGGAAGATGAAGTGTTTGCAGGCCTTTTCATTTATCTCGCTCTCGTCACGTACGAAAGGTCAAACCAGTCGTCCCTTTCACTAGTTGCATTTCTAAATATCCTGGTCAACAAAACATTCGAAGACAACGCTGCTCTCCCGGCAAAGGAGCATCCAAACTGCAGATCAAAGTCAGTGACTTAATAACTAGAGGGGATGGATCATTCTGAGCAGTGGCCCCTATAGGTTGTGGAATTCCTTGCCTCCCTTTCTACGGTGTGCAACTTCTGTCGAAGCTTTTAAAAAGCAACTCAAGACTTTGCTATTCAAGCAGGCTTTTAGTTAGTTGAGGGTTTTTTATGGTTGTCTGTCATGTTTTTCTATTTAAAATGTTCCTGTATTCTTTATTTGTAGGGTTATATTGCATTTTGTTGTGAAGCACTTTGTGATTTTTATCTGCGAGAGGTGCTATACAAATAAACTTTACTTACTTACTTACTTACATTACAACCTTCAAGCATTCGTCCCGTGAACCAAAGCCAGAAACTTCTGACCAGCTCTAGACCCTAGCCAATGACTCTGCAGGGACCAACTGCACTGCATCATGGGTCATGGAACCCTCAAAACACCCAATCAGCAAAGCATACGTCAGCGATTGACCCCTTCTGCGGGCATGTAGTCACCGCCCAACACCCTTACATAACCGCATAAAGCCACCATTCAGAGCCTCAAACTCCTGCTGTTTACTTCCAGGCATACTTTATACACGATTTATACAACAATGGGCTCTCTGGCTCCTTGGTGAGCTTCCTCACAAGAGAGAGAAGTGGGTCGAAGTCCAAACATTAACTACTAAGTAGTATTTATCAAAACAGACTTTAAACCAGGTGGCCGCATAAAAAACTTGTTTGTTAGGGGAATTATTTTACAGTTCGGTTACTGATCAACTTTCTAAGATGCCGATGGCCATAGCTTAGGCTTTTCTTTGCCCAGGGATTATCCTGCTGGTCGTTGGCTTGATGGATAAGGCAGGGTTAGATGTGGGCTTGGAAAAGGTCTGTGGATCGATAGGGCGTACACTGACACTGACACGGATGTATAGGCACACTACGTATCCAGCCCACAGACACTCACAGTCACAGACACTCTCTAGACATTTTAGACATTTAGTCATTTAGCAGACGCTCTTATCCAGAGCGATTTACAGGGACATTCCCCCTGAGGCAAGTAGGGTGAAGTGCCTTGCCCAAGGACACAACGTCAATTGGCATGACCGAGAATCGAACTGGCAACCTTCGGATTACTAGCCCGATTCCCTCACCGCTCAGCCACCTGACTCCCCTGGGATGTATAGGCACACTGCGTATCCAGCCCACAGACACTCACAGTCACAGACACTCACAGTCACAGACACTCACAGTCACTCTCTGAGCTTTGATCAGAGAGTGTGTTGAGGCCTTCACTAAACCAACATGACCCACCCGTTCCAGAAGTCTTCTCCTGTGTACCTTGTGGGCTGTGGAGGACTGATTGATACGTGTCCGAATGTTGTAGAGGCCCTCTGTAAACTGATGGAAATATGAATAGAGCTGTATATGAATAGAACTGTGTTTGAATAGAACTGCTTCTGAATGGAACTGTATCTGAATATGACTGTATCTGAATGGAACTGTATCTGAATGACTATCTGAATGGAACTGTATGTGGGAGAACGTAAAAGTAACTCTTAGGTTGTATTCATAAATGCGAAGTAATTTGTCATGGAAAGTCTCTAATAACAGATAGTCTAAACAAATATAACCAAGACGTTTTGAGAGAAGTGAGAAAAACAAGCAATGTGTCAAACTGGACGGTTATCTGACAGTAGGCTATATGGGAGAGAGATCGGTCATGCATTAGTTCCTCTGTAAACATGGGATATCTTTTATTGCGTGCACGTTTTCTAACTCAGTCATGCTCTGTCGAAGAGAGAAAATTATATCGCATGCAACCGAGGCACTTAGAAATGGACTTTTGTAGATACCAGAATGTTTACTACGCGACCGTGGCAACAAGCAGCAGAGTGACGCAGGGGGCGTCGAGGCTCGTGTACCTTGACGCTGCAGTGGGATAGGGGTGGGTGGGCTGTGGCGTTCTGTTTGGCGACATTCAGGAGGAGCAAAGGAAGATATTTTGACCTTCTCCAATTGGTTGATTTTGTGTCATATCCGTAACGCTGTGATATGTTGTGCTTTGAGATTTTGTGTTTTGACCCTCTGTGTTTAGAGAGTCTGTGTTTTGAAATTGAGGTTCGCATTCACGTAGCAGGTAAAATTGTGCGAGCATATCGAAGGGTTGTGAGGGAAAGAGACAATATGAGTGAGTGTGCAGCGGTATGCGTGCCCACGTTAAATACATGTATTGAACGGATTTATTGAATATAAATTTGCGTGCCAAATATCTTCCTTTGCTCCTCAGGAATGTGGCACACATATAACGCCATAGTGGACGTAGCATAGGAACAGAGCACATTTCTAGAAGGCCCACCCCTCGCAGGATAATCTTCTCAGGATTTGGGGGGGGAAAAAGTGCCGGTGAATTCAATCATTAACACACTGCACACGCTGGTAGGAGATTCAAACGTAAGGAAAAGACTCGCTCGTTTGTGACGATGCTCGTGTCAAATGTTTACCCGGTGACTTGCTGTGGAACAACAATCGAAGATTGAGGAGAAATCTCTGCATGCGTGAACTGTCGACTCTTGAGGTCGCTTTAGTGTGTCATGGGTGACTGCAGTGTGTGGAAGAACGTTCTGTCCATTTCCACTAGAACGGTGTGACTATCAGGTTGGGTTCTTGGTTTATGAGTATCAGACAGCTGATCGGAGATAGTGTTTGACCACAAATGCCACAACAAAGACAACAAGTGTAGGCACCCAAGCCCCAGTGCACATCAACATTTGATAGCTCACCTGAACACTAATATGCTACTGCAACTACCATGTAACTGCATAGCAACGCCTTTAGTAACAACATTGTGTGTTCATAGGAACTGCTATGCAATACTCCCCCATGTAAAGTTTCACTTGTGCGATCACTGCTTAAATATAATAAAAAATAGCAGTACTTAAATAACTACATGTTGTCAATTGAGACAGTTACTGCATGTATAGTTAGTTGATAGTTATTGTGCCAAAAACAATCTTTATTATTATGAATGTACAGTAAATTGATACCCAGAACTTAATCTTGTGATGACAAGCAAAAGGCTCTGCTTTATTGGCCCGCAACTCAACCCACATAACTTCACCCACACATGACTTGCTCTCTCCATCAACAAGCACACCGATAACCGTGTTGGTGTGTTCAGGTTTCTTCAGGTTCATCAATTCAGCGCTATGGAAACGACTATATCGAAAAGAAAACCACAGCGGAGCCAGAGACCCAATTAAAAACCAGCGCTGCTTTTTCTCCGATAGCCCGGCGCGGACGTCGTTGTCTGTTTAGCGTCAGAGTGGAAGTCAGAGGAGGCTCCAACTGAAGGATAATCCAGAAACGCACGCTGAAAAACGGCCCTATCAAATTCAAGCACAGAAATATGAGTTATACGCTTGCTTATTCTTAAAACAAGTACATTTGGCTGCTATTAAAATGTCACTACTTCATAAAATAATATGTCATTTACTTAAGTTAAATCCCTAGATAAGCCATTAATACTAGAAACAAGTCCAACTAGATTTAAAATCTAAAAACAAGATGATTACACTCAGTTAGATATGGAGTTTTTGCTGTTTGGTCAGAAGAGAACAGAGAGCCCTGTGGATTAGCTGCGTGGACAGAAACCTTCTGGTTCAGATTCACCAACGACCTGGGATCCGCTTCCCCAAAAACTTCTCAAGCTCGACAGAACGTGTATGTCAGCGGAAGGCTACCAGATGAAGGAGAAGGGCGAAGGTCATCGATGACTTTGCCGGTTGCCATGGTTGTCAGAGGTGTTTGTGTACAAAATGTGGGTTGTCTGACGTCCAGAAAGGTCCTAAAGTGACGCGGGGGGGGGGGGGGAAACGTGACACTGGCTTTGAGAGTTCAGTTCCAGCTGTGTCATGAACATGCTGTCAGGGTAACATGACATTCACCTGCACCCCCAACCCCCCCTCCCCCCTCTCTCCTTCCCCCGTTTGAGGAAGCTTCGTGGGGTGAGGTGGGGGAGATGGCTGGCTAACCCACACTAACTGTAACAAGCACGACTTGGGTTCTGCGTGTTCCTGTGTCGTCCAACACAAACCTCAGCCTCCACAACCTCCTCTTCCCCCTACGAGGAGAGAGATGATGAGGCCTGATAAAAATCCAGCAGTGCGTATGTGTGTGCGTGTGAGTGAGTGTATACGTGTGTGTGTGCGTGTATATGTGTGTGTGTGAGTGTATATGTGTGTGTGTGTGTGGGTTGGGGGTGCTATCACAACCACACAGCTTTCACTGTGTGCAGGAAGCTGGGGGAATGTGGCAGAGGAAGGTGGTGTTTCTGATATGGAGATGGTGGAGATGGTGGAGATGTGTGTGTGGGGGGGGGGGGGGGGTGTTTGTGGAAGGGTGTGTACTTGTTACGTGTGTTATGGTGTAAGCAGGAGGGATTCTTTTGAAAACTGTTATTCAATAACACACACACAGGCGACCACACAGTCAGACACATCAGCCCACCAACACACACACACACATTCACACCCACCAACACACACACATGCACTTACACCCACCAACACACACACACACACATGCACTTACACCCACCAACACGCAGACACACAAACCAACCAACATCCTGTCTCACAAAAACTCCTCCACAATCCGCCTCAAAGACGCATGAAGCAAATCTCACTTAGCGCTTTGCTGACAGCGTCTCAACTTCTCAGTAATAAGGACAAACTGGATTGATCCTATCTGAAGGAGGGCCTGAAAAAACTCATCCAAACCCTCCCCGTCACCTCCTCAGAGAGACAGGTCTGACACACTGACTCAGACACAGTAATCCTATAAACGACCAACCCTCTAAGCACATCCACCCACCACACACATCTTGTCTCATCAGACCACAGCGAGCCTTGGAAACAATAAAAGGCTTTGAAAATCACAACAGCATCTCAGCCGAACCTCTCGTGCACTGCTGATAGCTTTGGTACTGAAGATGCTATTCTTTGCAATGGGCCAAAGGAGGCTTTGTGGCCGAGTGATGCAACCACCCTCTTTTATTCTGTTATGCTTCGTCCTTTATAATGTCTGCTTTGCCCATTGGAATACTACTATGTTGTGGATAGGGACCTATTTACATTTAGTCATTTAGCAGACGCTCTTATCCAGAGCGACTTACAGTAAGTACAGGGACATTCCCCCCCGTCATTTGGCACGGCCGGGAATCGAACTGGCAACCTTCAGATTACTAGCCCGACTCCCTCACCGCTCAGCCATCTGACCCCGGTGACCTATGGTCATACGTTCTCAGTCCATGGACTCGTAACTCAGACTCGATTGGCAGCAAATACACAGAGAACATATGAATTAATGTCCTGCTGTCACGATCGAGTATAGCCACGACTGAGCGCAGCTACGTTTCATTCTTTTAATGCCGACTACTGTCAGTGACTCGAACGTGACGGCCGGATTAGAGACTCGTTTTGGTTTTGTTTCGTCTGGAGAAGAGAGGGAACACGCTCTTACTGTCAGAGTGTGGTGCCACTGACACCAAACAAACAAACTCACAGTGCGTTGAAGTGTGTGTGTGTGTGTGTGTGTGTGTGTTGTGTGCATGCGCAAGCATTTCTCTGTCAATTTCGGAGTGTGCCGTGTGTGAGTAGGTGTGTTCAGGTGTGTTCTTACTTGGAGGATGATAGATGGTTCTCATATCTCATCAGCTACCACCCACACAAACACTCTCTCTCACACACACACACAGACAGGCACACACACAGACACTCTCACACGCACAGACAGACACTCTCACACGCACACACACTCTCTCACACACACACAGACAGGCACACACACAGACACACACACACACAGACACTCTCACACACACACACAGACAGGCACACACAGACACTCACACACGCACAAACAGACACTCTCACACGCACACACACTCTCTCACACACACACAGACAGGCACACACACACACAGATAAAAAACACACCGTGACTTTGTTTATGAAGCCTCCAGCTCCAAGCCCTCAACCCCCAACCCCCAACCACCAGCCTCCAGCCTCCAGCCTCAGTCTTATGTGTGTCGGTATTGAAATGAATGGTATGTGTTCCTGTCAATAGGACAGGCCCAACCAGTGTGACATTAACTACAGTTTCGTCTGTGTGTGTGAGTGAGTTTGTGTGTGTGTGTGTGTGTGTAGGTGTGTGTGTGTCATGTGTGTGTGTGTCATGTGTTGGTCACAGCTCTTAAGTGTCATCACACTCTCTCCTACTTTTTCTTCTTCCTTTTAACGCGTCCGTTCGTTAAGATACAGATGAGCACATAACACCCAAGCTTCCAGAATGTGCAAGCCTCCACAATCGTGCTGTACCTCACTTTTGATCGAAGCATCTGCTAAATCCATACCTCATTGTTATTAAGGTTCAAATGGTATCTTCACCTTGAAAGAGAATGTTCTGGAACCTGTTACCTGTGAGAGAGAACAGGAAAGAATGAGAAACGGGGGTCAGATGGCTGAGCGGTTAGGGAATCGGGATATTAATCAGAAGGTTGCCGGTTCGATTCTTCGCCTTGCAAATGACACTTGTGTCCTTGGGCAAGGCACTTCACCCTACTTTGCCTCGGGGGGGAATGTCCCTGCACTTACTGTAAGTCGCTCTGGATAAGAGTGCCTGCTAAATGACTAAATATATAATAAATAGAAACAGTGATCACATGACTAGGAGGCTTCCTTCTCATCTCTGTTTTGACCTTTGAAGAGACGTCAGGGGAGACGTCAGCAAGCTGGCAGCATGAAGCGAAACACCTACAAGGCTGAAAAAACACATGCTATTCATTAATATGACTTTTCAACCCAAGCACGGTTCTTGGGATACCAGAGAGCACAGTCAGAAGTCATCAACACATGGCGTTTATTAGATATAACTGGAGGTGATGTAGGGTTTCCGGTTGACGTTTATGTGATGGACGAAGTGGCACGTTTGCAACAGTTACACTGAGATGGAGAAGTATTCATGACAAGGCCCAGGTGCTTGCGGCAGATTTCCAAACCACGCTCAAACACGCAGAAGAGACACGCCATGCATGTGGTGTGCATGCATGCTTGGTGTGTGCGTGTGTGTGTGTGGTTGTAACCATGGCCGCCAGCATTCTCAGTGTGTTTCACACATTCCGTTGCATCTAAGACTTGAGAGAGAGAGAGAGAGAGAGAGAGAGAGATGACAGTCTGTGCTGGGCGGGAATCTGTGCATGATTCTACAGAAACCACTTCAGCCACCAGGAACTGATCCGTTCCATCCAGGAAAACAACACACACACCAAAATATGACTGAAGTGTCAGTCCCACTGTATGTAATCTGAAATGTTGTTTGTTGCTGACATGATGCACATTTTAGCATGTTTGAGTTTGTCAGATGGTCATGGCATTGATATGGCATGACTTAGGGTAAGCTAAGATGTACAGTATATAATGCAATCGATGAGGAAAACAAATCTCTATCTCAGTTTTTCATTTTTTGCTAACACAGGTCATCTTGAGACACAGTTATCATTCAATGAACCAATAACATAGACAAAAGATAATCTTTATCAGTGCATGTTCATTCTCTCATATGCCCCCCCCTCACCCCCGCACACACACACACTCTCTGGCCACAGTCTGCCTCTGGGATAGGTCCACTTGATATGAAAAGGGTGCATTCTCTGGATGACACCGTAGCAGTGAGCTGGTGTTGATACTAAACAGCCCCTGTGGTTCTGGGGAGGGAGGGAGAGAAAGGGGGGAGAGGGAGAGAAGGGGGGGGGGGAGAGAGGGAGAGAAAGAAGGAGAGGGAGAGAAGGGGGGGGGGGAGAGAGGGAGAGAAAGAAGGAGAGGGGGGGAGAGAGGGACTGGAATTCTAATCTCTTGTTCGGCAGCAGCAGAAGCCCTGGTTGAGCTCTGTCCTGTTAACAACAGTGAGTTATACTGGTCTGGGGCCCAGCACTGAGGCCTGAGGCCTGGGGCCTGGGGCCCAGCACTGAGGCCTGAGGCCTGGGGCCTGGGGCCTGGGGCCCAGCACTGAGGCCTGGGGCCTGGGGCCCAGCACCGGGGCCAGCGGTGATGAATGGTGATATAACAACACCCACCTCTCCTTAAGCCCCTTATAACTCTATATTTTACCTTTATAGGCCTCCCCATTTATCACAGGAGGCTTTCAGAGGGGGATGAATGAAATATTAGCGGTGTGTTTGTGAGGAGTGTGTGTGTGTGCACAGCCAAGGTGTACAGAATGTACGTTCGTATGACCTATGCTTTACATACGTGTTGTAGCCACAGTGCCTGAGTTAATGTGTATGAGGTTTCACGGCATGAATAGGGCAGTGTGTGTTTGAGTGTGTGTTTGAGTGTGTGTGTGTGTGTGTGTGTGCTGTCATGGGACTTAACACCAGGCCTAGACAAAGTATGTGTCCACGATATCCCAGAGTCCACACATTACGGCCAGTGTAAAATAAGTCTTACATTCTATCAAATTTGATAATAAGAGATGGCACCCCAAGGGGTTCAATATAAACTTTATCCAACGCAGGGGGAAATACAGCTAACCTCCAAAAATGTATCAGCAGTGCCAAAACAAAGCTGTAATAATCGTCCAGGGCCTTTGGAATCCTCTCATTTTGGCGTGAATCTGTGCATCCTGCAGTGTTTCCACCGTGGTGCAGTGCATCATCAGTGACACCAGGCCTAAAGCAAGCTTCACGCCGGCCTCCGCAAGCGCTCTGGGACCACTGCCCTCTCTCCCTCGCAACTAATGAGGCCTATTAGGCCCGATGAGCAGCAAAGCGCCGAAGCTTAAAACGACGAGGGAGACGGAGAGAAGATGGAGGGGAGGGGAAGGGGCTTGGATGAGAGAGAGGGCCTTCCAGTCCAAAGAAAAGAAACATTAGCCTCTCTCTCCCAGCACTCTTTCAGCGGGAGAAGGGTAATTATTGTGCCGCTGCTAGCGACTTAGCCCATGCTAGCTCTCAGCGGGAGCGCTGAGCGAAATGGACACATGCTGTTCCAGGGGCGTAATTTGTGTACGTATTTTCGCTCTGGCTTGAGGTAGCGGGATAAACTGGATGGTGTTTTTTTCGCTCTCGTCTTGGAGAGAGTTCGTACGAGTGAACGTTTACCGTTTTCTTTTCTTTTACTTTTTTTTTTTTTCTTCGCTAGGTGGACTTTCCCACGCTCAAATTCGATCTGCCTCTCTCCTGCCTTAGCACGCTTGTGTTCTGGCTCTTCTCTGCTCTCCTCTCTCCATTCCTCTGTTTCGCGTTTCACATCATCCTCCCCTTGCCAAGAAACACTTTGCTTTTATGTCGCCTGACACGAGAGACAGTAGGATTTATGTTCAACCCAATTTGGTTGGTTTGTCCAGGGGGATCGACAGGTTGGATTCATTTGAATCTTTAAGCACATTTTACTATGTTCTTTGGTCCAGAGGGCTTTGATGAATAGAACAAATAAATCCAATCACTCAGGTCAACGGATTTGTTTAGGTTCCCAAAACAAACCTGTTGGATCTGATGGGATGGGGGTGGATGTTCTTAAATAACCACTGGCGCGAGGCAGGCTAGTGTTCAGTCTTTCACTTGAGTTCTCTGTTTTACTATCTGTCTGTATGTCTGTCTGTCTGTTATTCTGTCTGTCTGTTATTTTGTCTGTTATTCTGTCTGTCTCCAAGGTAGATTAATGTGGGCTTGTCTGGAATCACATGCTTTCTCTGGAGTCAGCTTCTCCGATTGGTTTGCATCTTTTCAGGAAGCACTGGGTTTGGCCTTCTATGGAGGTCATGAGTCATGGCTGTTTGAGGTTATGAGCTCAGCGCCGGACTCAGAGCTCTCCGTGTTTGTCCTCTTCCTCTAAGACAGCAGGAGGAAGGTCAGCCGAAGATAAGGACCTCCAAACATCCTACATCATCTGTAGAGGAACTGGGGAAGGAGTGAGGTTAGAGCTCCTATCTCCTCGGTGAGGAAGCTGGTTAGGGTTAAGGTCTCCTATCATCTCCTGGGTGAGGAGTGAGGTTAGGGTTAAGGTCTCCTATCATCTCCTGGGTGAGGAGTGAGGTTAGGGTTAAGGTCTCTTATCATCTCCTGGGTGAGGAGTGAGGTTAGGGTTAAGGTCTCTTATCATCTCCTGGGTGAGGAGTGAGGTTAGGGTTAAGGTCTCCTATCATCTCCTGAGAAAGAAGTGTGGAACAATCAGGACTCGATCAATGTAAACAACTTTACTAAGTTTATTTACTAAGAAAACACATGGGCAGATCCCATGGACTGCATCCCTGTACAGTCTGACGCCAAAGTTGTATGCAAGGAGAGACACAGAAACTTGGCTTCTGGGATTCCCAGGGTCCTTCTGGGATTTCTGAGCAATCTGATAGCTGATACCTAGATTGTGAACACCAAACGGTGCAGTAATTCAAAGTATTGGCAAATGGCATTTGTGCATATAAACACCGGTAAAAGACGATGATGGTTTCAAATATATGACCAGGAAATAGAGTAAAAGAAAGTTGGACATAAGCCAGATCTCCACTGATAAGATCATCACTGAGCAGCCCAAGTGTTTATGCAAATTCTACAGAAAGGTTCTACAATTAGGAATACACATTTTATGATATATATACTTGACATTGTACACAATCCTGCCCTGCAGGGTTGTCAAGCTTTGTGCGATTGTGATCTTCCACACAACAAGAATGAAAACAGCACAACACTCGACAGGTGTCTCCTACGCATACCTGGCTAATGACAAGCTAACAAAAGGCAAACGCTACGCCTGGGCTCAAGGATAGTGCTCCTTTGTCCGCGTGGAGCTTCGCCAGTAGGCTCAGAGCCAATCGACGCGTGAAACATAACGTGGTCATTGTCTCAGACAAAAACACGGCTCATCTTCTTTCCACTTCCACTCAACACGAGCTCGGTCCGTGAAACTCGAATCGTCCTCCGATATTCCAAAGAAACCATACCTCTTGGGGTGCGGAGGCACGCAACCGTTCTGAATTTTTTAATAAGTAATATTATATCCGTGGCTGAGGCCGTGATGTGTGTTTTTAGAGGTGATTGGATTTATGGTACAATAACGCTCTGGCGTTGGTTTTGGTTTTGTTTTGCGAGCCTGCTGTGTTGTCGTGACAGGCGTTCAGCTCCTCCATGATCTCCTCACCTCCGCTCTAAACCCTTGTGCTACCTTCGGGTCACATGATGACCCAAAGGTTCATAACGAACCACCGTTGTGTTTACCCAATTTTACCCAATACAAAAACAAATAAAAATAATTTTCTTTTAACCTTTGCAATGTGGGGGGTCTGAGACAGCCCAACGGTTAAAAGAAAATGCTTCACTTTGTTTTTGTATGAGGTAAATTTGTCACAATACGACGGTGGGTCACAATGACTGATGGGTCAGAATGACCCGAAGATAACACAAGGGTTAAAAAGGAAACATGGGAAGGATGAGTCCCACTGACCTGCTACCTTTCACACATCTCTCTGTGACGTTGTGGCAGAGCATGGCCTTTTGATTTACGTTTCCAGTGCCGAAATACAGAAGCTTTTCAATTTCGATCGTAAATCATCTCTCATCTTGTCACAACAATCACTTAATTTCAAATAATTGCTGTCTCCGATTGGCTACTACAGCCCATCGACATTTCCGTGTTCCTCCTTTTAGAACAGTTGAGTTGAAGATGCGAGGGGTAAAAAAAAAAAAAAAGTGGTGGTGGAATTGTGGTGTGTGTGTGTGTAGGTATGTGTGTTCACTTCTATCTATTTGTTGTTTTTGAAGTTCACCCGCAGCTGTGTGATGACACTAGTGCCCGTGGTTTGAGGCTATGGCATACAGCCCATCTCCTACATCTGTACACCACCCATACCTTCCACAGCACCACCCATACCTTCAACAGCACCTCTATGAACCGCAACACTCCCTCACTTCGTTTGTTTTTCCCTCCAGTCTAGCAAGCGTTTAATCCGTAGCTGTCGCTAAACAGATCGGCCCGATCTGCTCCCTGCCTGACACCAATCTCTGTTATGTTTTGTTATTGTCAAGCGCTTTACCGCAAAGTGGGAGTGCTCGGTGCCGTCCAATGCAGTGAATCACTGGTGATCAGACAGAGCTTAACCCAGGTAAAGAGAGTGCTAATCTCTTCTCTTTAAACTGGAATCCACTTCAGCTCCTCTGAATAACCACTTAACTTCTCTGCGGTTGCAACGGGGGTGGAGGGGGGAGAGGGGTGAGGGAGTACCAATACACAGCCTAGAGACTGCTCAGGGTTGTGGAGATTAACATGCTAGCTACCTCTCCCCACCCTGTCAGCAGTCTAAGAACGAGGCCCACTTTAAGGGAGGCAACGCCAGTGACTTGAGTGAATGTGGTTTTGCAGTCATTTATGAGTAAGTCAAGGCGATTTTTCATGTTCCCACGTTTACTTTGCAACCCATCCTGAGAAGACTCCTCCCAGAGACATATTAGTCGACCCTGTTTTACGTCGGGGAGTCAGGTGGCTGAGCGGTGAGGGAGTCGGGCTAGTAATCAGAAGGTTGATTGTTCGATTCCCGGCCGTGCAAATTGACGTTGTGTCCTTGGGCAAGGCACTTCACCCTACTTGCCTCAGGGGAATGTCCCTGTACTTACTGTAAGTCGCTCTGGATAAGAGCGTCTGCTAAATGCCTAAACATTTTAATGTAAAAATGTACGGCGACGTGATAACACTTTGTCGTTAGTTAGTTTTTTGTTGTTGTTGAAGTGTCAGGGGTATGCATCAGTAATCTACCCCCGACCACAAACGTTTGACATTTTCTTCTTTATTCTTAAACTTCTTCTTCAGAATGTCTCAACCACTTTAACCCAGACTTCCTCTCTGACTTCGGCCATACCGCACCTCCAAGACAAGACACTTGCGAAAGTTACTATAGCAACTGCAACCGATGGACCTCTTTTTTGTGGGGCTTTTTCACGAATGCGAAAAAGCTGCTGAAATTGTTTTTTAAAGCATACGCAAACACTTCCGTGTCATTTTCACATTTTCCAAAGCATGACTTAGCAAAACTTAAGTAAAAAAATAAAATTAAAAAAACTATTTGTGTTGAGTCATTAGGAACAAATGTGTATACAGGATAAAATGAGGTGAGCAATACTTCTTCGGAAGAACTCGGTGTGGGAAGTGTTGAGTATGAAGTGAAGGAGGATTCTACAGATGTGACATCTTGTCTAAGAGATGATTAATTACACACACAAGATGAGTAATAAATAATGCAGAATTGGTGACAATAAGCTTTGTTGTACCTTTTTTCTTAAAATTGTAAAACTAAGCATAACTTTAAACTGTACATATGTACAGGACTTAAACTTTGTATTGCGATCAGATTTTGTCTCCTTGCCGGCAAACATTAAACCATTGTACTTTCTTTGAATCCGACGACTCTGTGCATTACTTGAGAAATTATCCTAACACTTTTACAGTATGAATGCATGACGCAATCTTGTTTGTGTTCGTCAATATGACTGTGGTGAGTTCGCATGTGGTTCGGGTGGATACCATGCAAACTGCATGGCACAACAGACACACAACAGACACACAACAGACACACAACAGACACACAACAGACACACAACAGACACACACACATACACACATTCCTATCCAGACTTTTGTTCATGTCAGGCAAGATTGAACACAACCCGTCCAGCTGGTGGTGGATCTGCACAGAGAACAAAACAACCAAGATGAACACCTCATAAAAATATGAAATGTACTAACCGCTCCAAGAACACTGTAAAACTTATTTACCTTCGGTCAGTGTGTACCTGTGGTGTGCTGCGTCGCAGATCTGTCTAATATTCCGGTTTGACGAGACAACTTGTCTAGACTGCAGACAGGGAAAGAAATTGAATGGACGTTTTGTCACCTCCTGCTCATCTGACAGCCAAAGACAGCTGTCAGATGGCATATGTTCAATATGTAATGAATCGTTAACGTGTAATTAGCTGTGGTTGGTTTTAGTCTGGGAGAGATGGCTCTTTTCCACAATGAACACAATACAACTTTATTGTCAATTTCTGCATAGTGTGTGTGTGTGTAAGTCTGTTTGTGTGAGTGTAAGGTTGTGTACTTGTGTGTGTGTTTTATTACATGATTATTTTGACTATAACATCATCAAACCATTATCGAGCTACGCCTTTCCAAGTCCAACCTTTGACCTCCAATCTGCAGCCTGCAGCCTGCTCCACTTCTCTCTCGTCGGCCTTAATCCTCGCACTTCCTCATTTCTCTGACACCTCTGTCACCAAGATTTACAAGGTTCCCTTCTGAGAAGCCCAAAGTCTCCACTTTCTAGGATGTGTACTTGTTGGAGGATTTCTTCAGCAGTATATTAAAGTTCTTTGTAGTGGTCGGAACAGTCTGCCAGATAAGCTCGCAACAACAGTCTTTTTAGCAGTCACTGTGTATGTGATTCTTGTGCCATTTGACCTGCAGTCTTTTCTCTATTTTCTTCTATCAAGTCTAAGCATGGAGCAAGTTGATTCATTGTTCAACTGTCATTCGCAGCCTTTTTTGAGGAACATCCAGTCGACGTTCCTTTCATACCCTGAAGCTGCAGCAAAACAAACAACTGAACTCTGAATATAATTTCCACAAAAGGGCATTCGAAAGGAGAGTAATATAAAGATGACTTGTGCAGGACACCACTTGCAGATGGAACAAATGCAAAAAGAAAATTGTAATCCAAGGAGTTTGGCTTGAGCCAATCTGAGAAGATAATTGCAGGGTTTCTTCTTCTGAGCTGAAGATAGGACGGCACATCTCGCCCCCTCAGCCCATCTTTCCTCCATCATCCTCCCTGTCATCCTTTCATTTGTCAGTGTCAACAACAGATAGATGTTTTTCATGTTTTCAGTGTTCCTTTTTTACGTTTTTTTTCTTTCTTCGACATGTCCGCTGATGTAAGGTGCAGCAACTGACATTTCTAACCGACGCTAACAAACTAACTGTCAAATATTGTACTGTAGGTGGACGAACAAACAGTAGATTTTTCTCAGTAAACATGTCAACACTCAACAGTTATTTGTATTATGATTTCCTGGTAGACAATAGTAAATATTTAAACACCACCAAACCAGTCTAGGACAGAAAGAGTTAAACATGCTGGGAGGAAACCGAGGAGGAACAAGCCTAGCTAGCGACTCAGCCATCGAGACAGCAGTGAAAGCCTAATGTGGGTGTGTGTACGTTTGGTTTGTGTGCATGTGCATCTTGTGTGTGTGTGTGCATCCGCGTTGTGTATGTGTGTGTGTGTGTGTGTGTGCGTACAGGGACAGGCAGATGGGGATGGAGATATAACGATCAGGTGGAGGGTCGATGTTACGCTTTTGTTATTTAACCTGCGGTGGGCTCTGTCTGGGCTCTGTTGTAACAGACAGATGGTCACTTTGTTCTGTGACAGATAGGTAGGCTGAGACCGCAGCTCTGCCTCGCTGCACTCACGGCTGGCCACAGGAAGACTGCGGGCCCTGGGAAGGAGGGAGATAAACACAGCATGCTTCCCGTTTTGTGAGACTGTAGCCACCACCCTGCCTCCCCTCCCTCCCCCACCCTGCCTCCCCTCCCCTCCCCCCTCTGCCTCCCCCCCTCCCCCCTCCCCTTCTTCAACTGTGAGCTTTTTCTTCTTACATAATCCTGACCTCAGAAGTATTCACACATACAGACAAACACACACACACACACACACACATTGAAAACAGTCCAACAAATACGGATGCATATGAAATCTTTTTTTTTTTTTTTTACTTGGACATGAAAGGTTTGCTTATATAAATGTTGTATAACCACTCTGTGTGGCTGTGGAATAATTGAAATCAACGGCAAAACTGTTTGTAATACTCAGTGTGCTGTTGTTGTGGTTTCCAATAAGAAACAGACCCGGTTGATATCAAACTGTCGTTGTTTTTGAGTTCGTTGATGTGGAACAGGGAAGACTAGAATCAGCCTGCCACAGAAATGACCTGCTGTCGCAAAGTATGAAGTGTGACAAAGAGTATAGAAAACCAAAAACAGCAAAGCGACAACTGGAATAAACCTACTGGGTATGAATCAGAATCAGAATACATATATACATATATATATATATATATACATATATATATACAGAGTACATAAACATATACGGATCTTATGATGTGAATGATCACAGTTGTTGGCGCATGTTCACGATGCTAAATAATGCTACCCTCAACTAACAAGATAAAGAGAAACTGATTCGGTTCCTGTCATAGCAACCAGCCAGACCAGACCGATTCTACTCACCACATAGAGGTCAGTTTGTTCAGACCACAGAGTCTGAAATGTGTCTCAGTTGACTCTCTCGATTCCAAATGTCCCTTCTACCAATAACACTTTTCAAATCGTGGTTGTGAGTGTCTTGAGAGAGCCCACTTAGACTCAAAACAACAACTCCCATCATCTCCTCTCTTGCTTATTCCCTGCTATTTTTTCTCTCAGGGTTACATTTAAACCGGTCACATTTGTAAAAAAAAAAAAAAAAAAAAGAACATTTTGAAAAAAAGGGCCATGTCTGTGTTTGTGCACTGAATAAACAAATGGCTTTGTTTTTCTGCTGTGTACTCTTAAGCGGAGGTTTGTCTCCAAGTTTTGAGCTCGGGAAAGTCATTTCATGGTTTATTTTCTAAATAGTTTGTGATTTGTGGTAAACAGAAAGTCCTCTACTTTTTCAAATTGAAACTGGAGTCTCTCCGCAGTGTGGAAGCTCATTTCTTCAGCTAGCTTAGCCACAGTATCATAAGATCTAGCCCACATGAACTCTTGTAACACTACTTGAAGCAGTAATGCAACTAACCTAAATCCCAAAACATAGCTAACAGATCGGCTAGAAACAGTGCATATTTTGTAGAAAGAGCATTGGTTTGGCTGGAATCCCTCATTGGCCAATCCTGGAGAAGAACAGTGGCTGTCAGACTCACTTTCTGTCAGATTCTGTTTTGTCCAATGAAAGTATGAAGATCGAGGAATCTAACAGAACTTGACAAAATGATGAGTAGCTCATCCTTATTCCGTTCAGTGTGTGTGTTTAGAAGCAGTCGGCCAACCTTTAAGTTCATGTGTTTTTGGCTTGTCTAAGTAACCCCAGCAACAGAAGTTGGTTTTGCGTCATTCTAATTTCTTTGGAAAACCTTCATTGGTGTCCTGTACCTCAAAAGCACTTATCAGACTTTACAATGGAAGTGAACTTGGCGAGGCATGAGGGAACACCAAGTCAAAGCAAAAACTGCTGTGAGTTCAAAGATCTAATCTGCGGTCAATGATAACAATTCCTCCGGGCTGACCGCTAAAGCCTTAACACTCACATATACTAAAAAACCTCTCGACCCAACAATCCAAGACAGGGGCCAATCTAGGTTCCCACTTTTCGGGGGGCTATGCCCCTAGATAAAACCTATTGTTTTTCCTGTGACCCAGCAAAACTAGGAGGGTCTGGGGGCGTGTTCCCCCAGAAGACATTTTTTAAAATATCCCTTTAAATAGTGTCCTCTAGTGGGTTTTAGGAAGAGAAATTAACAAATTTAGATTTAAAAAAAAAAAAAAAAAAAGTAACGTTTTTTTTATTTTAATTAAAAAAAATTGGGGGGGCTAATGAAACTTTTGGGGGGACTCCAGCCCCCCCAAAATAGGGCTAGATACGCCCATGATCCAAGAGATCTGGTCAGAGTTGCACGTTAGCGATGGGGGTCGTCAGACGTCTGACACTGAAGGCAGATTGTCACTAGAGAAGACACAAAGAGGGCGGGAAGAGGGTTGAAGATGACTGTCAGGCCTTGAGGGCCAGCAGCATGTCCGTGTCTAAACACGCATCCACTTCTCCAACTAGTCTGATCCGGACAGCGAGGAGCAAGCTGGCATTGGTCCACGGTGGCGTTTTTTTTGGCAGGGCGCAAGAAACAGCAAACTTCTCTTTTTCTCAGAGGCAGAACACAATGTCTCGTTCTCCCCTCTCTCTCTCTCTTGTTCTACGTCTCTCTCTCTCGTTCTCCCCTCTCTCTCTCTCTTGTTCTACGTCTCTCTCTCTCGTTCTCCCCTCTCTCTCTCTCTTGTTCTACGTCTCTCTCTCTCGTTCTACGTCTCTCTCTCTTTCTCTCTCTTGTTCTACGTCTCTCTTTCTCTCTTTCTCTCGTTCTACGTCTCTCTCTTTCTCTCTCTCGTTCTACGTCTCTCTCTTTCTCTCTCTCGTTCTACGTCTCTCTCTTTCTCTCTCTTGTTCTACGTCTCTCTCTTTCTCTCTCTTGTTCTACGTCTCTCTTTTGTTCTCCGTTTTTCTCTCTTGTTCTACGTCTCTTTCTCTCTCTGGTTCTCTGTCTCTCTCTTTCTCTCTCTGTTTATCAGTCTCTCTATTTCTCTCTCCATTTCTCAGTCTCTCTATTTCTCAGTCTCTCGCTCTCTCCATTTCTCAGTCTCTCTCTCTCTGTCCATGTACCCAGGGTCATCTGGATAGGAGAGTCCTCTAGATTCCATCCTCTTCAACTCAAGTGTTTTCTTCCTCCCTGCCTTCACTCCTACCATTCTTCCTTTAAGGCCACACAACCTTTCTAGGCAATTCATAAAGGATTCGATACCAGCGTCTCACAGCGGAGACAGCCTGTGTGCATTCAACCCACGTTAGAACTCAAATTCAACGTTTTTTGTCTTGTACTCGACTCCAAAGATAACTGTCTTAACTCAGCTTCAGTGTTGACAGTTTTGTTCCATAAAGAGCCTCTGGCGATCGCTCACTTGAATGTAATTATCCTCCGTCCTCTGCGACCTATTTTAGAGGAGTAAGCCAGGCAGCAACATGGGTAATGGAGCATGTCAGCAAATCAGCACGACTGATGGAATATGTAGTCTTGGCTTGTAGTCTTGGTCTGATTTCGGTGCTATCACTGGGAGCAATGGAAGAGTTTTACAAAAGTTAAAAAGTAAAAAAAAAAAAAAAAAACTGTCTTTCAGCCTGTTTCTCTTTCTGTTAGATAAGTGGGACGGTGTTTCACTCTCGCCAAATAGCGTTTGGCGAGATACTCTTTCCCCAACAGGGGGGCACGTCAATGGGCATGCAAGCGTACAGACAAAATACTTTTATCGAAACCCCGTCACGGCTTTGTGTTGTTGTCTGCAGTTTGTCTCGTAGTTACTCCGTCGTCGTTTTGGCTCTGAGACAGGACTGATTTACTGGGGGATGAATGAACGTAAAACAGACGATGAGCAGGTCAGCGGGACACGATCAGTCAGGAAGCCATTAGCGGGAACAGTCCCGGGGGGACGACAGCCAGTTGGGATGAGACCAGGGGCGATTCTAGGATCAGACCTTTAGGGGTGCTCAGCCCCCAATGAGAATGTGACATGAATACAGTGCCTTGGAAAAGTGTTAAACCCCCTTGCTAATAAATCCCTAATTTCATTGGATAACAATTAATACATGTATTTATTATTTGCAAAATATTGAATGAATGTATGCTACCAGCATCAAATGATAATAAACAATCATATTTTTTTAATAAAAAAATAAATAAAAATTAGGGGTGCTGAAATTAAATTTAGGGGTGCTTGAGCACTGCTTTTAAAACGAAGGAGCAGTCTGTTTTTGCTTGGCTAGACATAGTACACACACGCAACCAATTCTGAATTTTGTAAAAAACACAATGTACATGAAGTTATATTATTATCAATTGCATTTGCACAGTGCTTTTCACGGTACTGAAAGCCACATGAAAAGAAGGAACATTTATGTTAGCACTGATAACGCCCATCCGAGACACACTCAGTATCCTGCTGATTACATTGGTCATAAGAAGTCCATGTTCTGGTTAGAAGCGTGTCGGGAAACCCACAGGGTTGCCAAGGTGCAAACAGATAATGGGTTGTGTCACCGATCCCAGAAGTGTGGCTGTTGGTCTAGTTTATTCTGGTAAGCGGTGCCCGTTGTAGGCTGGTTTGTGGGTGGGAGGGGGAACGGAGGGGGGGCGGAGGGGGGGGGGGTGAGGTAAAGGAGATGAGCTAAGAGAACAGATAGGTCTCTCCCCCCCCTACCCCCCCCCCCCCCCCCCCCCCTCCAGTTGCACCTGGGGGTGCTTCCGGCCCTCGTGGTCTCCATGGCGCCCTGGCTCCCCCTGATAGGCCCTGCAGGACCAGCGTCTGGCGGGACACAGAGCAGAAGTGGTGGAGCCGACGGTTAGAGCCAGACACAAACCTCAGGAGAAAGACTCCACACCGGGAGACCTGGAGGGTTAGAAGTGTTGAGGATCTCTGTGTGTGTGTGAGGGTGCGTGTGTGTGTGAGGGTGTGTGTGGGTGTGAGGGTGTGTGTGTGTTTATGGGTGTGTGTGAAGGTGTGTGTGTGAGGGTGTGTGAGGGTGTGTGTGTGTGTGTGTGTTTATGGGTGTGTGTGTGAGGGTGCGTGTGTATGTGAGGGTGTGTGAGGCTGTGTGTGTGTGAGAGTGTATGTGAAGGTGTGTGTGTGAGGGTGCGTGTGTGTGTGTGAGGGTGTGTGTGTGTGCGTGTTTTCCACGTATATCATGTCTTCATGCTGCCTGTGTTTACAGGGTGTGTGGGCCTCATCCAATTGAAGGATTAGCAATACTCTGAGAAAGCGTCTATGGTTGAGTTCCGCAAGCCTCAACACACACGGAGATGGGATCGGTGTCCCCTCAGCGGTTAGAATCCCAGACCTTCTCCAATCATTATCATAACTTGTGTTAATGGTTAATTCACAGCAACGGGGGGGGGGGGGGGAGAGAGTAATGTTATCATAATGGAGGCCTTCTGCTCATTTGCTGTGTGTTGTCTGAGGCAGTACGCCCGGAGGCCCACACACACTATCCATGGACTGGAACAATACCTTCATTATCTATGTTGTGAGTGCGTTCAGCTGATCCAGGCCTTCGTTTAAACCCAGCTACTTTTCCAGCAAAACTGTGCTTGGATGTAATTGTTGTAATTACTTTAAACGCACAGCAGTCCCTGCTGACTTTGTGCCGGTGGGAAGACGAGCCGAGAGAGTTCGGAGAAGAGAAGAGGGAGGTTGGTTGAGGGTGTTTAAACCCAAATGTTTGACTCCTTCAGACATTTTCTAAGCTTCGTTGAGGTTTTCCCCACAGATGTCTCTTCATGTCCCCGGAATAATGAGGATGGAAACGTCAGTCCACCGAGGACATGGCTCTCAGTTTGGATATCACTTTGAATCTCGTGTTTTTCAGATGAGTTTCGCTGAGTCAGGTCATTTCTTCGGATTGAACCAAGCCGTTTCTCTTTCCTGAGAAATTCATAATGCTCATCACTGTTTGACAGTGACCAACAATGCTGAATCACATTGAAAACTGTCTACATTGTGTCCTAATAAAATATATTCTGTTTAACAACTTATATAAATGAACATATTTTTACATTAATTATATTTCAGTTTTAGTTTATGTTCAGGCTGGAAGACTCAGTGAAAAGTCAAATACACTTTATTGAAATTAAAAATTGTAATTGTTGGTGGAGGCAACTAAAAGCGATGCACATCCTGCATCGTACTGGAGCAATGACAAGGGCCGGGTTTCCCAGATTCGTTAAGAAGCTCTTAACGCCAAGAGCTTCTTAGGAGCGTTCTAAGAACGCTCTAGGGAAACCCTAGGGCTGTGAAGTAGGAGTGTGGAGACTGCGTGATATTTACATTTTAGTCATTTAGCAGACGCTCATATCCAGAGCGACTTACAGTAAGTACAGGGACATTCCCCCAAAGGCAAGTAGGATGAAATGCCTAGCCCAAGGACACAACGTCAATTGTCACGGCCGTGAATCAACCGGCAACCTTATCAAATCAAATCTAATTTATTTGTATAGCCCTTTTTACACGCAAGCATGTCACAGAGGGCTTCACATACGCCCCTAGAACTGCCCCTCAACCTTATGAACCGCTCAGCCATCTGAACGCCCTATATGCTGCGTGGAGGGAAGGCGGTTGGGGGGGGGGGATTGAAAAGGGGAAATTTACCAGAAGACAGGAGGTGGTGGGAGGGAAGTGTGAGATTGAGTGCCGGGAAGACGAGAAAGGCGGAAATGGACACCGACCACAGTCACCTCGGTGTGGCCGCACATCCACACTGATTACCTCAACTTCAAGCTGCAAGTCACTTCCGCTCTGAGGGGACATACTGTGCTCATCCAGACATGATTATTCATATGCACATGTGTATTGTGCCCCTCACTTGGGGCACACTCACAGGGTAACACATACGTGTCTGAGTATTGACACATACTGACACATACTGTTTACTAATGTTCCTGCACAGAATGAAGTACAGGAATTCAATAAAATTATATTTTGATTCTTCACAAGAAATGTCATGAAGTGCTTCACAGTTGGCCGCAGATCTAAACCTAAACTTTTGAACCCTTATCAACAATATATATGAGATAAAGGAAATGGAAATATGTATAATACTGAATAATTCACTTTACAACTGAGGCAATGAAACAGGAACGACTTGCAAGACTAATGTCCTGTGAAGATTAAAAGCTAGTGGAATCCAAAAGTGTAAGGGTGATGTTAGCTCTGGTTTTAGGCAGTGGCCAAACACGTAGCATAAATCTTCTACCAAAACGTCTAACAAACTGTGCTGGGGCTGTGGGATTCAAACTCATGATACAGTCCACACACACAGAATATCTCAGGAACATAACCTTACAGTGAGTCATCTACAGCATTACAGGGACACGGAAGATGATGCAAAACAGCTCAAATCCTCTAACCAACTGCTGAAAATAGAGGGCAAAAAGAACGACTGAACACACCCACTAGTGCAAAGGGTCAGGAATACTCTTCACTTCTCTATCAGTTACTGAAAAGTAGTGAGAGTAATGATTGCACAATTGTACAAATTGTACAACGCCAATATGACAATCCTTGAGAATTTTCACTAGAGAGGCTGACCGCACCTTGTGTCGTAACAGCGAAGCCAACTTTTCTCGCCCTTGGATTCTCTCTAGCAGAGTTTAAGCGCTCATTCAAATTCAAATCTGTCAAGTGGTTTGAGGTGACTTCACAGCACTCACAAGTCAGTGGCATGAATGTGACAGAAAATACAAAATATATCCACAACTGGTACACATAATTAAAGTGATGTGCATCCAAACGTTTGACCCAACAACTGTTGGAAAATTGTGAATGAAAGAGTTTCGAAAACAAGGCAATGCCTAAGTATGGGATTGCACCAGAGCAATAAAAATGCCCTCTATGTGAAAACCAATGTTCTTGGGCAACAAGGTGTTGACTGTAGGACTAAATTTACTCATTGAACACTCTGATATTGTTGCAAAACTGTTGCAGAATTGGATGAGAGTCTCACGGTCTTAAGCATAACTGGTGCTGGATCATCGTGTGTGAAGGGGACTGTGGGAAGGAGAGTCGTGTAGAATAATGAAAAAGAATACCTGCAGTGCCCCATGTGCAACGTCTAGTTTCTCAACTGGCAACTGGGGGGGGGGGGCATTTGGAGATTGAGTTGAGTGAGGGAGTTGGACAGAAAGATGGAAAGTGAGAGATAGATATTTTCAGAGAACCCTGTAAGGTGACCTCAATGAGATGGGATGGAATATTGGTCCCAGTTTGAACAGACAAACAAGTTTCATGGCAAGGGACCCAAAAGTGGATCTTACTACCAGGTGAGTCCTACCGTCACAGTATGAGACAGGGACAAGAGAGGGGGGAAAGGACAGGAAACTCAAATTAAGTTGTGAGAGAGAGAGATAATAAAGTTGTGAGAGAGAGAGAAACCAAGGAGTGTGTCAGGTGGCTGAGCGGTTAGGGAAGCGGGCTAGTAATCTGAAGGTTGCCAGTTCGATTCCCGGCCGTGCCAAATGAGAGAGAGAGAAACAGAGTGGGTGATGTGAAAAGGCACAGCCAAGCAGGGAGAGAGAAAAGAGAGGGGATGTGGAGGATGGTTGAGAGGAAGAGTGGCTCACTGGGACAAAAGGGAGGAAGAGATGGAGAGGAAGACAAAAAGAGAGGAAGGGATCATTCTTAGTGTCAGGTTCCAAGAGAAGAGAGTCAGAGTGGATGGAAAGATGCTCCACTCCTCCTCTTCTCCTCCTCTCCTTCTTCCTCCTGTTCTCCTCTCCTTCTTCGTCCTCTCCTTCTTCCTCCTCTCCTCCTCTCCTTCCTCCTCTCCTTCTTCCTCTCTCCTCCTCTCCTTCTCCTCCTTCCTCCTCTCCTTCTTCCTCCTCCTTCTTCCTCCTCTCCTCCTCTCCTTCTTCCTCCTCTCCTCTCCTTCCTCCTCTCCTTCTTCCTCATCTCCTCCTCTTCTCCTCCTCTCCTTCTTCTCCTCTTCTCCTTCTTCCTCCTCTCCTCCTCTCCCCACCCTGAGGCCAAGATTTGGAAAAGAGGAAGCGAAAACTGCTGATGAAACATACCAGTCCGGTCTTTGTACTTCCTGTTTGGGCTGTTTTGATAAAACAAAGACATCTTAGGTCTTGTTTTCTGGAAGGGTCTTCTTTTGTCCACCGCAAGTGTCACGTGTCTAACTGGCATCCAGCAACGCGGAGGCACTGCACAGCAATAATGCCCTGTCAAATTTAAGTGCAAAATGACTGGTTTTGAGCATGTCTATCCTTTAAACAATTCAATTTGGCTGAAGATCTTCTGTCAAGAAAATCTTCAGCTAAGATTTCTTAAAATAACATGTTGCTTAAATTAAATCCCAGGTTTTTGTTTTTACTAGAAATAAGTCCAACTATATTTAAAATCGAAAAGCAATCACGGTGACTGCAGATGTAGAGTTCTGGCAGTGTGGGTGTGTTCGTTATTCTCTGCAAACCTTCTTCCGCCCAGCCTCAAGTGATCCACAGTGCAGGATTGCCATGCCTCAGCAGAGGCAAGTAGACACAGAGGTCAAAACAAGGAGACCTTTCACAAAAATCATTCCTTTTCTATATGACAGATAAACAGTGGAGAGATCCCAGATTCGGTTAGTAGCACGCTAGCTTTGATTTTTTTCTGTTTACGCCTTCAAACGTTATCTCTTTTCCTTATGCATCAGCAGAGGACAAGGAGAAATACTCTGTCAGAAATACCGTGAGGATTCCCAGAGGTCAGGTCAGAGAATCATTGACTCACCCATAAACATCAATCCTCACTGACCTCAACAAGTCCACTGACCTTTATTCTAAAGTATATCACCTATTTTCACGTTATACATCATTGTATAGGTGACCATGTTGAGTATATGTTGCATAATATATGTATTTACATAACGTATCATTAACATTGTCACCTATACAATGATATATAATCCCTGTCCAAAAAATATGCAACGGCTAGAATGTATTCTGTTTCTACCAGTAGTGACTACTAGCAGAGAGAAAATCAACACAAACACTCTAGAAATATTCTGACCGTGATAAAAAAGAGATCAGATTAAATACTTCAGGCTGATTTTCATACCTTATCACAGCATACTTATTTTAAACATTACCTGTAAATATATGGCAGTGAAATCTACATTTCCTGGAGTTTTCCCTCCAGTTAAACATGCACATTCTCCCTCTCACAGGAACCCAGCTGGGTTAGGAAAGATGTGCTGTGGGTCTAGCTGGTCCCAGTGGTTCAGCGTGAGCTCAGTCAGCGTTTATGAGCACTCATGTTTATCACAAGACTCCAAATTCTGTTTACACATTTCTGAGAGACACCGGTGTTTACGTTCCCCTGTAGATTGTTTGATTTTGATTCATGTGAGGAGGTGTCAAGCCAAAAGAACAACTACCTCTGTTTCACATGCCTGTTTTCTGTCTGTCTCTATCTGTCTGTCTGTCTGTCTGTCTGTTCTGTCTGTCTGTCTGTCTGTCTGTCTGTCTGTCTGTCTTGTGTTGTGATCTTATAGCATAAAGAAAGTGAAACCTTTTATTTTCCTTTCTCTTTGTTAGGGACTGTCCCAGAGCCTGTGACTACTGTAAGATTACAGACTTGCTTATCCTACTTCCTGGTACCATGAAGGATCAACAGTAAAATGAAAAGAAAAAAAGTATGTTTGAAAAAAAAATGTTTGTCATTCATCTTCAACACTTCTGTTGGTCTGTTCACGTTGTAGTGTTTGGACAGATTTGATTTCAGTTCTCAGGCTATTTTGTAAACACACACAAACACACACACACACAGTAAGCAAACAAGTAGATGGAGAACATGCAGAGCTCTACAGAAGGTTTTTCATTTTCAGTTTGTGGCCACTCAGCCCCAACACTGTAATTCCCTCTCTTCCCTTCACTCATCCTTCCTCGAACACTCGTTAGCACGTCCAAACACACAACTCAATGACTGTTTTTAGGTTTTGATGTTTTGTCAAACGAACCATTCATTGATTAAGACAAATGCTAAAGACGTTCTTTAGAACCCAGTGTGTTGACGTGGAGGGTTGGTGATGCATAGCAGCCATAGTTGTGGTTTCTGGAGAGAGAAAAGTTATTTCTGACGGTGAAACAAATCTCTATGCTGCTGTTTTTCATGGCACTGTGGAAACATTCAGACCATGTTAAACAGACTGCTTCTCCCACAAATCACAATTTCTCAGATTCTGTGACAGGTGACAGACTTAACCATAACTTTCCTGAAATCCAGTCAACAGATCGTCCTGCTGTAAAACGATTCTTGCCTGATAAACTACCACCAAAACAACAGTACGAAAACTCTGAATGCCCCCTGCCTCAACACCCACACCCACCCACACATGCACACGCACACCCACGCACACACACACACATACACACAAATATACACACAGACGCACAAACACACACACTCACATCCACACACACACACACACACATACAAACACACGCGTACACACCCTCACACACACATAAACACACGGAAGGAGGAGGTGTTCAAGGTCAGGTACAGTACAGTTGTGAAGGCCACACAAGATGGAGGACTATCCTACACATTCCACACACACGGGGAATGGAATGTGTGGCCTGTGGCTCTTTTGACTTGACTAAGTCCCCATCACCCTCCTCTCTCCTCCCTCCTGCCTCCTCCCTCTCTCCTCCTCCCTCCTCCCTTCTCCCTCTCTCCTCCTCCCTTCTCCCTCCTCCTCTCTCCTCCCTCCTCCTCTCTCCTCCTCCCTCCTCCCTCCCTCCCTCCTCTCTTCTCCTCCCTCCTCCCTCCTTCCTCTCTCCTCCCTCCTCTCTCCTCCCTCCTCTCTCCTCCCTCCTCCTCTCTCCTCCTCCTCCCTCCCTCCCTCCTCTCTCCTCCCTCCTCCCTCCTCTCTCCTCCTCCCTCCTCTCTCCTCCTCTCTCCTCTCTCCTCCTCCTCCCTCCCTCCTCCCTCCAGTACATGCTTCAGCCTGATTGAAAGCCTTTCAGTGAGAATGAAGGTATTACTGTGGGCAGGCAATGGTACGAAGCCATATATCACTCACACAAGTTACAGGCACTATCTGCATGTGTCTTCACACGTGTGTGTGTGTGTGTGGGGGTGGGGGTGGCTGGAAGTGGCTGGCTTGGTCTGATGGCTAGGCCTGAGGCTGTAGGTGTTCTTTTCCTATGCTGTCTAATGACCTTTGGCCTTACTTGCACCTTCTGTAATCTTCTAGAAGACGACGGCAACCTGAGAGATCTCTACTCTTCAGCAGGATTAGGAGTGTGTAGGTGTTGGTTGAGTGTGTGTGTGTTGGGTGAGTGTGTGTAGGTGTTGGGTGAGTGTGTGTGTGTGTTGGGTGAGTGTGTGTAGGTGTTGGGTGAGTGTGTGTGTGTGTGTGTTGGGTGAGTGTGTGTGTGAGTGTGTGTGTGTGTGTGTGTGTGTGTGAGAGTGAGTGTGTGAGGGGAGTTTGGTTCTGTACTTAAGTTCTGTAAAATTCCACTTCAATCATTCATTAACCAGCTCTCTAGCACTGGTAGACTAGACTGTTGGAATACCTACTCTGGACTTTACTGAAATATTACTTGACCAATGACCTTTGGGCCAGTAAGGAGCCGTTTGTTTGAGCTATAGAGGGGCTATGGAGGGAACTGATTGAGGGTGTGTAATGAGATTGTGTGTGTTGGTTTGTATTCAGCGTGTGTATGTGCGTGTGTGTCACATGAGGTAGTGTTTGTTTATATTCAGCATGTGTGTGTGTGTCATATGAGATAGTGTGTGTCTGTTGATGTGCAGCGTGTGTGTGTCATATGAGGCCGATTGTTTCTGTGTGTGGGTGTGAGTGTGTGGTGTGGGTGTGTGTGTGTGTGTGTGTGGTGTGTGTGTGTGGTGTGTGTATGTGTGTGTGTTTTGTGTGTGTGTGTTGTGTGTGTGTGTGTGGTGTGTGTGTGTGTGTGTGCGGGGGGGTTATAAAGGTCAGAGATAGTGACTCCTCCCCAGCATGAGCGCTGTCTGGCCTCCTCTCCTCCTCCCCTCCAGGAGCCGTGCATCTGTTTCCTCAGCTGAGACCTGACTAAGCACTCTGACCAACTCCCTCCCTCACTGCCACTCCTCCATCTCTCTCTCTCTCTCTCTCTCTCTCTCTCTCTCCTCTCTCTCTCTCTCTCTCTCTCTCTCTCTCTCTCTCTCTCTCTCCCCCTCTCTCCCTCCCTCTCTCTCTCCCTCCCCCTCTCTCTCTCCCTCTCTCTCTCAATCCCTCTCGCTCTCTCCCTCTCTCTCTCTCCCTCCCCCCTCTCTCTCCCTCTCTCTCTCTCTCTCTCTCTCTCTCTCTCACACACAAACACATACACGCATACACAAACACTCTCTCACACGCACACACACAGACATACATATACATGCACTCTCTTTCTTACACACAGACACAAATACTCTCTCTCTGTTTCTTCGTTTTTCTATCCCTCTTTCCCACTAAAATACAGCAAATGCTTGCGGAGGAATACAAGTTTTAAACAATGAGGGTTGTGTTGGACACGGGGCCAGGCAGTGGGTTAGGAGGAACAGCTTTAGAAACAGGCACGAAGATGCTTGCTGTGGCTATCTGAGGCTCTAATCTGTCAGACTAATCATTTACCCTGCAGGATGAGTAAAGAGAGGAGGGGGAAATCACAAATTACCTTTGACCATGTCAGGGTGCTAGCTCCGAGGGCATAGGTCACGAAGGAAACAGTCACAATCAGGCTGAAGAGGCTTGAAGACTGAGTTTGCTGGCAGGCGCGCCGCAGCCCTCCTCTCCACCAATCGTCATGGGAAGATGAGCTCCTCTTCCTGGGGCTGCACGCACGATGCTTCCCCCTGTCCCTTCATGGGACTTCACCTCTTCTTTCCAAACAAAGTTTGTTTTTGTCACTTGCAAAGTGCATGGCAAACATCTTAAGAATGCAAGAGGCAGTGTGCAAGAGAATATGCTTGGATGTGTGCATGTAAATATATGTGTGTGTGTGTGTGCTCTCCTTCCTTATGCAAGTGTGTGAGCACGTGTGCGATGTATATGTGTATGTTTATGTGTGTGTATGCATATGCAACTTGGTAAAGCAAAGTTATTGATTGAGTGGGCAGTTGCATGGCTGAGTGCACAATTCCAAGCTTGTTCGCCCCTTATATGTTTAGATCCAGACTCTGCTATCCCCCATGCAGAGTACTAAACTCCCTAACCCTAGGGAGTCAGGTGGCTGAGCGGTTAGGGAATCGGGCTAGTAATCTGAAGGTTGCCAGTTCGATTCCCGGCTGTGTCAAATTACGTTGTGTCCTTGGGCAAGGCACTTCACCCTACTTGCCTCGGGGGGGAATGTCCCTGTACTTACTGTAAGTCGCTCTGGATAAGAGCGTCTGCTAAATGACTAATGTAAATGTAAATGTAAACTAAATCTTGATCACCTTTAAACCAATGTAGTGTTATTTCAGTGTCATTCTATACCATCACGTCTTGCCATGACTTAGCGGTGTTTGTACAGTATTACAGTACCAGTTTGCGGCTGATATCAACAGTTTTATCGAGGTCCGTCTTCTTACATTTACATTTAGTCATTTAGCAGACGCTCTTATCCAGAGCGACTTACAGTAAGTACAGGGACATTCCCCCCCGAGGCAAGTAGGGTGAAGTGCCTTGCCCAAGGACACAACGTCATTTGACACGGCCAGGAATCGAACCAGCGACCTTCTGATTACTAGCCCGATTCCCTAACCGCTCAGCCACCTGACTCCCTTCTTAAAATAGTTTACATTTAAATGACTGTTGGACTGAAGGTGCTGTAACTGCTGTCCACCTGGGTGTCACTTGGGGTTGAACAGGAAAGTCAAGCTTTTTCTTTTATGAAAGGAAGAATGAGTTTGTGTTCATATTGTCCACATGTCATATGTGGCAGCTCTTGTGTTCTAGACGACATGCACACAAAGATAGGGTGTTTACATTGCTATAGAAAGGGTAAAGAACCACTGGTTAGCTTTGGCTGATAGCTTTGAGGACAGAACTGAATCCTATGCTTGCTTATCAATGTGTAACTAAGTTTTATGTTTGACTTAGCGTTGACTGAATAGCTTTCCTTTTGGCCGTTTTCAAATCAAGGGCAATGATCTTTTCAGTCTGCGAACAGCAAGTCCCTCATTCTTTTGTGTTGAGCAAAATGAAAAGATTCTCGACGCAAACCGATCGATTCCGTGCATGTGGGCGGCTCTGTGTGTGACGCTCTGTCTGTCTGTCTGTCCACACACGCTCCTTTGCGTGTTCAGGAAACATGCAAGCTCAATTCCAACACAGGAAGTTAGACGTCCACTCTCTCAGTCGACACACACAGAAGACTGGAAATGTACTTGTTGGTCTGCATCGACACTGGAGTGACGCATCGCTGTTCACATGTCTAACCTTTACACAGTCAAGCATGGGCTTCCACCTCTGAACCTCGCAGCCTACTGTATGTGGACTGCTTCCTGTTTTTCACAGACAAACAAGTTTTGTTGATGATGTGGTTTGTAACAGGCAGCTTGTAGTGGCTGCTTCTGAAGCTTTGGTCCA
Source organism: Thaleichthys pacificus (assembly GCA_023658055.1). Taxonomy (NCBI): domain Eukaryota; kingdom Metazoa; phylum Chordata; class Actinopteri; order Osmeriformes; family Osmeridae; genus Thaleichthys; species Thaleichthys pacificus. Next base: position 1,919,732 of record CM042853.1, on the reverse strand, counting down.
GGATTTGCTAGCACGCGCTTCGTAAAGAAGAAAGCATAAAAAAAATGGGAATCAACTCAGTCTCATTATTTTTATAGTTTAGATGTATGAATGTAAAACTGTTTACGTCCTCATGCTGGCTCTGGTTTGTTAAGTCCTCTGCCTTTGGTGGACTTTACCTTTGACAAAGACCTTCCTTTATACAACACTGGCATCCATCTGTCTTGGCCGCGGCTTAGCGCTCCAACAAACTCCACTTTCTGCTGCTTTATCTGGAGTTATGAACAACAGATTTACCGTACTTACAGTACTGTATACAATAGGAATTGTGTAGGCTTATGGCCCTACCTGTGTGTGTGTGTGCGTGTGTGTGTGTGCCTGTGTGCCTATATGCACGTGTCGTGTGCATGTGTCTTTGTAGGATAGAGTGCATGCTGTTGGTTTAGTGTTTGTGTGTGTGTGTGTGTGTGCCACCAGGTCACCACCAATGACCTGCCCTTAACTTATGTGGCATGACATACACATCAACCTCTCAATCCATAATGGTGTGTGCGTTTACACTTGTGTGTGTGTTTGTGTAGGGACAACAGCAGATTACATGCCCTGGGCAATGGAACACACCACACAAGTCTGTCAATCTCCACACGTACACACACAGGCATACGTAAACACACACACACACACACACCCAAGAACAGTATTTTATTGGCAGGTTTATATCTTGCCTGCCAGAACCTGCATTGTCTTTTATTGCGTTTTTCCCAATGTGCTGCGCCAAAACAGCACTCGGCCTGATATACGATTGAACTGGATCTTCTGAGAATGAGTATCATGATTTATATCTTTGTACTATAGGTCTATGGTATGTGTGGTAGATTACAGCTTGAATAATGGCATTGTCAAATAATTGGGGGAGAATGATGATGATGTTGTTGCAGTGAGACTGAATAAATATAAAGGGGAAAAGACAACACTGTTTTGAGGGACGTCATAAATACTGGAATCGAGGCAGGAAATGTGTTTTTTAATCCAACTCTTCATCAACTATTGGACCTTATGTCAAGACTCCAACTGTTCTAGAGGTAACACAGTGTACTAGATCATACCCCCCAACTCTTCACTTCTCTAGAATTCAATTTCTGGACTGGTAATAGTCGGTCTCCTTTGATTGCTAGTTTGGCTGCAGGACTATGTGGTTGGACAGGTCTGTTCAGAACCGGCCATGACTTTGATTGACACATCCTGTACACACACACGTACACAAGCACACAAACACACCCACACACATACAAGCACACACACATACACACACAGACACACACACACAAACACCAGTTAATGGACAGCTCCATCTAGGCAAGCACAGACAGGCAGCTGTCGCCCAGTAAAAGATGGGTCTCTTTTATCTTGATTGAGTATATGATGAACGAGTGTGGAATGACCACCCACTGCTGTCTACTCCAGCACTCTACTATCCTCACCTACTGTCCTCATCTCCTGTCCTCACCTACTGTCCTCACCTACTGTCCTCATCTCCTGTCCTCACCTACTATCCTCACCTACTGTCCTCACCTACTATCCTCACCTACTGTCCTCACCTACTGTCCTCATCTCCCATCCTCACCTACTGTCCTCACCTACTGTCCTCATCTCCTGTCCTCACCTACTATCCTCACCTACTGTCCTCATCTCCTGTCCCTCACCTACTGTCCTCACCTACTGTCCTCATCTCCTGTCCTCACCTACTATCCTCACCTACTGTCCTCACCTACTGTCCTCATCTCCCATCCTCACCTACTGTCCTCACCTACTGTCCTCACCTACTGTCCTCACCTACTGTCCTCATCTCCCATCCTCACCTACTATCCTCACCTACTGTCCTCACCTACTGTCCTCACCTACTGTGCTCACCTACTGTCCTCACCTACTGTCCTCATCTCCCATCCTCACCTACTGTCCTCACCTACTGTCCTCATCTCCTGTCCTCACCTACTATCCTCACCTACTGTCCTCATCTCCCATCCTCACCTACTGTCCTCACCTACTGTCCTCACCTACTGTCCTCATCTCCCATCCTCACCTACTGTCCTCACCTACTGTCCTCATCTCCTGTCCTCACCTACTATCCTCACCTACTGTCCTCACCTACTGTCCTCATCTCCCATCCTCACCTACTGTCCTCACCTACTGTCCTCACCTACTGTCCTCACCTACTGTCCTCATCTCCCATCCTCACCTACTATCCTCACCTACTATCCTCACCTACTGTCCTCACCTACTGTCCTCACCTACTGTCCTCACCTACTGTCCTCACCTACTGTCCTCACCTACTGTCCTCACCTACTGTCCTCACCTGTCCTCACCTACTGTCCTCATCTCCTGTCTTCACCTACTGTCCTCACCTACTGTCCTCACCTGTCCTCACCTACTGTCCTCACCTACTGTCCTCACCTGTCCTCACCTATTGTCTTCACCTACTGTCCTTGTTCCTGTCTCTGTCTTCTCAGTTTATCTGTTTATTTTCATGTATTCATGTATAAACAGCAAAGGTACAACATTCAACAGATTTTACTGGCTTGTTGATATTTGCTTATTAGGAAGTCCTCTAGTGTGCATATCCTAATTGGGGGTCAGATGGCTGAGCGGTTAGGGAATCGGGCTATTAATCAGAAGGTTGCCAGTTCCATGTCAAATGACGTTGTGTCATTTGCAAGGCACTCCACCCTACTTGCCTCGGGGAGAATGTCCCTTTACTTACTGTAAGTCGCTCTGGATAAGAGCGTCTGCTAAATGACTAAATGTAAATGTTTGGAGGGGGCGTGTCTATCTGGCCTCTGCCTAACCCTCTGTTCATGCAACTTCCTGTATTGCTCATATGTCACTTTGTGTCATGTTTGATCCTCCCCCTCCACACACACACACCCACACACACACCTGTGACG